>JARJHM010000263.1:0-389550 GCA_033356055.1 Carex pumila
TCTTGATTTGGATCTTGTATGAACTCTTGTGATTGATTTGATTGTGAATTTGCTTGTTTTGATTGCTTTGTGTTTCTGTGATTGCATGTGGTGTGCCTATAGTGGTAGATCAACCCTAACAAGGTCATGTGACCATTGCCTTCTCTCAACCAAACCAATCCCTTTAGGTAGACTTGATCGAATTGAAGCCGAAAGGTTGAATTCTCCTCTAATCGACAGATTAGAGGTTACCTTAGATCTCCAATCAATCAACTAGAGGATCTGGACCAAAACACGAGAGTTGAGGTTTAGAAACCCTAAAAGGTGAAGAATTGACTCCAAAACCTAGATCTTGAGCCAACAAACGAGAGTTGAGGTTTAGGAACCTTAGGTATGGTCAATTGAACCTTTATCAAGAGTTTAATACGAGGTACCAGCAAGAAATGCATCAACTCGAACTTGTAAGCTCTGTTCTGGTAAACCAGTACGGCCCTTACAAGAGTGGTGCGGCCTACCCGTACCAAGCCCCATACGGCTTGGTCTTACTAGGTTGGTGCGGCCTGGCCGTACCAACTTGGTAAGGGCCGTACCACTAGAGGCAAATCAGAGATGAAGTCTGAAACCCTTGAAACACCTTTTATCCCAAATCAAAACACAGTTTATACCTTTTCTTGCACATTTACTATTCTATATCATTGTGTGATTGCTTGAGTTGATTCTTTCGGAAAATTAAACACCAAAAACCCTTTTTTTTCTCACTTCTAGTCTTTGGCTAAGCTAAGTAAAATTCTAGATAAAGAAACCGTCCCTGTGGATCGATACCCGATTATACTCCTCGATAAGGTTGTGCACTTGCAACCCTAATCGGAAGGTGTAACCGAGGTTTAAAAGGTACGCTCCCAAGCGTACCGAAACTTGCGTTGCGCTTTACGCCGATCATCTCATCAGTGATGTTCTTACTTGCTATAATTGAGTCCATGTCAATTCTTGAGGGACCTTCATCTACACTTGCCATCAATGCAAGATTGATCTCCTCTTCATTCTCCGATTCCGCATCGGATTTATCCATCTCGCTATCCGAAAACAAAGCTTGCATAGCTTTGGCTTTCTTCTTTTTGTACCCGTCGTACTTTTGCCTTGGCTTTCGGTCTTGTTGTTTTCCACCATCTGTATTCTTCAATTGAGGAAATAGTTTGAAGCATGTTTGGATGGTATGGCCCTCTATATGGCATGCAAAGCATACTACCCTCTTGCTCTTCTCTTCTCGTTCCTTGTTGTATTTTCTTTCAAAATCAAGCATCCCTTGGAACATCTTAGATAAGAGAAGGGCATCCTTGGATGTTTCATGATCAATTTTGTTGATAAATTGATCATTTGAGAGATGGGTGTTTGAGGAGCTCGGAAAGCTATGGTTTTGTGCCGGGAAAGCTACGGTTTTAGATTTCGAGCTTTGCTTCAAATCACCGGATTGTCGAAGTTTTTCTTCAAAGCTCCTAAAGTGTGCATAGAGGTCATCCGGCGTGAATGTGTCATGCGTGCCTTGGATTGCCTCTAAAGCACTTACCAACCCGGACCATTTATCCCTCATGAGCATCACCCTCAATAGCTTTCCTACAAGTTTATTGTTAGAAAGTGGTTCTCCCAATTTGGTAAACTCATTTTGGATATGCATAAGTCTATTATACATATCATCAATGCTTTCACCATCTTCAACCTTAAAGGTTTCAAATTTTGCTTCTAAACCGATTATTTTGGTTCGTTTGATTTGGGTGTTGCCTTCATACCGGTTTACAAGAGCATCCCACATTTCTTTCGCACTTGATGCACTACCAAAGAGTGAGGCTACCGATTCACTAACCAAATTGAATATGGCATTGGTTGCTAGGTCATTGTCTTTCTTGGTTTGCTTGGAATCGACGGTCTCAATTTTGGTATCGGTTGAACCCTCGGTAACTACACTTGAGTATGTTGGTGTATACCCTTTTTCAACCACATACCATACCTCAAGGATATTCAAGTAATTAATCATGGTTTTCTTCCAATGTATGAAATTTTTGGTAGTAGTACCAAAAATTAGGGGTTCTTTCACGGATCTATAGGGTGCCATTTGTCAAGTTGACCTAATCTCCAATTAAGTGTGTCTTAATTCGAGTAACTTGCTCTGATACCACTTTATTACACTTAATGCACCTCTAATTGATCAAAAACTGAAAATAAATTGCAATTGAAAGTAAATAGATGAGTTTAGAGAAATTTGACACGCGGGATGTTAACGGAGTTCGGCAAAACAAAGGCCTACATCTCCGGGGCTTCGCAACCTTGAGTGGTGCGCCTTTCTATTACCCAATACGAAAGGATTACAACTTGTGAACCGTTGAGCCCTTACACACTAAGCGGAAAGTCAAACGGCCAACTCAAAGAGATGAGAACAAGGTCTCGATTGTCTAGAACACAAGAGAAACACTCAATAGATCACTCTAACCTAATCTAGATCAAGATTAGTGAAGTAGGTTTGAGGTTGCTTGAGGGATTTTGAAGTTTTAAGCTCTCACAACAATGGAGTAGGCTAAGCTCTCAGAAAATCGCTTTTGAAATGATTAGGGTCGGTTGAGATAATTTGAAAGTGATCTTTTCAGTCTATTTATAATGGCAACTCAAAAATGAGCTGTTTGACATAAAACGTTACCAACGTTTTATTAAACGTTACAACGTTTTATTCAAATGCGATTTTAGGGTTTTAAATCTCTGACAGCTTAGTAAAACGTTACCAACGTTTTATAAAACGTAACAACGTTTTAACCTGTAAAAACTTGATCAAAATAGAAGTTATTTGAAGCTTAATTATTCCTAAAACGTTGCAACGTTTTATAAAACATTACAATGTTTTAGAAACGTTACAACGTTTTATAAACATTACAACGTTTTATAAACGTTTACAACGTTTCATGTTGGTACAGTTCAGTTGTGCTTCAGCAGTTCTAAAGCTATTAATCGTTACAACGTTTGTATAACGTTATAACTTGATTCTTCTTTTGATCAGTTTGTTGCTACTGATTATTATAAAATGTTACCAATGTTTTGAAAACGTTCATAACGTTTTATCCCAATTTAATCAACCTCAAACATACTTTACCAAGCTTTTGATTTTACAATTTGTATTCTTGATAAAAGTCTTCGTGATTTCTTCAGTCCAGGCATGTTATACTGTAGTTCTTACTCTTCTTGGACCTACATAATCTCAAAATAGAAGAAATCGTAAAATTCAATAATTATATGTTTTTGCAAATTAGTCAAATAGACGTAAAAGATTATTGTACATACTGATTTCGTTAAAATTACTAATAAAGAATGATATATATTTTTGACATAAAGAAAATTTCGAAATGAATTGAAAAGAAATAATATCCACGTGCAAGGTTTAATATTCGCTTTCCAAGAAAATGGCACAAAATTACTCCCCAAGCGGCACCATGCATGCATGATGCCTCAGATTTATATACATTTCAGTTTTTAAAAATAAGAAAACAACAACCAAATAAAATAAAACATGATTCATGATGTTTAGTAGAAAACTAGAATGTATATATATACTTGACCTACGTTAGTTAGATTCTAAAAATGTTTATATAAATTTAAGGGTCATTCAAAGGCTATATATAGCATTGAATTTTAGATTGGAATTTAGTAGCCTTTTCTTGCTGCATCATCAGCTAGAAGCACATCATCAATCCATGACACAATGTTATATGCCAAACTCTCAAGTACCCTTGAGTAGCTTTCTAAAATTGATTGTCCCACATCCTATCAAGTAATAAGAAAATAAAAGAGAAAAAGAAAAATAAATATATTAGCAACTCATGTTAGGAAAAAGAGTGAGGCTATAGTAATATGCGTATTATGAATCAATTTGTGCTATCAATTTATATCTTTATTTTTAAATTTCAAACAGTTGATTTGAACCGTTAAATATGATTTTCATATGAAATTGCACTTGGAGACTGATTTTTTTTTTTTTTTCATTTTTTAGGACCTTTTTACTATTGTTTCAGATAGGTAAAAGATCACTACTTTAGGATGATCCATAATTTTTAGACCATGTGATTTTCTATCTATCTAAACAGAAAGTAAAAAATTATAAAAAATGTAAAATTTGGTCTCCAAGTGTATTTCATACGAAAATCATGTTTAACAGTCTAGATCGACTGTTTGAATTTTGAAAATAAAAATATAGATCAATAGCATGGAATGATCCTTAATATGCATATCACCATAGCTTCACTATTAGAAAATTAACAACGCTAATATGTAGAAAATTAACAAATGTCCTTGATATGGTGTCTAGAAGGGTTTTTCTTCATCAATTAATACTAACAAAGATGCTCTGCTTTTCTGAGGAGGTATACATATCTATCAACAGAAATATAGAAATATACTAACTGATACAGAAATCCTATATCACATACCTTGTTATAGTGAATTTTGCTGGTATCAAGCGTAGTCTGGGACAAACTAGGAAATTTATGCTTCAAAGCGAGTAACAAACTCTGCGCACGGCTCATTAAAATAGTGTTTTTATCTCCATCTGCCATGTGTTCTGATTTATAACCCATGTCCCATGACGACTTGATGTGGCCCACATTTACTTTGCGCTTCCAAATATAAAGCGCGGCCTCAACCTTGTCAGCTATTTCCAAGGCTTCATGTTCTGAGGCAATGTCGAGGCAGTTGAGCACATAGTCAGCTGAGAATTGCTCTGTCGTCTGCATGTGTTTGTATATTGCGTCTCCTACACTCAGACGACCGCTCTGATAAAAACATACAAACAGGGAGAAACAGATGAACTAATTAGATTATGATCATACATTAAAACAGGAACAGAAACTTTGACACTTCCCTTTCTAATTATCTGTTACTGTACTGATACCAGGGACTTATAATCCTTTTGGGTTCTTCTCAGTTGTCAGAATAGTAGTTTGTATAATTTTTTGTTTCGTATTTAATGAAACAGGGCTAGCTTTGCTATATTTTTTTTTTTAAAGCAACTGTTCTGTTTCAATACATCACATAACAGATGACGCATTAATTTCAGTATTCGATCTTTTTGTTTTTCTCAGTTTTCTTTTGCTTTTATAGATGATTGGAATTTGGTTTTCCATATGATAAAATCACTGGTAAACTGGTGGGGGTACCTTTGGAAGTGTAGTTAGGTATGAATCGGGAACATCCATCTCAGCCAGTATAGCATTGTTTATCGCCATGGCAGCCTTGTGAATCTGATTTGCGCAGTCTCTCTTCTGTTGTAGTTCCTTGCGTGCACGCTCTGGGAGGCCGTTTTCTGGCATGCAAGGAACTGGGATCCACCACTTGTCCTCAGAGCGATGAAATGAGCTTGTGTCAAAAGACTGCTTTTTCGGGTCGGCGTACCAGAACTCTGTGCCATGAAAACTATCTAAAATATCCTGAAATAATACATTCAGTTTAATGACACGTTTAATATGTCATTCTTCAGGAGAGCTCTATATATACTCCAATTCTATTTTATAGAAAATATAGGATATTTAAGCAATTGATGAGGAGCAACGTGAGGCCTTACCAGTAACATGTTTTCCAGTTTCTCAAGTGCAGGGAGGTTCATCATAATATCCATCCTTGGTTTTGCTGCCATTACCTGCATATATTAGGCAATATTTAAAGAAACATTTTAATTTGGACTAACAATAGGTAGAAAAGCAATGTAAAAAAACTTGCAAAATTAGATATTTTAAAATAAATTGAAGTGATTGTCTGGCTTCATATCTTTTACATCAAGGGATTTTTTCTGGATTTATATATTATAATGAACCAACTTGATTATCTTGTGCATGTTAGAAATTATTACCTTTATTTATGTTTTCTTTCTTAGTATTTTAAAGCACCATATCTTTGGTTAATTTGAGGAACTTTGAGATTGGTGCTGATTTCCTTACCTCATTTGCATGGCCCCCGGGCATAGTTTGTTCTGTAGGAGATGGGTCTAGTATGAAATCACAAATTGAGAGAAAACAATCCATCTCTCTTCGCCACATTGATTTTGCCTCAGGCGACAGTGGTTCCAGCTTATGACATGTTCCAAATATTGTAGCTACATTAACAGAAAAGATACGAAGATAATTCACTTGGGAGAAATGAGAAAAATAATTTATCACAAAAACAAGACTTTTATTTAGGGACTGTTCACCTACTAATGTTAGCTGAGACTTCTCACAAAGATAAGAGGCTTTTATTTTAATTTTGTAAACATACATATTAGTAATCAATCACCTTCTAATTTAATAAAGAAAAGAAAAGGAAAATAAGCATTGCATGATAAGTTCATACACGTAGACAAACATGTTCAATTCTTCTTTATTTCTACCAAATCAAATCTGATCTCGGTTGCAATTGTAATGAAACACCATTAAATTGTAATTGTAATTTAACTTTCTTTAGCCCAGTTGAACATATTTAAAGAAATCGGTTAACTATTGATGTTTGTTGTTAATTTAAACAAGTTATGCACATTTGGTGAATTATTTTTTAAAAATGGATCACAGGTTATATTAATAAATAAAAGCTTAATTAAGCACACACAAAAAATTACCATAAAGATTTGTAATGGCATTTGTGATGGCAACAGCAGTACAAACACCTTTCCCTCCCCCTGACATATCTTCTCCGAGCATAAGCTTTGAAAATTTCTCTTTCATCAATTCCAATTCTATTGAAATTTAGGAATTCATTATGTATTAATTTCTCCATAATAGCAGAAGTTATTCACTTTTCAATTGTTCAATTTCTCCAAATGGTGCAAAATGCATTGTAACTTACCTTGTTCTTCAGACTTAGCATATGACACATCAACGTGCTTCTTCATGCTGAGTCTGTTAAGAAGAGGCGAATTAGGCGGACGAGGCGCAATTTTTGAGGCATGACGTGGTGGCGGAGTTGATGTAGTGCTCTCTTCTTCGTCTGTATGGGAATAATATGAGTGGCTTGAATCAGTGCGGGAATAACGAGAGTTGTATCCCAGTGACGGATGAGAATAAGTGTGATCTGACATGTTGTTGCTCCTCATGGGGCTATTCATCATCCTTGCCATGGCAATTTTGTTGGTTGTTGGTAACAATATATATTAGATACACTGCATTGATAACATTGACATGAGGTGCATGATACAAATCTTTTCTATCAGAGAAAATTATTACTTTCTTTAATTAATTCAACATGCATGGTATTACCTGATGATCATTTGAGTTGCTTAATCCAACTGACAAAGTCCATTATCTCCTGGGATACCTCCTTTTTATTTCTCTCTTTCTCAATGTCTTATCTTCTAAAGTAGCAAAGGCTAAATGATTAATACAGGGCTTGTTTTTCTCTCATTTGTCTTTAGATATATTATTAAAATATAAACCAAGCGCTTCAAAATTTCAAAGAAGTGGGGGACTAGAAATCTTTACTCTTTTTAAGTTTTATTTAATTATATAGTTCTTTGTGAAAATTCTAATGTGGATGAAAGGTTGTTAATTAGTATATATATATGGATTGACAATTATGTTTCTGAGATTAAATAAACATTTATCTTTGGAAAAAAAAACTAAGTAGCATTTAGAATCCATAGAGTCGTTATTACCAAAACATTTTAGATTGCCTAATTAAGTATCTTTTTTTTGAAGAAACCTAATTAAGTATCTTTAGTTGAAGAAATATGAAAAAATAATTTTGGAACCCTCTGGAGTCGTCTGGACAAATAAAATAAATATAATACTTGTTTTGCAATGTAAAATAGTTGCTACTGATAGTTGCTATCTGTATCAATATTTTTTTTGTGTTGTTTTACTTCAAGATAAACAACAACAACAATAAAAAAAAAAATTTGAGTTTACTAACATACAAACATTTTTTTTTAAGTTGTGACCACATCATGGCTTCCATGATCTAGTTAATGAATTATTTAAGGAGGCGCATTAATTAAATAAATCATCATATCTAAATATTCCATTTCTTCGGCCGGGTTGTATAAAATAGCATCATCACATATATAGTGCAAACCAATTTGAGATTAAGGCGACCCACCAAATGTGGACCCTATGTACCAAGTCAGAAAACTTAAAGCGAACAACAATTAACAAGTCAAGCCAGGTTTTTAATTTACTAGTTTTTTATCATGTCACAGCTTGCTTTGACTCGACTAGTTTATAAACTGGTACTGTTGCAATTATATTGACAGCGGAATAAGAGCATCCGGAGCCGTATAGATAGTTAAGAAAATTAGTCACGTCAGTATTACCGATTCTGTCACAGACTCGACATAAGTTACTGTGATGCTATGTTTTTTCTGAAAGAAGTGGTAATATCCACTGATTTCTATTAAAATGAAAACCTCATACACAGTTTATCAGTACTAACAAGTACCAAATACAAAGTATTCGCCTACTGGTATTGATCAATATCACTATAAACTCAAATGACAAACACAAAAGACTAAACATCTAACCAAAAATCAAAACAGAACATCACATATGTAAAGCAAACAACGATAATTTTCTAGTTATATGACAGCCCTAGAGAAATAAGCATAAAAGACCCTAGAATTTTAAGAAATTGCTGCAAATTGTAAGGACCTGCAGCACCCATCAGAATCATCACTAAAAGAGGCCTCATCACCATTGGAATTGCTCTTTGCTCCAAGCATAGGGGTTGAACCCTGCAGAGCCCCCATGGAAATGGTCACCGTAAACCCTATAAATTCCTTCAAATCACAAGGGAAAATTAGATTCAATTTACAAGAAATGACTGTTTTTTGATTTAAAGTCCAAAATCTAGCTATCGTTATGATTTTAAATCCTAAAACATGTACCGCTTGTACCTGTCCTCCTTGAAAAATAATTTTGTTTCTATCCAACCATAAACTCCATAAAACTGAACCCCTAATAATTTCAATAATATGTGGATCTTTCAAAGGAATACAACAATCCATCTCCCACAAAGCTTTTATATCATCATACACAAAATAGAAATTGTTATATTGAACAATCCAGTTCCAAATTAATCTAGCAAAATGACAATTCACAAATAAATGATCAATAGTTTCCTCGTAGGAACAATAAACACACCGAGTATTGCCTGTCCACCCCCTTTTACTCAACCTATCTTTGGTTAAAACCCGCTTTTGTCTAACTAGCCATACAAAAAATTTAACTTTTAAAGGTATTCTAGCATTCCAAATACTATTGTAGGTTGTCCTTAACTCCACCAGATTCTAAAAATTTGTAAAGAAATTTTACAATGAAGTTACCATGTGGAGTTCATCTCCATATTATTTGGTCTACTATATGGCTTAACCTAACAGAAGGTAGTAGATTAACCAAGGCTACCCATTCCATAAGGTAAGTACCGGTTAATTGTCTAGCTAATTGAATATTTAATCTGCTATTTTGAAAAGCAACAGCTATAGAGATATCTTTGTCATAAGCAATGTCAAATAAATTAGAAAAGTCAATACACAACAAAGATTCGCCACACCATCTATCTAACCAAAACCGCACTGATTCCCCATTCCCAACCTGCCATGAAATACTTTCCTGCACAGTACTACGGAATTTTAAAATATCGTTCCATAAAGGAGACTTTACTCTTTTATCCCATGTATAGGAATATTTCTCAATAATGATATTTTTCCATGTACCTACTACCTTATTATCATAAAATCGAACTAACCACTTTGCCAAAAGAGAGGTATTCATTCTATGAAGGTCTAACATACCAAGGCCCTCTTGGTACTTGCTCTTACAAACCTTATCCCAAGCAATTAGTGATGGTTTTTTCCTAACTGTGTTCCCACCAAACCACAAAAATTTACATCTAATCCTATCAATTTTATACCTAATCTTACTTGGCATTTTATATAATGAAAGCCAATGTATAGCTGAAACCACAGAATTTAATAAAGTTGCCTTCCTCCCCCATTGACATTAATTTATCTTTCCATGTTTGTAACCTCTTTTCAATTTTCTCAATCAAAGGTAACCATTCAGCCTCACTTAGTTTCTTCCAATGCAACAGGACACCTAAGTATATAATAGGCAATTTAACTAGTTTACATCCTAAGAGGCTAGCAAAGGCTTGTCCCTGTTCCTCACCAATATTCAAAGGTACCATCTCACTTTTATCAAAGTTTATTTTCAAACCTGATAAATTCTCTAAACCTAACAGTAACCACCTAAGCACGATAATCATTTTCCTATTAGTTTTCAAAAAAAGTAATGTATCATCTGCAAAATGTAAATTAAGTATATTACCATTATTAACAAAGTTTCATAACCCTTGTAGCAAGCCTACCCGTTGAGCTCGCAACAGAATTTTATTTAAAACATCAGCAATAAGATTAAAAAGAAGGGGTGAAAGAGGATCCCATTGGCGTAAACCCCTTTTACAATGAAAATAATCTTCTAATTCTCCATCTAAATTTATACAAGATTTGCCACTATGTAAAAGAAGGGAAATCCAAGAAATAAATTTTTCACCAAAACCTCTCAAATGCAAGATTTCCAACAAGAAATCCTAATGGATCCGGTCATAAGCCTTTTCAAAATCTAATTTAAATAACACACCTTGTTCCTTTTTTAATCTAACACTATGCAATACTTCATTGGCCACAATAATATTATCCATAATCAATCTACCTTTAATGAATGCAGATTGGGATGAATCTATTAATGCATCCATGCATAAAGAAAGCTTATCTGTTAAACATTTGGTAATTATTTTCATACTACAATTTATTAAACTTATTGGTCTAAAGTTTCTAACACATATGTTATGTTACTCGGATACTTCAGATTAACCTTTGTATCTGTATCGAACACATATCGGATACCGATACGCACTTAATACAACACTGATAAGGATCGGTTTACGTGACATATCCCACTTATCGGATACCGATACGCACTTAATATAACACCAATAAAGATCGTTTTACGTGACATATCCCACTTATCGGATACTGATACACACTTAATACAACACCAATAAGGATCAGTTTATGTGACATATCCTTAATTGATATGGTCGCCGAAACTCACAGATACAACTGAATACGTGTGAATCAAACCCATTAGCGCCCGTGCACCAGTGAACCGTACGCTCATGAACTGCGTATACACCCCGTGCACTAGTGAACCGTACTCCCACGAACTGCGTATACACCAGCAAAATAAGTACTTTTTCTGCTGTGCGTGTGATTCGAATCTGGAAAGTCCCAGTGCAAACCTTTAACCACTCCACAAGAGTTTTCTTTGTAATATTAACCAGTAATTATAGTAGGTTATAATCTATTCTTATATTAAGCCTTTAAAGTTTTATAACTGATTCAGTACATTATACTTTTGTAATATATTCATCTTTTTTAATTAGACTTTTTATGATTATTTAAATGCAATATATAAATTAATAAAAAAATAGTATATGTATGTATATGTGTGTGTATATAAATAAATAAACGTATCGTATGTTAGATTTTTGAAAATTACAGTACAGCTGTATCATATCCGATACGATATCCGTACCCAAATTCATGCAACATAACTGTTACTTTTTTCGCGTGGCACATGATTTTTTTTTTTTTTGGATAAAAAATGATGTGTAAAAACATGTCAGTATGTCACACAAATTAATTGACTTGATTATGTTACATGATATGTTATGAGACTAAATTTTTCATCAATATTTTATTTATTACATTTTATTTACAATAGTATCTTATTTTTTTAGTATTTTAATATTAATTTCTATGAATTAACTTAAAACCTGAAAAAAATAAACACAATCAATCACATTACATTTGATCTACACGTGACATATCTATAGCGTGACTGCTTTTCACTATTTTACTCATGTTACATGATTTTTTTTATCACATAATGTAACTAAATCATAACATGTTAGTCACGTCACGTCTCATTTTTTCTTCTCGATATATAATTAATTATCAGCTGATAATCATCGTTATTATACTAGTGCAAATTCACAAGGTGTGAATTTATAGTATATATTCTCACAAAAAAAATGTCACGGCAGCTAATATTTTATTTTTAAAATTAAAAGGCAAATTGTAGACTATTAAATTTTTATATAGTTCTTAGTACATTCAATTTTTATAATATATATATATATATATTTCATGTCATCAACAACTCGTACCGATTTTTTTATTTATATCCAAAAAAAATATATAAATTTAAAAAACTAACCAAACCGTTTGTTTTTTTCCAACACTACCCAAACCGGAAAAAAAATTTCCGGTTTCAGTACCAATTTCCAGAAATTGGATCCTAAATCTGGAATAATTTTTTCCGAATTTAGAAATTTTTTTTTTTTAGGAAATTTTTTTTTCAGTTTTTATTTATAATTTATTTATTTTTTGTATTGAAGTATTACAAATATTTAATCTATTTTTTAAAAAATAGATGGAATACTATATAATTTGATTTATTCGAAAGACTGCTACAAATAATCCGGATCAATATTTTTCATGCAGGATTTTTTACTACCGTAAAAAAAATATAATATAATATATGTATATGTATATATAATATAATATATGTATATGTATATATAATATAATATATGTATATGTATATATAATATAATATATGTATATGTATATATAATATAATATATGTATATGTATATTTAATATAATATATGTATATGTATATGTATATATATGTATATATAATATAATATATATGAAAATGAAGATATAAAATATGAGGTATTGGAATCCTCGTTTAGTGCCTCAAAAATTCAGTTTAAGTTTTCATTCAACGGTAGGCATTCAACGATCGGTATTTTCAAAGTTTTCAAAGTCCAAACAGTCGATCCAAACCGTTCAACATGATGGATACTTTAAAATGTGGTTGCAGATCAAATTTTACATTTTTTTCTTTTTTTTTTTACTATTTATTAAGATGGGTACAAAATTCAATGGTCTGAATATAGATAGCAATTTTGTTAAATACTTAATAAATAGTAAAAAAATTCAAAAAAATATAAAATTTGATATGCAAACACATTTTAACATATATATTATATTATATATACATATATATATATATATATATATATATATATATATATATATATATATATATTATATACACCTATACATATACATATACATATATTATATTATATTAATTTTTCTTACGGTCATAAAAAATCTAGCATGAAAAATATTGATCCGAATTATTTGTAGCAGTCTTTTGAATAAATCAACTTATATAGTATTCCATCTATTTTTTTTAAATATATTAAATATTTGTAATACTTCAATACAAAAAAATAAATAAATTATAAATAAAAACTGAAAATTGAAAAAAAAAATTTCCTATAAAAAAAATTTTTGGAAAAAAAAATTTCCTAAAAAAAAAATTCCTAAATCCAGAAAAAATTATTCCAGATTTAGGATCCAATTTCCGGAAAAAATTTTCCGAAAATTGGTATTGAAACTGGAAAATTTTTTTCCGATTTGGGTAGTTTTGAAAAAATACAAGCGGTTTGGTTAGTTTTTTAAATTTATATTTTTTTTTTGATATAAATAAAAAAATCGGCAACTCGTAAGTCATTTATTGTCACTGTAAGTCAGTCGACAAATTAAAATATTATTGTAATGCATTGAACTAGTGGTGATCACAGTAAGTCCTCATATATTGAAAGTATTAAAATCAAGCTTTTCCTGAGGGAAATGCAATCTCTTTATGCATGAAAGAACAAGAAATTCTCAAATTTACAGAAAAGACCAATTTCAAAAATAATTATTTTACATATTTAACTCGCATTCTGATCTATGCATTTGTTAGAAGAAAAAATTACAGTGAAAGATAATACAATTTGGAAAAGAAAACTGTTGCAATTGAGGATTATAGAACCATTTTAGCATCCTTAAACAACCTTGCACAAAATTGAGGGGATTAAAAACTTCATTGATTATTACAAATGGAATCCCCTGAAACAGTTGACATTACAATCCCCACGGTTGCAAGTTAGTTTTAGTTCCAAATTTCTAGGAAAGCCTAGCATTGATTATTGCTTTAAATAGTATATGAATAGCTGACTGAGTTTCTTATGGAATCATTTGCTCGAAGAACATCATCAATCCATGAAACAATGTTATACGCCAAACTTTCTAGAATTCTTGAGTAGCTTTCTAAAATTGCTTTTCCAACATCCTGTAAAACAAATCAATTATTAACAGATTAGTAGCAATCATTTAATTAAGATAACTGTACATATAATAAGAGAGGCTATGTTACTATGCATAGCGTTTACATATTGGTCCGTACTATGGATCAATATCTCCATTTTAGAAGCTTAAACAGTTCATCTAAATCGTTCAACATTTTCTCCATATAAAAATGTAGTTGTAGATCAAAATTTTAAAAATTTAGAATATTTTTACTATTTTTTAGATAGGCAGAAAATCACTTGATCTAAAGATATATTCTAGATCATTCATAGGTATTGGTTTTCTACCTATCTAAAAATATAGTAAACAAAATTGTAAAATTTTAGTCTTCAAGTACATTTTCATATGGAGATCATGTTAAACGGTTAAGATTGACTGTTTGGACTTTAAAAACAAAGATATTGATCCATAGTACGAACCAATCTGTCCTATGCATAGTATCATAGTCTAATAATTTATAAAGAGAGTAATCAGGTTCAGTAATGGAATGATCAACTTTTATACCAAATTGGGCAATTGCAATAAATTTTTTACTGTTAATTAACCTCTTTTTTTGTCTGTTCCATTTGTTAATATTTTTCTTTTATGGGCACATGCAATTTGTTCGGTTTTATAGGTTTTGATACCATACCAAATGGAAGCACAGAAAACCCTGTTATATTATACCTTGTTATAGTGCAACTTGCTGGTATCAAGAGTTGTCTGAGACAAACTTGGGTACTGTTCCTTCAAACACAACAGCAAGCTCTTGGCTCTACTCGATAAAACCACGTTTTTGTCTCCATCATTGACCAAATCTGATCTCATGTCCCATGCTGCCCTGTTATGGCTTATGCTTACCTTGCGTTTCCAAATGTAAAGTGCTGCCTCCACCTTGTCAGCGATTTCCAAGGCCTCATGCTCTGACGATATGTGGAGGCTACTAAGCACTGTTTCTGCTGAGAACTGGTCTGTAGTCTGCATGTGATAGTATATGTCGTCTCCTACGCTCAAACGGCCGCTCTGACTCAAAAAATAAAAATAAAAGGGTGCTGATTAGTTTGTTCATGTATTTTTTTTTATAAAATTATTTATTGGCCCGTTTCATTAAAATGAAGCTATGGTACTATGTATAGTGCGGATTGATCCTTACTATGGATCAATATCTTTGTTTTTAAAGTTCAAATAATCGATCTAACTGTTTAATATGATCTCCATATGAAAATATGCTTGCGACTAAATTTTACATTTTTTTGAATTTTTTTGCTATTTGTTTAGATTGGTAGAAAATCATTACTTTTGAATGGTCTACAATTTTTAGATCAAGTAATTTCTACCCATCTAAAAAGTAGTATAAAAATTGTAAAAAATGTAAAATTTGATTTACAAGTACATTTTCATACGGAGATCATGTTGAACAATTCATATCAACCTTTTGAACTTTGAAAGCGAAGATATTGATCCATAATATAGACCCATCCGTGCTATGCAAAGTACCATAGCCTCACTCATATTAGCATTTATTTTTATTTTTTGAAAGTAAACAGAGGTCAAGCCTCTGTCTGATTGATAAATGTCATATTAGCATTTATATATTTCCTCTTGCTAAAAGCCCACAGAAATATACTGTCTCAGCACACACACACACACTTCATCGAAAAAAGTTTCTTCATGTATATTGTAACGACTCATTGTCTATATTTGTATTAAATTCTTTTTTTAATGATTAAGCAAAGACGGTTTCTACCAATTATTGTAGCTTAGAAGGCTTACAACATACCTTGGGAAGAGTTGTTATGTATGACTCAGGAACCTCCATTTCTGCCAGAATGTCATTATTTATTGCCATGGCTGCCTTATGTATTTGATTTGCGCAGTCTCGCTTCTTTTGTAGCTCCTTGCTTGCAAGTATAGAGAGACCGTTATCTGGCAAGCAAGGGACTGGGACCCACCACTTGTCCTCTGAGCGGCTGAATGACTTGGTACTTTTAAATGAATCATTCCTCGGATCTCCATACCAGAAATCAGTGCCATCAAAACTGTCCAACAAATCCTGAAAGGTGTATTTTATTTGATCAAACATATTTAAGTACATATTGATAGCATCATGTTGATAATTTCCAAGGATATACATATTGTATCAGGTAATTGAACAGATTCTGTTTATTCTCCTAGTACCATATAGTATGATTTGGTCATTTCCATTGCGATAATTGATAAAAGATTCATTGATAACCAGAATATACTAGTAATTCTCAGGCTTGTAGGACCAAACTGTTAAACTTGAAATTTGAGGGACCACACCAGTAATTTGATAAATAGATGTAGATATCATACGAGTAGCATGTTCTCGAGCTTCTCTAGTGCTGGGAGGTTCATCACAATATCCATTCTAGGTTGTGCTGTATCTGCCTGAATAATAAAAATTGTCAAAAAAAAAAAATGTGAACCAAATATTTATCAATGTGCCATCATAAAAAGGATGAGCGAAAAACTGCACCAATAACTCATATGGAATATATAATGTGTATTTCTGTTTTAAATAACAAGAAGAAATATATATATGGAGGATCTTTTTCTTTTTTTTTCTCTCTTATTGCTGTTTCATCGGTATTTATAGCACATTAGAATGATATGCATTACATAATCAGTTCACAAAATTGCAGTTCATCTTTTTTGTCTTTACGTGATCTTAAAGAATGAAAAACGCAAATAATAAAATTTGTAGTATAGTTGTTTATGTTTTAACCTCTGGTATTGTTTGATCAATAGGCGAAGGATCGGTGATAAAATCGCAAATCGAGAGAAAACAATCCATCTCCCTTCTCCACATTGACTTTTTCTCTGGTGACAATGGCTCCAGTTTGTGGCATGTCCCAAAAATTGTAGCTATAAAAAACACAAAACAAAATAGAAACAATTTTAATATTGGGAGAAATGAGATGTTAGTCCAGCACATGAATTTGCAAAATATATATATGGTTTTCTCTGAATTATTTTTTCCTGATGCAAAGCTCCAAATTTTTAATTTTTTTTAGAATAGTGAAGAGTTCATTTTCAACTATTTACCAAAATATCCATCCTTTTAAATGTAATAAAACTAGTGTTGTATGACCTCACTGAATTGCATTCAAAACTGCAAAGAAAATCATTTAAAAAATGATTCTAGATAGGTAAAACTGTTGTGATTTCTAGATTGGTAAAATTTTCTCTTTAATGGTAAAGAAACAACTACATACAACTAATTTACTTCAAGTATCACTCCAACAATGATTCTCCCTCTTATCTCATCCAGAGCATATTCATTTCATCTTCTATATCTTTGATGTTTAGGTTTTAGTTTAGCACTGAAATGTATGAAACTTCTTTTAAAAATAATTAAAACAAAAGGAGCTTACCAAAAAGATTAGTGATTGCATTTGATATAGCAACAGCACTGCAAACGCCTTTTCCACCTCCTGACATATCTTCTCCAAGAAGAAGCTTTGTGTATTTATCTTTCATTAGCTCCAATTCTGATTAAAATTTGAAAAGTAAATAGTATTTTATCAATTTGTTTTCAATATTAACAGAACCTTGTCTTTTTTTCCCAGAAAAAGTACCGAACTTATTATGCCTAATTTCGACCTTAGATTTATGTAAATGCTGATTTTCACCTCCTGTTTTCCAATCAAAAGCTTGATATTGTTTTGGTACAAGTATTTCTCCCTTAATATTATGTTCATATTAAAAATAGAAAAAATAATATTTGTGATGAAGCACTTGACACTGTTACCACAAAATTTTTGGCATCAACAAAATTCCTATACCTGTGCAACATACCTTCATCTTCAGGGTTGAGATGTGCAGCTGTCACGTTTACGTTTTTCTTCATACTAAGTTTATTAAGACAAGGTGAAGAAGGTGGCCGAGGAGCAAATCTTGAGATGGTACGTGGAGGCGGGGTTGATTCGGGATTACTGCTCTCTTCCTCATCAGCATGGGAAGATGATGAGAGATTTGAATAAGTGCGAGAATAGTGGGACGAGCCATACCCCGGAGATGGATGAGAATAAGCAATCGAGATGTCATCTCTCCTCATTGGGCTACCCATCATCCTCGCCATAATGGCTTCTTATGAGAAAATACTTTAAATTTCTAAATTACAAATAAAAATAGGTTTTCTAATTATTCTGATTGAAAACAAAAGTGCTCTAGCTCAAATTAAACCTTGATCAATAAATTGCTCTTACCGGTTTTAAATTCTCTATTTGAAACTCCTTGATACCATGCGTTTGCATGTATATGCGCGGCGCTCTTTGTGTGTTACTTCATCTTCTATTTACAAAGAAAATTAAAGCCATTGTGGTTTCTGTAACGGTTTAATAGGATGGGCCCTTGAATTTCTTCAGAGCAAATCATGCCTCCCATGATCTAGAAACGGAAACATCAGTGTATATCTATATTTTATTCCAATCACAAGTAGTTTTTTCTTATTAAAAATGGCAAAATTTAATCAGTTTCCATTACCAACAAGAAAATTCCTCAATGAATTCTTTAAAATATGATAAACTACCAACAATGAAATTCTTAAAATATGAAAAACTATAAACAGAATGATTCTACAAGTGCTAGATTTTTATATGGTTAGCACGTAGTGAGAGAGTGAGGTAGCCCACCAAAAAAATGGGACCCACTAAATTTAGTAAATTTATGTTTTTTTCAAGTACATTAAACGAAGTCAGGTTGATTTAGATCAGATTCTGGTTAGTCAATCCTTAGGTTATGGATTGATCATTAGTCATGGCATCAACAATCAGGAGAAACTATAACTAGTATCAAACAGGAGAAACATTTTTGTTATTACATTTCAAAAAGGATAACATCAAATTAATTTTGTTTCAACAGAGTGGGTCCCTAATTAATTCTTTTATTGCTTAGGACAAAAGTTTATTTGGAGATACTATTATCCCAAATTGATCAACAAAAATCCAAATGCCCTGCAAAAACATGAAAGAATAAAGAAGGAAATTGGCTTAAATCTATCACTGCAGCACTTTCAATGACCAAGCAAAACATATACATTGGTCCCAAAATTTAATAGATCTACACACGAAAAATTATCTCTAAGCTCATTTCCTAGGCACCAATTTTCCGGATTCATCAGTCTCGAAAGCTTTTGTAATAAATTTGTCCCATGTTGTAGAGGTTCCCTCTCTCTCCACGCTTATAGAGTGGTCCTCGAAAGTACCGTATCTAGACGTGGAGTAGGTATCCGGCATGGATAAGTTGGCTACTCTCTGTATTGCAACCTGTTGCTCTTCGGCATGGGCTCTTCTCTCTTGATCCATCCTTTGACTAGGCGGTATCTCCATTGTCTTCTCCTTCTCAAGCATTATCTGATTGGGTGAACATTTAGTTTTAGCTTGTCACTTTTACATAGCATAAGCATAAGAAAACTTGTATTAAAATTTTAGCAATTTATTGTGTACCACATTTCAAAAAGGATTTTTTTTTCTTTTAAAATAGAATGTTTCTTTGAATGACGATAATTTTGAGATATTAAAGAAAATAAGGGATAGAATTGGGGAGGTTTATCATTGCTCTAAAGGATAGATACTGTTTTGACTTTTTACTGAATAATAGGACTTACAATTTCAAAATATATTTAAACAAATGAGAAAGAGAAATGGATCCTTGTGCACTTACATCTAATGCTCTTTTAGCTTCTCTCTCAATCCAAATAATACCATGGTCCGATGTGGCATTGCATGATAAAACAATTCGTTCAAACCTCCCATCTACTGGCACAGCTGTTTTGACCACGGGGGGAAATCTGCCGCATCTGCAATACAATTTAACATTCTGGTACAACTAAGCAAAATAAAAGGCAGTGAACCACTTAAATTCTCAGTTAAATTTTTTTGAGAAAAAGGACTAAGACTATTTCATGAAACCCTAGTTGCAAGAAATACCTGAACGGCCTTCTCTCTACAATGTGATATAATCGGCCCGGGGCATAAAGCCTTCTTGGATCTCTAAGCATAGCATTTTCGGGTATGCAAGTGTCGATCATGCATCTTACACATAATATGCATGGCAAACTGTAGAAAATAATGATATCTCAACATATCAGATATCATACCATCTTTCAAGCCGAATTACTGAACTGGACTTGTTTGGTACTGACATTTAGGCATTGCTAAACAGCAGTCAGTATACATTTCTTTACAAAGCATTTGTTCCCATAAATACATTTTTTTGGGGTACAAATATACCCCCACTAGTTCCATATCAGTCTGTAAAACATGTACTTGCATTTCTCCTTGTATTCATTTTACCCTTTTTGTGATCTTCAATTATTGTTGAAAGAATAGGACCGATTATTAATTTCATAAAAAAAATTATTACCAGAAAAAGGATTTGAATATGTCCTCCAAAGGAGTGGCAGTGCGGGGCAAAAAATCATCCTGTTTAAATATTTAAATTTTAATATGGTAGAAGCGAAAATGAAACTAACACATGATAAAGATGAAAAAAAAAACTACCTGGAGAACCACCGAGTTGATGACATCAGCATACCTCACTGCCAGATTAAGAGACACGCAACGAGCCGGTGCAATAGAAAAGCACCTTATCCTCTGTCGTTCCAAATTTCCCAGTCTAGCTCTGTTCTGCACAGCCACCATTGCAAGCAAGGCTGCCACACCGGATCCGAGCGAGTGCCCCGCAAAAGTCAAACTATAATTACTATGCCTCTCCAAAATGTCCTTCAAGGTTTCACACTCTGATTCAAACACCTGTTCGGCGACTTTTAACAAACCATTATGCACATAACCACCATCAAATTGTCTCTCTCCTAATCGGTTGTCGAGTAAAACTGCGTAATCGCTCTCGTTTACCATATTCATGCCTCTAATGGCAAGAGCCACATCATGGTTTTCATGGTCTATATACACAAGGTATGTCGGTGCATCACCTTGGTCGTGCTCATATGATCGCCTGTGGTGGATCCACTGCGGGTTTATGCCATACCCACCTGGTGGAGCCCACTTTATGAAAATAGAAGTAGTATTAGGTTTTTGAAGAAAAAAATAGGGAGAAAACTAGAAAGGGTTGCAGCTTTCTCATACAGCTTTTGCCAAGTGACAGCATGCATAGACTGTTTAATTGGTACAGTCAGGTCATTTTACAAGGGTACGATACCATTTAGTGTCAGTATTTTGACTGTAATACTGTACCAGTATGTAGGCACCCGTACCAGTGTGGTACCAGAACAAGAGACCTAGATCATTAGGTCATAAGGCTCACCTGGGGGTGGTCTAAATCATCCTCATAAATTGAAAGTATGAGGCGGCAGAAATGCGGGACCGGCCTGAACTCGTCAGCTGTTGCTAGGCCCCAGGTCTCGCTGTCATGACTGCCTGAGTGGAGGCAACGTTTCCATGCCCACCTGACGCACGCTAGACAATACACACACTCCAGTATTGGCAGACAACATGCTAGTGACATTATTTATTTGGCATGAATCCTATGGAGGTTGCATTCATGGGTATTTACAGGACTAAGATGAATTGATTACAGGTGAAACTAAAATCACACTAGCTCTCCGGCAGGAAAAGAAATTGACATGGTAATGATTTGTTAAATCGTTCCAGGATGGAAATTGGAATTTGATTGTGACCAATTTGGCGCATGAAATGATTGGAGCTTTTACTTAAATTCATTTGGGGGGAATTAGGAGTTCTAAAAGAATCCCAAAACAAAGCCTGTAATATGGTGGAACATTTTTTTTTTAAGTTAAATACAACTCCAACAGTTCAAGAAACAGGCCCAGGCTAATTTGAAGTTCGGAACCAAAGCGAGAATATATCAGAAGAAATATTGTTGGAAGGGGAAAGCGACTGGGAACAAGGAAAACACCGACTTTATCCCCAAAGCAAAGACGAAAACAATACACGAAGCACTTAAACAGTTAAGCTGAGTTCAGCAATGACAAAACCAAGAAGAGAAGATAAAAATTAAGCGAGTGAGAGGGGTAGAAAGAAGAGGAGTAGGCATGAAGGCAAAGTAAGAGACAAACCAAACTACTAGAACTACTAGTCAACAGCAAGAACTCAATGTATATAAAGATTGACTAGACGCGGTCTATATACACCACATCACTGTTCCATGAGGGTTCTTATCTTCCTATACCGGGCTCTCCAGTTAAGGGAACAACTCTCGTGATAAGTATTTAGTGTAGTTCCAGTTTCCTCGAAAAAAAAAAAAAAAGTGTAGTTCTAGTGAGTTCGGATCCCTGAAGTAACTCAAATTTTATTTTTTATAAAGACCGTTCGATCAGAATGCCGGCCAATCCAATCTTACGTGGAAATGTGAAACGCATGGAATCGCTTCATGCGGAAACAGATCGAACTCTGCGGATCCAATTTTCAAAATTTGAGGTACCTTAGGTGATTAGAATTCGTAGTTTCTAATTTCTACGGGTGGTCGTTTCAGAAATGAACATATATGACTATGCCCGGCCATTTTTATTAATATCTCTAAAAAAAATAAAAATTTTACAAATGCTTCTGCTTCCAATTTTTTTTTAAATATGTCATGACCGCCTGGATCTGGGGTGCCCCAAATAACCTGTGAGGCGCTCCAGGCTGGGGCAGCCCACAAGCCAAGTGAGGCGCCACATCTTGGGGCGCCTCATGTTTTTTTTTTTTTTTTTTTAAAAAAATCTTAGTATTTTGATTTGAATAATTTTGTGAAAAAAAAAAGTTTTCTTATTTAGAGTGTATGCCAAAAAATAAAATATTTGATATATTTATGAAGTGATGTCGTAAATTTTTATAACTTTAATTTTTTTATTTTTATTTTTTTGGTGAATTTTGATTTTATTTGTCATTTAGATATCACAAGTCTAAATATAACACTAATTAAGGACTTGAGCTTTATTATGATTTTTATAATATATGCATAATATATACATATATACATATACATATACATATACATACATATATACATATACATATACATATACATATACATATACATCTACATATACATCTACATACACATACACACACATACACATACACATACAGACATATACACACATACATATACATATACTAGTATTTTGATTTAAATAATTTTGTGAAGAAAAGGTTTTCTTGTTTAGAGTGTATGCCAAAAAATAAAACATTTGGATATATTTATGAAGTGATGTCGTAAATTCATATAATATGTAATAATTTTTTTTTACGAAATTGATTTTCAGTGGTTTGTATAAAAGTTATACAGATTCAATTAATTTTATGTATAAATATTTTCTTATAATTTTGAACGAAAATGATGCACGAACACTCAAGAAATTGGAAAAAGTAATGGAAACACACAGATTCTCAATTCTTTGATAAAACTGATACATCAAAAACTAACTTCCGCCAAAAGACATGACGTCTATTTAAATATAAACCCTAAAAACAGAAAATACATAAACGATACATAAAAGACCCTAAAAACTCTAAAATTCTAAAGAAAGGTCCAAAAGTCCATAAAGGAAGACTCAAATCGCAAATCTGAGCCCGAAAATGGACAAAACCAATCATAGATTGGTCTCTAATCTAGTTTTGGGCTGTGGCATTCCTGTCAAAATTTCAGCCCGATCCGACAGATGGATCAAAAGTTACACCCCTTTTTGTGAAGCATGCGCAGGACCATATTGCATCAGAAAATTTTAGCTGAGAATTTTTATTTTTTATTATGTATATGTGTATGTGTATATGTGTGTGTGTATGTTTGTGTGTGTGTATGTATATGTGTATATGTGTATATTATACATGAGGAGGGATCGGATTACACTTCATTTTTGGTGACATCGGGTAACAATGTCCATTTTTGAATTTTCAAAATCCAAATAGTCGATCTAAACCGTTCAATATGATGGATATATTAAGAGTAACTTGGAAATCAAATTTTACATTTTTCTAAATTTTTTTACTATTTATTGAGTATTTAACAAAATCGCTATATTCAGACCGTTGAATTTTTGAACCCCTCTGAATAAACCCAAAAAAAAATTCAGAAAAATGTAAAATTTGATCTGCAAGCACATTTTAACATATCCATCAAGTTGAACGGTTTGGATCGACTGTTTGGACTTTGAAAATGGGCGGTGTCATTCGATGTCACCAAAAAACGATGTGATTTGATCCCTCCTCATTATACATATATTATAAAAACCATAATAAAGACGAAGTCCTTAATTAATGTTATATTTAGACTTGTGATATCTAACTGATAAATAAAATCAAAGTTCACTGAAAAAATAAAAAATCATAGTTATAAAGAGTTACGACATCACTTCATAAATATATCAAATGTTTTATTTTTTAGCATACACTCTAAACAAGAAAACTTTTTATTCACAAAATTTATTTAAATCAAAATACTAGTATATGTATATGTGTATATGTGTATATTATACATATATTATAAAAACCATAATAAATGTCAAGTCCTTAATTAGTGTTATATTTAGACTTGTGATATCCAAATGACAAATAAAATCAAAGTTCACCAAAAAAATAAAAATTAAAAAATTAAAGTTATAAAAATTTACGACATCACTTCGTAAATATATCAAATATTTTATTTTTTGGCATACACTCTAAATAAGAAAACTTTTTTTTTCACAAAATTATTCAAATCAAAATACTAAGATTTCTCAAAAAAAAAAAAAAAAAAAAAAAAACATGAGGCGCCTCACTTGGCTTGTGGGCCGCCCCAGCCTGGGGCGCCTCACAGGTTATTTGGGGTGCCCCAGGTCCAGGCGGTCAGGGCATATTTAAAAAAAAATTGGGAGCAGGGGCATTTGTAAAATTTTCATTTTTTTTAGGGATATTAATAAAAATGGCCGGACTATGCCATAGGCCAATAGCGCTCTCTCGTCAATTTGTGGACAATAATTCACTGGAGGCCCAAGAGCCTTGGATTATTACGGATGAGTAAACCGAATCCATTCAATTCGGGAGAAGTCGATCCAAACAATTCAGGTGGGTATTAAATTGCACTGTTCTGTTGTTTACCTATTAGTCCTGGAATTCGTTCCTCCGAGATATCTCATAGTTTGCGTGACTTTTTGGAAAATCTCAACTGTTGCGATCCGTTGTACGCGAATCTCAAAGCACAAATATACTGGCCCCCTACGTCACCCCCGAATAGGCACCGGACACGTCGGTCACGCAAAATATGAGATATCTCAGAGGGCACTCTTAGTCCTGAACCTCTTTGACAAAATTGTTTATTTCCAAGTGTTAATCTGTAAAAATGCAGGCCGACCAGGCGGGAAGCTCCGGGGATTCCCAGCCGGAGACGACTGAAATACGGGACCCACCTCAAGCCGATTTAGTCGAAGTCTCTGGCGCTGTATCGCAAGACCCGGCGAGAACCTTGAGCAGTACGTACACCATGGGAGACCAGAGAGAGATCATGAAGGCGCTGGAGACTGTGGAGCGAGACTCGGTGGCGATCGCCGAATCTTTCACCTCACTGTTCTCCTCCCTCCAATTGAGTCTCTCTGATGTATTACGCATTTTCTTATATATCCAGTTTCAATTTATTTTTCCTCAATGTGCTTCTTTGTAAGAACATAGGCCAATTTGTTGAAAGCAAAGATTATAGAATAAACCCAGTCATCATGACCTGAACTCAAAAGAGTGGAAAAAAAAGTTTGTAAAACAAAACTTAAAGGAAAGAAATTATTTAAGCTCAGAATTTATGAATCCTATGAAATAATATTTGTTTACCTTGATGTTTTTTTCAATCATTTTTCAGGCCACCTCAACTTCAATAGAGAATATGGAATGTTTCAATGAAGTCATTGGCAGATTGCAAGAATCTGGTAAGCCTGTCAGTTCATTGAAGTATATTGTGCTGAACATATTTCCTTAAGTTATAAGAGTGAGGCTATTTTAATATGCATATTATGGATTCACCCGTTCTATGGATCCATATCTATATTTCAAAGTTCAAACAGTCAATCCGAATCACTAAACATGATCTTTGTATGAAAATGTTCTTAGAGACCAAATTTTAATTTTTTACTGTTTTTTTAGATAGGTAGAAAATCACTTAATCTAAAAATTGTGGACATCTGAAAGTAGTGATTTTCTACCTATCTAAAAAAATATTAAAAAAATTCTAAGAAATGTAAAATTTGTTCACCAAGTACATTTTCAAATGGAGATCATGTTTGATTGTCTGGATCAACTGTTTGAACTTTGACAATATAAATGTGGATCCATAGCACGGGGTCGATCCGTAATATGCATATTATCATAGTCTCACGCAAATTTTAATTATGCGTACTTTAATTATGACCAGTATGTTTTTCACTGAAGTGTTCTTGTTATAAATGAACAAGCTTTTGAGTTCCCATTGCTTTATGTTGTAGCGCTTGATGCAGCTTCAAAGGGAAACAAGTACATCAATTCATGCTTGAGGTACGCTTAAGCTCTCCTCTTCTTTTTTTGTGTAAACAATTATCTAGTTTAAAGTATGTTGTCAGTTGTCACTCTACTTGGGCTTAAATATGATTTGTTTCAATGCAATTGTTCTATTTCAAGACTTTAAGAGGGCATTTATGAAACTCTCTCTTGAAAACAACTTAGATTGAATGTGCTAAAAATCTGTGTTATTTTTAAATTCAAATTCAGACTGAATGAAGAAATGAGAGGTTTGGAGACTTTGGCTATGCAATTGTATCCTTTTTCTGGGAAATATAGGCTGGTTAGTGTTACTGGTAAATGAGCATTGTTTCGTTTGATTTTCCTGTTAGTTGTGTAATATCAAGGAAATTTGAGCTTAATTAGTTAAATTTCAATTGTGTTGGACTAAATCTTGAAACAGCCATTTTGGCATTACCCATCTATACCAGTGGTCTTATACTAGTAAAAGAAAGTCATTGAAGGAGTTTATATCTTTAAATACTGGACTAGGTAAGACTCCGGTCTACTATTTAATTTTTCAAGTATCCTTTTTTTTTCTTGTTCAAACTTAATGTAATTAACAAAAGAAAACTTGTGCGGAAGAATGTGGATACACTGGACCTGGCTGTTACTCGGCTGCTTCGTCTCCCTTGAAGCTTTTGTTGATACAACTTTTGTTTCTTTTTGGAAAATTTCCCTTGCCATATATTGTTAGCTGTATATTTTTGAGTGGAAATAATTCTATTTTTTTCGTAGCTTTTGGCTATCTGTATTACACTTTACATAAAGGTGAAATTTGCATATGTTCAAGTTGAGTTGATTAAAAATGAGCATACCACTAGATACATACAATATTGGTTCATTATAAGTACTAGTACTCTGGTACACTAACATCCATCTGGCACCTTCCAAAAAATCATAACCACTACATTTCAAAATTCCACATTTTGTGTTTACAAATCAGTAACTTCCCATCACATGGGTTCAATAAAAATATTAAACATAGCACATATTACAACTTTTGGAACATAAAACCCTAAAACACCCACTGAACAGACCTCAAAGTAAACTATCTGTCTTTGCTGGCAGCCGCCTGAAGAAATTTGCCGGTGCGGATGGAAGCCTGCGCCTAAACCTTGGGTGCCTCATAAGATAAAACCCTAACAACACAGCAAGAACCTGAGTCGGGGTCACATACAAAGTAATAGCTGCAATTATACAAAACAGCAAGAACACTGCTGTTGCACGTGGGTCTCTCCAGCTTAGCAAGGACTGGATCCTCTCTCCCTGTGTCGCCACATCACCCACCACAGTCTGTACTCTACCAGCCACACTCCTTAGTCTATCATACCGCATACGTACCAACTCCATACCCCTACTTGTAGGAAATGTATCAAACTCTTCATCTAGCTCATCAGGGTGAGCCCCATCTGCATGTGACAGCCGTGTGTTCATATGTGGTGGGTACCGTGGTCTGTACCGGTAATTCCACAACCCTATCAAAAACATGTAGAGAAATATAGTCGGTAGTATTAGTTCAGGGTAGCATACAAGCATGATATGTAACACGTGCACCAGGACAGTAGTCACAGGATTCTTCCATGCGCAAACTTCTGAGAGCCACCGGCCGACTGCAAGCGGGCCCGACAGGACAGACATGAGTCTGAAGAAATTGGCCTTGCTTCTTCGCATACTGAATAGGTGTGCATGTGCATCTAACATGTAGTCAACTACTTCCCTTCGGAGAGGTGGTTCTGCACGGCTGAGCCGTGCTGCTACAATTGTAACGGCTTGATGCCGAAGATACTCTTGTTGCTGCATGGATAGGGGTTGGATGTAGTGCATTTTGGGCAGGAGAGGACGTGTGTACACATAGAGAGAGTTGAAGAGCGATGTTACTGTGAAACGTATCTGCACGAATTTTAGTTGCATGTAAGTTAGTGTAGTTAATTTGGTTAAGGGTTAAGAGGGTCAACTTGAATATTTATTATCAGAGCAGCAATAGTGGAAATATTGGTTTCTACTACCTGTATTTGCTTCCTTTAAATTACCAGGGTATTCATTGAAGTTTGTAAAGTCACAAAATACTATTTAAAAAAAATCCAAAGAAGAAGAAACCAAAGGAAGAAATAAAAGCTAATTGACACTGGACCAGTTGGATACCTAAACTGAGTGGTATTATACGAAATCATGTCAGGCATTATTTGTAACTCCTAAAATTAAAATCAGTTATTACCGCAAGGTGAAGCTCTCCCATCTTTTTTACACCCGATCCTTGGAGAACAAGTAGCGGGTAATTGTGCGTGTAGACCCGGCCGGCTTCAAGTGTGGACAGCCGGATCCGAACCTTCCCTATGACATGATCTCTCTGGTGACTATGGCCATCTAAATGTGCTGTGCTCCTCTCATCACCCAGTTGACAATTATCAAACACACCAATTGTTAAGACAGTTGCATGGTCATACACCTCCCATGTGTATTGCTCATGAAACCGTGGAGCTAAACTGTTCACCATGGTTCGTGTCCTGACCCATTTTTGGCTGTACTTGGCCACACAATATGCATCACAAACACCATGTCCGTCACGCGTCTTCATCGGGTGGAGCCCATCTATGTTCAGAATACCAAGCTCAAGTACACCTACTGGGTTCTTCCAAAGTTGTTTCATTGTCGGGCGAAGATCACTGGAATATTGAGTTGACTCATCCAGCACATGGTAACCACCATCTAGTACAACCATAAGGTGTATCTTGCTTGAGTGTGGATCTTCTTTCAATTGCTCGAGGTCGACCAATACATTCCTTCTTAGACTAAACCATTGTGGTCGAACCAATCTGCTATCACCTCTCTTCGGCACATGACTCAAGTTTATGCTTATTTCCCCTAGAACCTCATCCTTGTTGGCACCGTGACGGTCTTCAGTGGTTATGATCAAGGCATCCTCAAAAGGCTCGGCCACTACCAACATGTGCTCTTCGTTCCATTGGAAATTTGCATTCCTTGATTGAACTCCTTTTGTCCGAATCATTTGATGACCGAGCCGTATTCTGACAAACACTTCAGGGAGCCTGGTCCTCTCATGTGCAAACACGTCTTGTGCCTCAATGACAGCTACCCGAACATACCAAAGTCGTGGGGCTGGATAAATCTTGCCACGTATGTGTGTGCTGGCAATGGACGGGTCAAGGGGGACAGAGTCAGCATGATACGCACTAGGGAATGCCTCATCAGCTTGAGTTCCAATCCACACTGCCAGCATGATTTCACCTTTTGTTCTGTCCCCGTCCTTACTCTGAAGCCGGTACCACTCGGGGGCTAATGGGCTATCAGGTGGGACGCGTATTGGGATCTCATTCAAATCGAAGCGCACCAGACCAACAAAATCATCCACTAATAAGTCCTTGTCTTTGACAAAAACCTCTACCATGGATGCTTGCACTGTCTCCTTTGGAAACGCAAACACCTCATCCCACTCTGGCCGGCTGTTCTTATTAAAGGTCCGAGTTCTCATCCTGTAATTACCGAGTCGTATCTCGGCATACGGGTCAAGGCTACCCGTCAGATCCATGTTTGGTAGGTCTCTGGCCTTAACAACCCGAATGAAAAGATACTGCATCTGTTCAACTAAATCATATGTACCAGGTTTTTTATTTGATATAACCCGACCTCCAACAACCCGGCCACCACCCAAGGACGGGCTGGTCTCCTTCAGTTGGTGGTCAATAGGCTGTTGACTAGATGAAGAGAACATGCGAACAATACGGGGTTGAGGTTGCGGGTTCTCCTGCCTCATATCACCAGTTGCATACATGTTACGTCCCGGCACCTCTAGGGGAGGTGGTGGCATGGACCCGATAGATGTATAATACTGTTGCTGTTGTTGTGTTTGTTGTGTTTGGTGCATTTGTTGTTGATACTGTTGTGGCATGGTTTGATTATTCCTCGGTAAATGCTGGAAATTTCTTGCTTGATTATTTGTTGCGTATTGTTGGTTTTCGCGAATAGCATTTGAGGCTTCAGATGGAGTGCCCATCATGTTGTCAAATTCAGCTACTGGGTTGGAGATGCGAACAGTGGGGTCATCAGTTAGGAAAACCTTTAGACCTAATTCTCCTCTTACGCGGGAGAAAATCCCGCGCTTCTCCAAAGGGTAGTGAAGCACCGTTGCATCTTGCATGTTCACAAATGATGTGCCAGAGATTTTGACCTGTTAAACACACTGGTTTAGTCAAATTGAATATGATAGGAATTTTTATTGCATGGCAAGGCTCACCAGATTTGCGTGGCAGAGCCACTTATACACAATGAATGTCAATTCAACTGCACTGAAATTGAATATACTTATACAAAAGATGTGATGATTTCCAAAAAGATTCCAGTAGCTAAAATTCGGTACCTTTCCGGTCTTTTTTTCTTCCTTTTGGGTTGGTGGGAGCATAGAATAGTTGGGGGCTGAATCAGTTGGTACATCAATTTTGATTTGTGGCCAGAAAAAAAAAAAAAAAAAAAAAACATTGCAGAGAAAACTATTTAGCCAAGAAAAAAAAAACTTTAAATGACTAGTGAAAAATAATTTAGGTAGTCAACAGGTAAATATGAGGACTGACAACTTAAAAATTGAGGTTTAAAAATAGCATTAGAGTACCTTGCCGAGACATGACTTGGAGTTATTGGTGGGGTTGTGATGGTACACCAGTGCCTCAAGCTCCATTTCGGACAGAGAGGCCGGGTCAGACACGTTGAAATAGAACGACTCATTCCAATAAGGGTTTAGGTCCCTATTTTTAATGGTCGTGCGAAATCTCTGGTGATCAAAGTGGAGCTCAACAAAGGCATTGGCAGCACCATTACCGTCTTTCGGCATCAGGTCATGCGCGCTGACAACCTCCACGCCGAGCTTTAAATTGTTCATCATTTTTTACCTTCTTTTTTTTTGTGGCAATTGCAATGGAAAAAGGTTGTTCTCTTTTTTTTGGATTAGGTCTTGCTCCTGGATTAGTTTTAGTATATGTCAAAAACAGGATGAAAATGAGAACAAAAAAAAAAAAGCTAGAAAATTATTAATTTTGAAAAGGATGGCTTTATACCATGCGCTTCAAATATATACCTTTTCAGATTTTTTATATCAGTGAAGAACTTGTAATCTTTAGAAACATCAGTTCAATTGGACAGTTCTGCAATTTTAACCCACTACTATTCAAACATATCCTCAGTAGAAATCTAATATAGAAGCAAGATTTCTTTTTTGAGGTGTTAAAATTTGTAAAGATCATTACCCAAATTTTTTTTTTTTTAAAAGCTGGTTCGTCTTCCATAACACTTGTCTTTAATTTTCTAAGCACAAATATATTATCTGCAAAAAATATTAAAAAAAAACCATGTTCACACGCTGGAAGATACGTTCTTTCAATAAAAAATAATATGACATTATCTTTATCCTCAATAATAATTTAATGAATATTTTTCAACATTAATAAGTGCGTAACAGAAACAAACAGAGAGAACACTTTTGACAAATCTTTTAATAAAAGAAGAACAAGTCTAAAGAAATTGAAAAGGAAGCTTACCAAGATAAAGTCTCTTCTAGTTAATCCATGGCGCCATATCTTCTGGATATATGGAGAAAAACAAATAAAAGAGACGAGGAAGAAGAAGACTGTAAGACCACTCACTATATAGAGAAAAATTTGCACGCTAGTTAGAGAAAGAGAGAGGAGCAGAGGCTGCAGAGCAAGTTCAGTTAGAGAGAGAAAAAGAGGAGCAGAACAAGTTTAAAAAAGACAGGAGCAGAACAAGTTAAGAGAGAGAGAGAGAGGAGCAGCCTAGACAAGTTTAAAGAAAGAAAGAGAGCTCTACAGTCTAAAGAGGTAGGAATGACATTTGTATTACCGGGAATTTGCCAAGAAAAATCTTCTCCCTTGCCTTTGTTTAAGCACGTGTCTTCAGATCTTTTGTTGACAATACCTGTGTGGCACTTTTGTTGCCATGATTGTATTTTCTCATGTATAGAATCATGTATTATCAATTTTTATGTACCATGGTTTACGACCGTTTTCGACCAATTTCTATGCAATATCATTTATTCATACAATTAAGTAAATTTTGTTCAAATAAGTGTACGTAAACATATACAACATAATTTGCATTTGAAATAATTTTTCGTTTCTTTAATGAGAGATTTCTGAAGCACGGTCTTAAGTGCTACATGAAATATACAAATTATAAAGATTACATGCAAAGTACTAAAAACCAAACATTAAAGACTGGTTGTTAAACCATTAATTAAAGGTAAATATTACGCTCATGCATGACAGATGTATTAATTATAAATTAAGTGCCCCAAAAAGTAGAATTTGGGTCTTAAACAATCCGGTTGCATTATAGTGTTAACTTGTTGCTCGGTGAATACCTAATTTAAAAGCGACATTCTTCTTTGACAATTCCGAAAGGATTGCATTAACAAGTTATAATTGTTGGATTTAGAGACGTCTAATTACAATAATTTAGTTGGATATACGTACGTTATGATTATAATATCAAATACTGTCATAAGATTACATTTATGTAATGATTAAAATATGCCAAACAATGTGATTAATTAAATCATGGCATTATACGTATTTAAATAAGGTTTTGGATACGAATACATATAGAATAATGTTAATCAATTATAATTGTTAATGGACCAATTATAGTTGATTAAAATAATAACAGTGATAAATTTAGACAAACTTGTCTCACAAGTTTTAGCTAGGCAAACTTGTCTCACAAGTTTTGCACTGCTATAAAAGAACTGAGTCTCCACAACCTTGAACTCATCATCATCATTCTCTACCGTCTTGCTCCATAAAAGACTAGATATTCTGCCTTCAATTCGTGAGACAGAAACAAGTAAGAAAGAGTTCAAGAGTTGTGGAAGGACTCGCTAGCCAAGTAATTTTATAGGTTGAGCGTGTAAGCAAGTCAATCAAGCCATCTTCATCGATTCCTTTGATATTGCTTGAGAGGCAATAGACGAAAAGGTCATAAAGATGGAAAGTAATTAGTTTCTGCTATGCTTATTTAATTCTTACATAGATCTAAGTTAAAGTTTTAAGTAAATTAGAAAAATCTGATTAAAGGGCTAACAATAATTGCTCGTCTTTGACAATTCCAAACGATAGCATCAACAAATTATAGTCGTATTTAATTTTAAGTTGAATTATGATGCAATAAATGTTGCAAATATTGCGACTAGCACACAGACAAAACTAAAGGTATTCAGAATTTTTATTTTGTAGAAATTATTTAACATTAACATAAAAAGTAGATGGATTGTATGAAAATTTTGATTTCATAGACAATTCTGAAGAAATCAAATTAATAATTTGATTATTTTAGTGATTATCCTATGTCACATAACTACATAAAAAGGCACACAATAACTTTAGCTTCTGAGCTAGAGGTGCAAACAAGTCAGATAATATCTGTCTCTATTCGGATATAAATACAATTTTGAATTTTAATTATTTATATCTAAATAGTAGATATATATTATATAGTTTAATGAGGACGGTTCAAATGCCTCCGTTTTTTGTGTCTCTATTATGCCTCTATTTTTAAAAATTTAAATAACTCAAAGTTTAAAACTTAAACATCAAAATAAAACCGTTAGATATAATCTATGTTATTTTTTCTCTGTATCCATAAAAAATTATCACATTTTGATTTTGTTTTTATATGAATCAAGAAGTTGAAAAATCAACGTCTAGAAATTATCCACTTTTGTATACATTTTTACAAGCTCAAGATAACAATCAAAATAAAGTTGAAATGTCATAATTTTTCACATATGCATAGATAAAATGATATAGTTCATATCCAAATATTTTATTTTTAATTTTAAAATTTAAATTTTGAGTTATTACGGTTTTTAAAAATGGAGGCATAATGAAAGCACAAAAAATGGAGGCATTTGAATCCTCCTCCAGTTTAATATATATTATGAAAATATTTATGTTTATATCTATGAATATCCGATATTCACTCCGTATCCATCTAGTATATGATATGGAGCCGTATCTGAAAAATAAAAGTGGATACAGATATAGTTTTAGCACTATATAATCCGTATCCGATCCGTTTGCACTCCTATTCTGATATCTGATAACCATTTAATTTCAAGCTGACCTTTAAACTACTGTCAGTCTGTCACGAAAAATCTAAGTAGTTTGAGGTACCAAATCAATAATTTAGTTTATTTAAAAATATCTAAGGAAATCAAATCACTTTGATTGATCGAAAATTGCCTGTACTCCATTCAATTTCTATATTAATTTTTTTAAAATTAATAAATAAAAAAATTACGATTGGATTCTCTGTTTTAAGGCACCAATTTCTTCGGAGATGCATTGGATCATTTATGACTTTTTTTTTAGAGGGAAAAAGTACATCTTTAAAAAATTGTCACAGTATATCATCATATCAATGAATAGTATTATAGTAATGATGACCCATGTCATAATGCATTATAAAAGACAACTATTGCTCGTCGTAATAGTTATTTGGATGACAGCAATTCAAAATAAAGTCGGCATTATGAACAGGATAGATAATAAAATAATCATTTTCAAATTCGGATCTAAACCCTCTTAGAAATTTTTTGCGAATGAATTTTAGAACTTTATAATTTTTAAGAATTCCAATCATGGGTACAAAATTTTAACACAGATTAAAAGATTTAATCTGACTTTTAATAAACCTTTGTCCAAAGCAGTTCAAATAAAAACCACCTTGATCAGAAATGCTTTTAAACAGATTGTCCCGCAGTCATTATTTTTTTCAACTTTGTATAAGAAAGATATACTGTGAATCATTCTGTTGCTTTTTGCTGTCTGTTTCTTTTGTTTTCCCTGTAATTTTTTTCTTATTTGAGAATTGAGATACCATAAATTTTTGACGGGATGGGAAAGTTAGTGGGCCCCATCAGAGGCAAATACGACGATTCTGTGTGGCCCACGTGGAAAGCTCTGTTCCACCAACGACGTTGACCTCAGGTCAAAATATTACCGTCTTGCCCTTGAGAATATCAAAAGTTTTTATTTCTAGAAAGTACATATATTAAATTATTGACAAAGAGATAAATTTAGGGGTGAAAACGGAGCCGGATTATTTGGCGGATATCCGCTCCATATCCGGATATAATTCGAATTTGGATAATTTCCGGATACGAATTCGGATACAGAGTCTTAAACGGAGTGGATATTCGGATTATCCGAATTCAGATAGTTTGGCCAGATCCATATAAAAGAGAAATAAATATTTGCTATAGGTGGAATTTGAACCCATGTCCTCTCATCTCAATACCTTTAGACTATGCTTCAAACCACTACACCACAACATCTTTTGTTACCATACAGTTATTTGATATATATATATATATATATATATAGAGGTGGGCTACGGTGAGTTGCGAAGTAAAGCTACTATTTTACTTCACACTCATATTTTGTGATTTTAAAGTTGAAAATGTCGATCTGAACCGTTCATCTTGTTCTCCATATTGAAATGTGCTTGGAGTCCAAATTTTACATTTTTTGGAATTTTTTTACTATTTATTATGCAATTTTGAAAGTTGCTGATCTGATGGTCCAGAAAATTTTACTGTTTTTTACTGTTCACAGCAAAACAGCAGTTTTCAAAAATGCTTAATAAATAGTAAAAAAATTTCAAAAAAAATGTAAAATTTAGTTTCCAAGCACATTTCAATATGGATTAAAGATTTAACGGTTCGGATCGGTCATTTGGACTTTCAAAATGAAAATACGGCGTGAAATAGAAACGTGTTTTACTTCGCAACTCACCGTAGCCTATCTCTCTCTCTCTCTTTATATATATATATATTATATGAATAGATTATCTCTCATCTCTTATAAGTTTATTAATATTTATATTTAATATTTTAATTAATATTTATATCTTAGAAATTTATATATCTTAATTATCCGACCATTATTCGTTTTATATCTGTATTCAAATTCGTATCCGTAGACTATCCGTTCCGTATCCGTATCCATTTAAGGTAGATTTAGTTTTGAATTTTGATATCCGTTTACTATCCGTATCTGTATTTGTATCCGTTCATTATCCAACGGATACGGATATAGTATCAGCATTATCTGCTCCGTATCCTCTCCGTTTTCACCCCTAGATAAATTACTTTTTCTTTTATCAAATAAATAGATAGATATCTACCAGGACTGAAAGTTGCAACGTGCCTTGCAGCCTTGCTATAGGAATTGTTCTTAGGCATAAATAAGAATTGACCACTTACAAATCTGCTGCAGTAAGGAATCCGTATCCAAGCCACTGCCTGGTTTTTGTAAAAAAAAAGAAAAAGGAATCCGTATCCTCTGCATTAACTCAAAAGGGAATCTTTTGAGTTAATGAATCTCAATTGTCCGATTTATTTTAAGATTCGTACAGACTACATTTACACTAATATTGAAATATACTATATATTATAGGTAAAGAACAGATTAGTTTCGTTAAGAATCAGACGGTTAATATTCATTAAGTCAAAAGATTCATTTTTGAGTTAATGCAGAGGATACGGATTGTGCGGTGGAGGAAAAATAAATCTGTTTTTTTTAAAAAAGAAAAAAGCCCGTAGGCAAAATAAATATACTATTATTTCAAAGGAATAACAGGAACCTAGGAACCTGTTATTCATATCTCAACCATTCATTTTAGTTAAGTTTCGTTCACGAAAAAATAAATTTATTGAGATTCGTACATTCAAAAATTTGAATAATTGGGATTGATATAACAGGTTCTGTGTTATTCCAATGGAATAACAACAGATTTGTTTCCCAGTAAGGGGAGGTCATCCTCTACAGGTGGAAATTATGGGATTAAAATAATCTATGGTCTTCTTTGACGGTCTGCTAAGAAATAGAAATGAGAATAGGAATCAAAAGTTTTGAACTAATTTTTACTGTTCATCGTGAAAAAAAAAAATTTCAGTCTGAGTGAATTTTATTTTTTTCTCACGTGAACAGTAATCTGCCGAACAAGACCTATATCTCTGGTGCTGGATTTAGATATGGCTTGATGTTCATTTTATATTGACAGCACCACTTTGGTGAATATTTGCTCGTGCCAAGATCCTGGCGATTTGGAGATTGTCTCAAGAAAATAGGTCTTTGTTTGTTTGCATGTGCAAAAGAAGCCAAAACGATTTGGCTGATTATTTAGCAAAAACTAAAGGGAGATTAATAAATGGTTAGGATTATTTGGGGTATACTTTTCCTTGCTACAGGGATTGACATGCTCATAGACAAACCTCTCTAAGATAGATTTAGGTTTAGATTTACAAAAGGTGCAAAAAAGAGAGTTCAATTTAGCAGGGTTTTGTGTGTGTGTGTGTGTGTGTGGAAGATTGTTTGTTTTGTTTTTAATTATAATGAAATGTCACGACTTACAGGTCTTTTGATGACCAAAAAAAATTGGAAAATGCTGAAACATAAATTTAGTGTTTAAATTAACTTACATTTGAGTTAGAAATCAATCAATTGGTTCGGTCTCATTGATCGAATCAATTAATTTCTCTACGGAACCGAATTCTCTGTTCTCAGAGTCACTACATGTGGGTCGGAGGTGGATCCCCCAGTTAAAAAATTAAAAGTGACCGACCCTACATACAGTGACTGAGAAAGTAAAAATTTCCTGCACCAGAGAAACAGAGGATTCAAAGTCTTTCTCCACTGTATGACCGTTGCTGTGAAAATCAATGCACTGTACCACACTATTGGTTCGAAGACTTATGTCCCATTGTCATGTTCATCCATTTATTTGATAAAAAATAAAATAAAAACAATCCATCTTGTTTTCTTTTTTAATTTCTAAAGTTAAATAATTTTGTGAGAATATCCCTCTATTTTTAACCTCTGTTATCATACATCATATCATATTTTATTCACTTTTGAGTAATATTTTGATCAATTATAAACTTGTACTTCATTTCTAGCTTGAATTGCACAAAATCCCACCAGTCAAATATGATAAATAATAACTAAAGAACTATCTTGTGGTTGATTTATTAATCTTAAAATATAAGGTCCAAGTAGTAAATATGTTACTTTTACAGATTTGACCCTACAAGATCAAGAGCAAAGCTAGGGTGTGATGTGCTCACCAAGAGGGTTTGGTGAGCACAAGTCCAAAAATATATCGGATCGGCTTTAAACGACAAATTTAAACTGTTAAAATCTATGTACTTCATAAGTGATGCATGTATAAGTAAAATTTTGAAAGTTTCGAATTCATTTGTTACAAGGTCAAGCGGTCAAAAAAATAATGAGAAAATAAATTCATTTCTTTGACCGCTTGACCTCGTAGCAAATAAATTCGAAGCTTTCAAAATTTTGCATGTGCATGCATCACTCATGAAGTACATCGATTTTCACGGTTTGAATTCGTCGTTTGAAGCCGGTTTGATATACTTTTTGAGTTGTACTTACCAAATTTTCTTACACCTTGTTTGGATGGAGAGTAGAGGAAGGAAGGGAATGGAAATGAACAAAAACTTTCCATTAAATCGTATTTGGTTGATAAAATTATGTCAGAGGTGAAGGGTACAGGAGGTGAAAGGTTTAACCCTGTATCATTATAATTAATAAAATCAATTTTCCTCCCAATTGAAGTGTAACGGATGGAAAAAAAAAGTTGTTACAAATATTTTTAGAAAAAATGACACAAATGCCCAGCCTTATATCTTACATATATAATTCTCATACAAGATTTTTTTCTCAAACCTACAATAATTACCGAATTTCTCATTAACCTCTAAATTTTAATTAATCAAATAAGAAATAAGACGGAAAAGAAAGTTAAATTTATTTTTTCTCATTAATCATCAAAACATGAAGAGATTAAATATATTAATTTTTCTCTCTATTCTATTCCATTCCCTTTTATTATTTACCTCTCATTCCTTCCTCTACTCTCCATCCAAACAGAGTGTTAGTAAGCACATCACAACCTAACTTTGCTCCGAGACCAAATTAAACAGCTAGAAAATTATACTTCACAAATGAACAACAGATGGGTAATAAGGTAATTTCTAATTTGCTATTTGTGGGCCGTCGGCAAGCGGGACCCCTTTGCAGTACCAAGTAGCACAAAGCCACAACTAGAGATCGAGCACACAGTTCTGATTATTTCCTTTTTAAGATTGTTCAGATGTTTTAGTTAGTTTGCTGGTACCAGTCTACGTACCAGGTTTATTTATTACTGCTTTTCGTTTTCTGTTTCTCATGAATGTCGTTTTTCCTTATTATTACCCTAGCTGGTGGAAATTGTATTATGTGGGAACTTTTAAAGATAAGATTAAAGCTTCTTTTTGATGGAAAGTTTTTTTTTATCTGTAGAAACTAATAAAAAAGAATTGAGATAAACAAAATGAGTATATTGTATTTTAGATTGATAGAAAGATCTGATACCGATCTAAATTTAGTTTTTTTTTTTCTTTTTAAAATCTGATACATAGATAGGGATAATTCTTATATTATATTTCTGATAAAATGTAAAAAGTTTTTCAAAGGATAGATGAAATATTTCTATTATATATTGATTTTTAGATGCTTTATCTATTTTTGTAAAAACCTTTTATACTTTATTAGAAAAAATTTTAAGGAAAAAAAATAAAAGGTGGTATAGATCGGTATTATTCTTATCAATTCAAACTTTTTGATATTTTAGATTGATAGAAATCCTACCGATCTTTCCACTAATAAAAAAAATATGATGCACTCTTTATGTTTCTCTTTTTTTTTTCTGAATTTCTACACATAATAAAATTTCCCTTTTTGTTCGAGGTATTGAGGAATCTCCATACAAATAAATAAAATCTGAAAAAAGCTAGAATAAACTAGTTGTGTTCAAATTCACGAAAGAATTGGTGTGATTATCTTTACAAAAAAAATGTTTAAAACAATGAATTCTAATTGTTTAATTTTATTTACTCCACCAGTTGTGCGCCTATAATTTAACAAATGAAGACTAAGAAGTTATTTTCGTTTATTTTCAATAATTCTCACCTCTATCATATAAGCTTAAATTAAAAAAAATTTTAAATTAAGACATGTGGTATGATTTAAATTAAAATCAATAATTAAAATTCAATGCTCCGGTACATTACATTTTACGAGACAAAATTCAGTAATTAATTTTGACCATCTGATCAAATAAACGCAAGTAGTAAATGTTTGCTTAATTTTAAATTAATTTTAAAGTTTAGAAATTCATATTAAGATTTTAAAAGTGATCTCTTTGTTCCACTTTATAGCTTGATACCCTATATTAATATTATTATTTAATAAATATCTTATGATTTAATGGAGCCCAAACAAAACAACTTGAATTGTTTCGAATTCAAACCCGAAAGCCAGCTCAAATTTCAAGAACTAACAAATGATTTCAAAGTGCAAGTCAAAATCGAGCATTTCAAATCGAACAAAAACGAGGTAATTGACCTTGACAAGGACAAAATTTGTAACATCAGGACCAGTTTCTTCAGTCCATCGAGACAGAGAAACGCAATATATATATATATATATATATATATATATACAGAGGTGGGTTACGGTGAGTTGCGAAGTAAAGCGACTATTTTACTTTACGCTCATATTTTGCTATTTTAAAGTTCAAAATGTCGATCCGAACCGTTAATCTTGTTCTCCATATTGAAATGTGCTTGGAGACCAAATTTTACATTTTTTGGATTTTTTTTACTATTTATTAAGCAATTTTGAATGCCGCTGATCTGATAGAGAGAGATAGAGAGAGAGGATGATTGGTCGTTTATATATATAAAATATGAGCCGTTTATAATTGGCTGTGTTTGTCTTTAAACAAATTTGACAGCATTTTTTTTTGTCTGAAACAAATAATGTGCAGTTTCGGATAGTCCAAAAGTATAATATGATAATTGGGTTCGGGTCGAGCGAAATACCAAACTCCGAATAAAAAACGAAATTTGGTGCACCTGAAATTAAAAAAAAAAAATGAAACAATAGATATAAGTATTTAATAACCCCAGATGTTACCAACTATTTTTTTTAATCAATAAATTCATAACCAAACGAAATTGTTTAGTTAAGCGTGCGTAATGAAGAGCAATGCAAGAGAGTGATGTACTGATTAGTTGGCTTCAATACGTCTCTATTTGACTGTGTAAAATAAATACAAATTGCTGCCAAGTTCATTCAAATTTACGGATTCAGATTTGCTGCTTTTTTTCAAAAACTTTTTTAGAAATTTACTGATTCAAATCCGCTGCTTGTTAACTTCACAGATAGAAATACGTGTCTAATAAAATATGACCTTATTTTTAGTGGAATTCAAATCCACTCATTTTCCCTCTAGTGATCTCTTTCCCTCTCTAAAAGCAGGGTGTTCTTTTTTTTTTTTTTTTTGAGAAATTAAAAAGGATTTGGATCCTTTTTAGTAAGACTCTGCTTTTAGAGAAAGAAAAGAAAAAAGAAAAAAAGGAAAAAGAGGAAAGTAGTCTTACTTTTATTAGAGCAGCAGCAAATTTGAATCTCAAATTCACACTCTAAGATATCTAAAATTAGAAAATTTAAAGTATGAATCTTAAACCCATCAATTTTCAATTAAATTAATATTATCCTGTGCAATATAGATATACTCCAAATTACATATGGCTCGATTTTGAGATAAAATTTTAAAAAATTGACTCATTTGCACAACATTCATTTTAACCAAAAATTAATTAGTGACAAAAACTTGTTGACAGGTGCTCTATTAAATTAAAAAAAATAATTATATAAAACAAACAAATACCACATAATATATTATTATATACTAATGTAGAACAAATCATGCATAAAAATATGTATTGATACTGGTATAAAACCCAACATTTTTTATGGTCCATCCCTTGCAAATTAGGCAAGGTACATCATCAACTCTGTTAACCTACCGTTTTTTTTAGTTACCACCATAATAAATCAAAATTATATGATTACCACTTGATTAGCCAGAATTTTATTTCTACTATCCTCATAAACTGGGTTCACGCACGGATCTCAATCGGTTCGCAGACTCAATCTGCCCACGGATTTTTTCTCTCTCTTTTTAGTAATATGAATTGTAAAACAAAAAAAAAATTACAATCTGTTCGCAACCTAGTCTGCGCACGGATTTTATTTTTAGTAATATGAATTGTAAAACGGAAAAAAAGAATTACAATCTATTCGTAGACCCAGTCTGCACACATATATTTTTTTTTTCTTTTCAGTAATCTTTAAAAAAAATACAATCCGTGCGCAGTCTGGGTCGAACTGATTGAGATCCATACGTGAACCCAGTCTGCGATGGTTGTAGAAATAAAATTCATACTAACCGAATAATAATCATTTAATTTCAATTTATTAGAGTGGTAACTAAAAAAATTCTGGTTAACCTATGTGCAAATGAACAACTATCTACTATTTAATTTGAAATATTTCTTCCGTGGTCAAATTTAAAACTATTAGTCAGAGGTGTTAGGTTTAGTCGCGTACACATCACAGTACCATTGGATAGAAGATGCTTCCTTATCTTTTCTCTTTCTCACATTTCGTTTTCAACTCTTTTTCTTTCACTTGTTTAGTACAGAAAGGTTAATCGAGAGAGACGATTTTTCTTTCTTTATTTATTTTGGCTTTCCAATTTCTTTTTTTTTATTAGTAGAGAAAGGTTTAATTGAGAGAGAATTTTTTTTTCTTTGTTTAATTTGGGCTTTCCAAATTTTTTTTCTTCTCTTGATTAGAAGAGAGGTTTAATTGGGTGAGGGTTTTTATTTTCTTAATTAATTTTGGTTTTAACAAAAGGGCTCAATTTTCCACTTTCAATATAACCAGAAACTATTTACTCGGTTTGATTTTTTTTTTTTTTTGGGTCTTACTTTGATTGTTGCAGTTGAATTTGCAATATTGCATTTGTAGTAAAAATGTTGTCCATTTGAAGGGAATTTGTTAATTTTTTTAGCTCGAGCAAATGATTTAATAATCTAAAAATATCAGCGGTCTTGTAATCTTGTTCAATACAGGAGTCAATTACGACCACATAATTTAATAATCAAGCAAATAAAGTTGATATATTTCTTGAGCAAATAATGATTTAGAAAATTACATCATGCTTAAAAGAAAAAAATGAAAGGTGTGCATCAATAAACTGTCTTCAATTTTTTGGCACTATATGGCTTGTGTTCCACATTCTACATTTTTAACACTATAACAACCGCCACGCTATCTCGCCCACCCACCCAATGTGATGTTTTATTCGTAAGAGATCAGGTTAATATAATTTAATAAATGTAAGCAAAAAAAAAAAAATGAAAAGCCAAACAAACGACATTGCTGTAGTGTTCCCTTGAAATTTTGTTATGATATTCTCTATTATTATAGTCGTTAATCTGAAAATCTGAATATTTCTTCAATAATTAATGCTGTATTTAATACACTATTTTCTATATTTATTAAAAAGAAAACACCATAACAAAACCCACAGGTACTGACAAGCTTAGGCTGAGAAACGAAATAAATAGAAACTATTTCAAGCAGCTTTATTTATATGGAAACAACTATGGTTTATAATACATTACAACTGGAGAAATTGGCATTTGAAGAGAGATGACAGTATAATGTTTGCAAGTTGAACCAAAATAAATAATTTATTTCACTTTAACTAAAGATATTTCGTTATCTACCTTAATTTTAAAGCTTAGGTGAAGCTTTGTTTCTCCTGCTTTCAAAAAGAGCCTTCAGTTTAAATATAATCCCATGTACTTCAAGAAAATGCGGGTGAGTTGCTCTCTTCACATTTTCCATCCAGTCTCTGATTTTTTGGTGCTGCTCAAAAATCCTCTCCCGCTCATTATTATCCACAAGCTGTTAAATTATTAATAAAAAAAAATCTTACATAAATTTCTTATGGAGTACCTTCAAATAAAATGCTGAGGTTCTTCCTTACCAAAAGGGAAAAACAAAAACTTGATTAAAAAAAAAAAAATTATTGTTTCTGGAATGGGACTTGTGCACACCAGCCCAATACCAACCAAAAGTTCGGGCTATAACACAAAAGGCCGAATTATCTACAGCACAGTTTTCTTCTAATTTTCTTTTCCCTTCCCCTTTTGGTGTTATATATTTTCTGGGGATGTGAGGGGAGAAGTGTCTTTAGTCTCATGCAAAACTAAAAATGTTGTTATATTTTTGTAGGTACCTCCAACTGCATGAGTTCACAGACAAGACTGAGATCAGCAATGGATGGCTGAGAGTTGCCTAATAAAAACCGGGAATCCCCTTTTAGCCACAGTGACTCTATTTTTGAAAGAGATGAAATCAAAATTTTCTTTCCTTCTTCTGCTGCTTGTGTGTTTAACGGTAAACCAAATGCTGGGGCCAGGGCACTGTTGAAGACATAGGTCACTGAACAAGCATGAAAAATTAATAGTTAGGTCCTTCCAATGTCACACAAAATTTGCTATGTAATCTTTATTAGATGAACATATTATATTTCAGAGGTTTGTCTACTTTGTGATTTAGCAAAGACTTCAGTTCTGCCTGTTTGTCTTGGTACCATTTAATTCACCCTAATGAGACAAATTGCTTGGTACCAGAATTAAACAGTTGGGTATATTTCAGTCCTAAATTAAAATTATTTTCTCTGATATATGACTCAGTCAAAACTGAAACAATCTACCATACAGGTAGGAGACAACTGACATCTCTCTGCATCTGACATATATGGTAATCAGAAAAGGGCATTAATTTAAAAAAGGTTCTCTGGGATATTTTAAGAATTCAGAAGGGTTATTTGCAAATGCTCTGTTTTTTCAGAGTTGAATAAGTAAAAACAACATACTGGAGCCACGACGCAAGTTCAAATGGTGCCAATCCAATATGGAGTCAACCTTTGCTCTGGTTGTCAGATCATTCGGGTACCTATCATGGGGGCAAACTGGTTCACTAACTTATTATTGAAGTACACATAACTTACTAACTTGCATGTTAATATTTTATATTAAAGCATATGCAAAATGCCCCTTATCATGGGTTTTGCTCTTTAAAAATTTCCTTCCCAAGAAGACAACTGTGGCAATCTTCTCATTTTTATACAGTGAAATATGTGTATAAAGATTTTGATTTTGTATCGGGACAAGAAGTAACTTCCCTACAGTTCTTCTGCACTGTTATCAAAGAAATAACTAATACAAAAGATAAAAGTGAATTTTAAAAAAGACATATATCATGTACAAAACATACCAGTGGTCAGATACTGAAGGAAAAGAGCAAGCAATATACCGCAAGATGGCATGACTGTAAAACCAGTAAAGAAGGTAACATGATTAAATTAACATTAAAAAAAAAAAAATGGAATGTGAAACTTAAGGCTAGAGCCTAAACCTAATTACAAGAATAAACTGCAAAAGACAAACATGTCAATAGATCAGTAATGTGAGGCTGCCAGAGTGATAACACAAGTACCTTCTTAGATAAATTATTTCAGTATTAAATAAATAAAAAAATATAAATTCTAGACGGATAAAATAACAGGTACCTTTCAAACAGCTTAAATCTACCATCAACAATTGCCGGCACTTGTTTCAATGGATTTATTTCTGAATGCACAAAGATAACTTGTGTTAATAATAGTAGGGTACCAGGAAAAAATGCTATCAGTATTGAACTTTAAACATTTATCAGAATACTAACTTTCCATATTTTATTTAGCATTTAGCCACTGGAATCAAAGTTATCTATAGTTCTTCTGATTAATTGCAAATGAAGCATTAAAATAAAGTAACTCTTTAGGCTTACTTGCAAATTCTGGAGTTTTGTGTTGGCCCTTAGAGATATCTATCTTCACCTCCTCGAAATCAATCCGATTCATCCTAGAAATACAATAAATCACAACACATAAACTAAGATTCAATATTTATCGTTCAAAGTGATGCTTCAAGCATTCACTTGGAAAGAGGGATTAAAACAAACTAATGCATTATATTAAGTGGATAATTGGAACTTCTCAATATTAAAGGTGAGAAAATCTTTCCTCAATTAATCCAATTCAGACATCAAATTCCATTGCTATAAAATATTTTTAAGTTTTCGTTTATTCAGCTCTCAAATACAATTCATTGACTAATTTAAACATTTAATTTAAAATCCATACTTAAAAATGAAAATATATCAGTTCCCAGAAAAGGAGGATAAACGGCTGATTAGAAAGATACAGTAAATTAAAATAGATTCAAGAGGGCAATCAGAAAATTACTTGCAAAAGATGATGACAGCCCTGGAAGGCTGAGACAGCCGATCCGCATACACCTTTAAACCCATTTTCGAAGCTCCCTCGCCCCCTTTCTCTCTCTCTCTCTCGCTCGCTCTTTACAAAACTAAAGGATGGAGATCACTGCGAAGAAATAAAATATCATTATAATACAGGTGTAATGAGTTACCGGTGGGAAGGAAACCTGGAAATAAATCTGCTGTGATTCTGGAGAAGCACAGGGACCCTGCAATTCCCAATCTACCCATTCATAAAATTTGAGATTCGTGCATCTAAATTATCTGTTTTGAGATTCGTGCATACAGAGAAATGACTGGGTGGATTGGGATATGCAGGGCCCCTGTGATTCTCCAGAATCACAACATATTTATTTTCCAGGAAACCTTTGCGAATTCTATCCTCTGAGATACCTCATATTTTGCGAGACATTTCGGAAAATCTCAACCGTTATAATACGTTCTACGCGAATCTCAAAGCTCAAATAATACTGGCCCCTACGTCCCCCCGAATAGACACCGGACACGTCAGTCACGCAAAATATGAGATATCTCAGGGAATACGCACTCAACCTTTGCTCAAGCACGATGAGTGCGAATTCGTATCCCCTCAGATTACTTGACTGAATATAATTGAATCGGACGGTCCGAAATGGATTGGAACGCATCTCAAAGCACAAATAATCCTGCCCCCTCTGTCATCCCGAATCCCGACCAGCTGAGAGTAAATCTGACCCGTCAATTTCAATTGTGATGAGTCGGGTACCTGGGACGATTCGGATCGCGACGAGTGCTTATCCTCTGAGATATCTCATATTTTGCGTGAACGACGTGTTCGGTGCCTATTCGGGGACAGCGCGGGGGGCCAGTATTATTTGAGCCTTAAAGTTCGTGCATAACGTCGATGAACGGTTGTGATGTACTGATATTCCAAAAATGTCACGCAGAATATGAGATATCCCAGATGCGAATTCAAGCACGACTAGATACCACGGGATAAGATTTGACTCGTTAACTACACGACATGGGCCGCGATTTGTCTTTTCAAATACCGATCGTAGACAATTGCATTTCTATTTTATAGGCCCGGCCCGTCCCATCTAGGCAAAAGGCCTAGAAACATATAATATATTCTTCATTAATTATGGACCGAGGCTCTTCAATTCAAAAAAAGATACTCTTTCTCGAAGAACAAATAAGTGTTATAGAACTCTAGAATGTCCCACGCCCAAGTTAAATTAATACAACTTTCTGTTTTATGGCATGCTTCAAAGTTCACAGTTTGCTTGACTAAATTAAATCAACTAATTATTTATTTGAGATATCTATTTGAAAAATGTTCATGCGCTCTTGTATTTTCGGTGGAACTTCTTTGTTGAAACATTTTGCTTTTCCTCCATTAGAAGACTGCGCCAATCTTGTTATCTTATTCGCAAAAAAAAAAAATCCAGGTTAAAAGGAAAGAAACGACAAGAAAAAAGGAAATAAATGCCAAAGTCAATTATCAGTTGGAGAGAGCAGAATAATTAGTATCAAGCTTCAAAACAGTTGGATTTATCTTCAAATTTAAAGTTTGGGTAAAGCTTTGTTTCTCCTGCTTTCCAAAAAAGCCTTCAGTTTATATAAAACCCTATGTACTTCTAGAAAATGGGGATGAGTTGCTCTCTTAACATTTTCCATCCAGTCTCTGATTTTTTGGTGCTGCTCAAAAATGCTCTCCAGCTCCTTATTATCCACAACCTGTTAAATTGTTAAAATAAAAGATATTAAGATTTCATACATAAATTTCATCATAGAGTAATTAATTACAAATAAAATGCTGAGGTTCTTCCTTGCCAAAAGGGCAAAACAATTACTTCAAAAAATGGATGGCTGCAAGGGTCTTTAGTTAATCACAAAACTATAAAAAATTTGTTATATTTTCATTGGTACCTCCAACTTCATAAGATCACAAACAAGACTGAGATCAGCAATGGATGGCTGAGAGTTGCCTAATAAAAACCGTGAATCCCCTTTTAGCCACAGTGACTCTATTTTCGATATAGATGAAATCAGGAGCTTCTTTCCTTTTTCTTCAGCTTGTGCATTTGACAGTGCACCAGATACTGGGCCCACCTCACTGTTAAACAGATAGGTCACTGAACAAGCATGACAATTCATAATTAGGGTCTTCAATTATCACAAAAATTTATAATATAGTTTATGATTAGCAAATATTGTTATCAGGTGAACATATAATATTTCAGAGTTTGTCTATTTTGTGCTTTAGCAAATACTTCAGTTCTGCCTGTTTGTCTTGGTACCATTTAATTCACCCTATTGATACAAAATGGTATCAGAATTAAACAATTGTGTATATTTCTGTCCGAATTTAGGACTATTTCTCTCATACAAGACTCAGTCAAAACTAAAACAACCTACCATACTGGCAGTATTAGAACTGACATGTACATATCTGGGATATTTTAAGAAATTTGGAATTTCAGAATGGTTATATGCAAATGCTCTGTTTTTTAGAGTTAACAAGGAAAAAATAACATACAGATGCCGTGATGCAAGTTGGCATGGTGCCAATCCAATATGGAATCCACTTTTGCTCTACTCTTCGGATCATTAGGATACCTAACACAGGGGTAAACTCGTGTCACTAACTTAGTATTGAAGTACACATATCTTGTATATTTGTAATTTATTTTAAAATACGTTAAACATGCCCTCTTCATGCTTTCTCCCTTGAGAAAATGAACAAAGCAAGAGGGCAATTTTGGCAATCTTCTCATTCTTAATACACTGAAATATATATGTGTAGAAAGATTTTGATTTTGTATCGGGACAAGAAGGAAGTTCCCCACAGTTCTGCACTGTTATCAGAGAAATAACTAATTCAAAAGATAGAAACTGAAACTAAAGGAAAAGGAAACACATATTGTGTACAGAACATACCAGTGGTCAGATACCGAAGGGAAAGAACCAGCAAGATACCGCAAGATGGCATGACTGTTAAACCAGTAAAGAAGGTAAGCTAATTAAATTAACATAAAAACACTTAAAATGACATATAAAACTTGAGGCCAAAACTTAAGTACCTTTCAAACAGCTTAAATGTACCATCAACAATTGCTGGCACTTTGTTCATTGGATTTATTTCTGAATGCACAAAGATTAGTGTTAATAATAGTAGGGTACCAGGAAAATGTTGTCATTAGGGTAAATAAAAGATAACATTCATGGTGAAGTTTATTTATCAGAATGAGTACTGAGTAAGGTTAAAATGCCCCATTGTTTTCATGCCTCAATCATGCCTAACATCTTTATCTTCATTTTCAAAGTTGATCTAGACCCCTAAAAAACGTTCATAAAATAAATGCATTAAAATTAAGGATGTGAAGCATGATTGTGGCATTTTAACCCAACTTTATCAGAATGCTAACTTTCCACATTTTAGTTAGCATTTAAGCAAATTGCATTAAATTTATCTGAAGTTCTTCTAATTAATTGCAGAGGAAACATATGGAGATCAGAGAGAAATAAAGTAACTCTTTAAGCTTACTTGCAAATTCTGCAGTTCTGTGTTGGCCCTTGTAGATATCTATCCTTACCTCCTCAAAATTAATCTGGTTCATCCTAAAAATACAATAAATCACACACATTAAATAAGATTCCATATTTCCATGTACATTTTTACAAAATGATGCTTCAAGCATTCACTTGGAAAGTCTAAAAGGGAAATGAAAATGCAGCCAAGTGATTGTATCTTCAGCCGTAGTATCAAAAGGAATATTATTATATTCAAATTTGTAAAATGATAAAAATGACACAAGCATTAGAGGGATTTACCGATTTAGAACAAACTAATGTGTTATAATAAGTGAATAATTAATTATATGCGGTTGTCAGGTAAACATGGGGTGCAAACTATGTAGTAGTACCAGGATGGAGACATCGGGCCACATCATGTGGTCCTGCCTGCTTGCTAAGAGTTTCTGGCAAGGGATATGTGCCCAAATTAATGTTCCAACGCACACGGAGCAGAACATAGAGGATGCATGGCTCCACGGCCGTAATTCATTACAGGGAAGAACTAGGCAGCGATGGGACATGGCCTGGGCAAGGGATGTTGGACACTTTGGAAATAAAGGAACAGAAGGACTTTCTCTGAGACAAGCAAGACAGTGAGAATATTAATAGATGAATCCACAACCGATTTGCACAACTGGGAACTCTTTATATAGTTATAGGAGTGCGGGAGAGTTGTTAGATCAGGCAGGAGAGTATTGTGTACTTCTTGCCTTTATATAGTTATAGGAGTGCGGGAGGGTTGTTAGATCAGGCAGGAGAGTATTGTATACTTCTTGCAGCTTTATTTACTAAGTAGCTTAAAATCAAGTAGCTAGAGTGTATTGTAAATACTTTTCTTTTAATATATATCGTTGCCGACAAATTGTCGACAACCTTCAAAAAAAAAAAAAAGTGAATAATTAATTGGAACTTCTCAATTTTAAATGAATGAAAAACATTCATTCACTATTTTGTTTTAAAATTCCTAGTTAAAAATGAATAATAAACGGTTGATTAGAAAGACACTGTAAATTAAAAGAGATTCAAGGGGCAATCGGAAAATTACTTGCAGAAGATAATGATAGCCCTGGAAGGCGAAGATCTCCGATCCGCGTACACCTTCAAACCCATTTTTTTTTCTAAGCTCCCACGTCCTCTCTCTCTCTCTCTCTCTCTCTCTATAGAAAGACCTTGGCAGATGCTTGTCAATGCTGCCAGGCTTCTCTTTCGCTCGCTCGCTGCAAAACTAAACAATGGAGATCACCGTAACAAATTTACGAAGTAGTCAAACATCACTGTAATTCATATATGCCCCCCAAAAACATTGAAATTACAAATAATTCCCTCTAAATTCATAATATCATATTTAACACTCTAAATTTCAAAAACTCACAAATTTACCTAATTGATTGTCTTTTCTATTAAAACTAATTTTAAATTTATGAAGTACACATTTGACCATTTATTATAAAAATAAACAAATATGTATCATGTTTAAGAGAAAGATTTAGTCTTATAATTGACATATTGTACGGGCAAATGGTTCATTTTCAAATTTGTGACATGCATACAAGCGTATGCATAAATGCCCCGATACGTAATAAGTAAAAAAAAAATGAACCATTTTCCTTCGAAAGCTGACCAATTAGATGACTAATATTTTTTTTTACACATAGTATATATTTAACCACTATGCTAAACTAAACATTTGTCATTTATTGAGAGTGACTAAATTATATAAAGAATTAAAAAAAAATCAAAATTCAATTAAATTCCTATACGCATAATTAAATTTTTTTTCTTTTTTTAATATTTATTTAGATATGTGCAAAATTATTGTGTTTGGATGGTCCATAATTTATGAAAAAAAAAAGTGATTTTGAATCTATCTAAAAAAAATATAAAAATTTGGTTTATGAGCACATTTTTATATGAATATCATGTTGAGTATTTCATATCGATTGTTTTCATTTGTGGGGACTTCCCCAATGATATTACATTTGTCTCTGGACTTGTAGCTAAACCCCTAAACCCTAAACCCAATGAGATTATATTTGTCTCCAGACTTTGTAATTGTTGTTTTTTTGTATTTACCTTCTATCATTCATTTTTTTTTTGCAATGACGAATTTATTTGAGATTACTGACTCGATCTTGTTTTTTTATACATGATCGCAATGGAACGTTCAACCGTGGATCGCAGTAACGATTGAATTTGTTGTTTTTATTTGATGCAGTAACGAATCTATCATTTTTTTTAAAAATTATATCAATTTTATTTGTATGTTGTAAATTCGTTGGATTTTGTATTATATGTTTTTACAGTACATATATATTTGTATTACAAGATATATGTCTCATTTTACAGGATATGGCACATGAAATGTTTTCATATTGTATTGTTAGTCTACTAAGTTGTGCAAGTTGCAAACTATTATGAAAGTTTCTGGATGTTTGAAAATTATAATTACGTTTTTTTGTAAGATGTGTTACATAAGTTACAGCATTGAATTATGAATTTTACATGATTGGCGCAAGTCAAATTACAGTTTTACAGGATATATGTTATTTTTTAAATGTTATATATATCATTTTGTAGTATAGATGGGTTTGGTTGACAGTATAGGTGACACATTTTACAGTATGTATGTACTGTTTTCATATTCACTTTTTATTATTTTTTATGAAATGTATATGTTACCTTTTATATTAAGTAATTTACAGTATATAAGATATACAAATACAGTTTTATGAAGACATTTTGATATACATCATTACATGTTTTCTGTTTGTGTCTTACATTCTATATTATTGATGTTTACAGTTTTGCCGCAATGAATTTTGATTTGAATTAAGATTTGGCAAGTGATAATTCTACCGTAAATGATGTTGCAGAAAATAAGGATGTAGAAATTGATTTGAATGCCGAACTAGATTTTTTGATAGATGTAGTAAGTGAAGGATCAGTATAGTCAGAGATTCAGCCATTGGATTTGAATGCACCAGCATATGAAGTTTTAGATTTAGTAGATAATCGATCAGGAGGATCTGATTTATCTGAAAATTCTTTAGTAAGTGATCCTAGAATTGGTGATGACTTTTATTCGGTTGAACAAGCACACAATTTCTTTAAACTTTATGGTTTTCAAAGTGGATTTGATGTGTGCAAGAAAACAACTTATAGAAATAGTGATGCTGTTGTCGGTTGTAGATTTCAATGTATTAAAACAATCAAATCTCCAATAGTAAGCATCATTATTACAGTTATATTGTCTATAAAATAGATGTTTGATCAGTAACGTTTGTAACTATTTTATTGTATTTAATGTGTTGGGAGTGTTGTTATTAAATTTATTAAGAAAATGAAATTAACATTTGATTTACTCTGAAATCTAAGATGAACATGATAAATTTTATATTAAAAATATTAATTTTAACAAGTAATATATTAATGGTAGCTAACAATTTAACATTACCAACAAAATGAATTGAAAATTACAGCTAAAATATATAAATAGCTGTTGTTCACACAAAATTCATTTTTATGCATGACTTGAAAGTATGTATCCAATTTTAAATTCACACAAAATTTATGATGACAATCTAACAATTAAAGAATAGTTTAAAAAAAAATAGGGGTCAAACATCTTTATTTTTTATATTTTTGCTCCACAACGAGCTATTCTTTTCAAGAAATAGAAATGAACGAACATATAAACCTAATGAGAAAAGTTCGGAGATGAGATAAATTGAATTGATAAGCAAATCAAAGTTTATTAAGCCTATGAGTAAGATCCATTATGACCATGATATATTGCCTATGTATGTGGTACTAAAAAACCATTAATTTATAATCCAAAATTCAGACATATTTTCGAGAATTTAAGCATAGTTTTGGTTTGACGATTCATTCCAGTATCGTTTATATATATGTACTAGTCCAATGTTGAGTTACCATACATAATTTGATATTTTCACCATATTTATATCAGAGATCTTATATACTATCATTAGTTGACATTCACCAACGGAAAGTCGTTGTTGTACCAAATTTTTCATCACCAACATTTCATTTAAATAGCAGTTGGTGATTGTTATGTTAATGTTACCTCCTTACACCAACGGTTTGTTTATTTAAACCGTTGGTAAACGTACTGTTATAAAAAACGATTCAATGGCTTGTTAGGAAGCCCGAGGGCATATTTGGCAAAAAAAATAAATGTCTTGTTAGGTTTGTTAAAAATGAACCATTGTTGTTAAGTTTTACTTATTTATTTATTTGCCACAGGGAACATACACTGATTGTGACATACAATAATCGTTGGTTTGACAATGACACACAAGCACTGGCACGAACTTCGGACAAAAGCAACGGATTATAGAGATGCATTGGTTATAACAAAGCAAGACAAGCTTTTCAAAGGCAGGTCTGAATATATAAGTACCGATCATGTATCTTTCATGACATTAATTATTGCAAATATCATTGAGAATAACATTAGACAAATCTTACATGAGAATCGAGAGTGTGACAAACTCGACATTTCAAAAAAGATATATTTTGTGAAGATAATTAATAATTTATATTTTAAGTTGGATATTAATAAATATGTCGGGGTCTAAAATCATCTACAAAATTTCATTTGATTTATGATCCCATATTCCCATGTGTCACTAATTAAGGCTCTGTTCAGTAGCAAGCTAAGTAATAGAAATGAGAATGGGAATAAAAATTTTTGAACTAATTTTTACTATTCATCATGAGAAAAATAACTTAGTTCTGAGTGAATTTTTTTTCTCACAGTGAACAGTAATCTGCCGAACAAGGCCTAAGTGTGTCTGATCTCATGTAATAGCTACGGAAAATGATCACAATTAACAACGGCAGACATGTTGATTACGGTTTTTGGTCTCAGTTAGTGATGATCAGATTTTGTATATGAGGATTATTAATCATCTACGTCTAGAGCATATACATCCCTGTAGCTTAAATAAGCTTTTAAATAACTGTTAATTATTTTTAAAAAATTAAAGTTTTTAAAATTTTTAACTTTTACATTTTTAAAATTAATTTTAAAGTTTATATTAAGTCACATCAACAATAAATAAAAAATAATAAATAATTGAGTCAATTATTTGACCAGTATAGAAAAGTTTCTTAATAAAAAACTTTTCTATATATTTTCCAAATAAAAAAATCTCTTACATATCTAAAATTAAATTAGAAATTGCCACATCAAATTAGAAACTCTCATAATATCAGAGATATACATACTCTAAAATTTTATTGAAGTGTTTGCTTTGCTCAATTCAGTTTATCTACTCTGTAAGATGTTTACAAAACATGAATTGTAGTCTGATTTTTCAGATAGAATTAGTGGTTACTACTTTAATGGTAATTGGATGTGTCCAACTAAAAGAAAATAAAAAAAAAATTTATATATGTATCTGTTCAACCTCACCAGTAGGATCAAATGCATATTGGTTAGGAAAAATATTGGCCAATGATAATTACATTATCAATTTCTTCTTGTGAAATAAAGTTATTTTTTCCGGTTGCTCTTGATTTCACTTGAATTGTTTTAAATTACTTTCTCTTTATGGTATTAGATATGGCAGCTGAAAAATATTATAAAGATTTTGCTTGGGCTATGTTGCTCTGCATTTACATGATGTGTTGTCTTTTTCCCTTTTTCCCTTTTTGATATTTGTTCTACAAATTACAACTTAAAATTCTTTCTGTTCTTAACGTGACTGTTATTTTTTGCTTTGCTTGTGATTTTTTCAGGATCACGTCTGTCAAGTCATTTATATATGGTGCAAGAGAACAGGGACTATTGTAATCAACAAAGCCAATTAAAAACACATTGTACCGTAAAAATATCTAGAGGAGAGATTAAGTTATAACAAGTTACAACAACTATTTTTTACATTTTCAAAGTCCAAATCGTCGATCCAAACTGTTAGATATGATTTCCACAATAAAATATGCTTCCAGACCAAATTTTATATTTTTTGAATTTTTTTTACTATTTATTAAGATGGGTACAAAATTCAATGATTTGAATTTAACTAGTTTTTGTACTCATCTTAATAAATAGTAAAAAAATTTCAAAACATGTAAAATTTGGTCTCCAAGCACATTTTATTGTAGAAATCACATCTAACCGTTTGAATCGACGATTTGGACTTTAAAAAGGTAAAAAATAATTGTTATAACTTGTTGTAACTCGAAAATTGTTGTAACTTGATTCCTCCTCAAATATCTAATAAAATTAAACCCTAAAACTAAAAAGTGGGATGCAAGTGCAGATTATATAGTCATGGTAAATAAAGTTAATAAATCACAGCAAAAAATTAAGCAAGTAAAATTAATTAAATTGCATCAAGTATTTGAATTTACAAACTATAATTTTACGAAAATAAAATAAGCCTCTCATCAGTGGATCATAAAACACCCAACTAAATTTAGAAAAATATGATATCTTGTAGAATAAAAACAAAAATAAGTAACAAAATTCAAAGTTTTGACAAACTCATCAGTGGAGGTGTTTTATTTAATTTTTAATGTTAAACAAACTCAGAAAATTCAAAGTTTTGACATGGAACTGTAGGGGGTTGGGAAGAACACAAAAGTGTGATGTTGTTAGGAATGTTATTAGACATTCAAGATGTGATGTATGTATGTTGCAAGAGACCAAATTGAATGAAATGAGTTCTAACTATTCAAGTGTTCTTCCTTCCTTTTTTGAAAGGAATTGTGTGGTACTACATGCAAGTAATTCTGCGGGAGGTATTTTAATTGCTTGGAAGCACTCTTACAATTTGCTCACTTCATGGGGAACTAGGCATACGTGCTCTGCTCTACTACAACAAATCAATATGGGTGCAGTGTTTTTGGTGACTAATGTTTATGGGCCTTTAACAGATGACCTAAAACCGGCATTCATTGATGAGCTTAGAAGTTTGGCGAGGCTTGTTCATTGGCCATGGATTCTAGGGGGAGACTTCAACTTGGTACGGTGGTTAATTGATAGATCCGGTAATTAGTGATGTTTTAGATTGATGGAATTATTTAATGACCTAATTCGAGATTTGCAATTGGTGGATGTTCCGTTAACCAATCGCAAGTTTACTTGGAGTAACAACAGGCCCGCTCCTACTCTCTCTAAACTTGATCGAATTCTCATCTCACCAGATATATCATTGCAGTTTCAATTAGTATCTCTGAAGGCGTTAGAGATGCTAACTTCTGATCATGCTCCACTATCACTCTCCTTCAGCAATGAGCCGTTGCACCATAGGCCTTACAAAATGGAGCTTTTCTGGCTTTCTAATCCAGGGGCAATAGAAATTATCAATAAAGTGTGGGCTGAAATTTCTGAGGTGCATGAACAGCAGGGGGTTCAAAGATTTCGTTTGTATTGTGAGATGGTGCATCAGAGACTACGTAACTGGCACTGCAATAACTTTGATGCAATAGAGCAGCAACTTACCTTCTGTAAGAAAACACTCCTTTTCTTTGACCAAATAGAAGAAAGAAGATCTTTAGTTGATTACGAAAGGCGGTTCAGAATTATGGTCCGCGAGAAAGCATATAATTTAGCATGCATAATCGAGTAAAGGTGGAAACATCGATCCCATTGTAAGTGGTTGAAAGCCGGTGACAAAAATACACGCTATTTCCACGCTATAGCATCAACCAGGCATCGAAAAAATAGAGTGGCTTTCCTCATTCAGCAAGGTCAAACTATAACAGATGAAAACTTGATACGAGACTCCTTCAGAGGTCAAATGGAGAACTTGCTGGGTACGGCAAATTCTGTTTTGCATTTCAACCCTCAAGCTCTTTACCCAGAAAATCATGATTTGACAGCACTCCATGAGCCGTTTACACAGCTAGAGATTGAAGTGGCAGTACGACAGTTGGTAAAGAATAAATCGTCAGGTCCGGACGGTATCCCAAATGAGTTTCTGCAACTTCACTGGAGTACAGTAAAGGAAGAGGTGTGTAGTATGGTACGAGATTTCTATGCACATAATCTTGATTTATCTTGCATTAATCAAGCAAACATCATTATGATTGCTAAGAAGGAAAATGCCACTCAATTTGGAGACTATAGGCCTATTAGTGTGATGAATGCAATTCCAAAATTAGTATCGAAATTATTGGCCAATAGATTGAGGAAGTTCCTTCCAGACCTCATATCCTCTAATCAAACTGCTTTTGTACATGGCCGTCAAATTACGGAGAATTTTAATTCCACGAGAGAAATATTGCACCATATCTCAAGCAGTGGGGCATCGACTTGCTTTATAAAGTTAGACTTTGCAAAGGCATTTGACTCGATTAATTGGGATTATCTCATACAGGTCATGATAGCACGGGGTTTTCCTTCAAGATGGATTAGATGGGTTGAAAGTTTGCTAGGTACTGCTTCATCAAGAGTGGTCATGAACGGAAGTGAATCTGAATTTTTCTTTCATAAAAAGGGCCTGAGACAGGGGGATCCCCTATCCCCCATGTTGTTTGACATAGCGGTAGATGTCCTGAGCAGAATGATCGATGTTCTTAATGCATCGGTGCACGGCCATTTAACTAGAAAACTGAAAAAGCAGTGATTATACACCAATATGTGGATGATACGGTTTTCATAGCCAATGCGGAACCTAGTACCATTATCTCCTTGAAAATAATAGTACGATTATTCACGGCAATCTCTGGCCTTGCCACCAATTTTCAGAAGAGTACGTGGATTCCGATTAACATAGAACAGGTTCATCTCCAGCCTATCTCGGCAATTCTGGGATGCTCTATGTCGGATTTCCCAATAATTTACTTGGGACTGCCCCTGACATTGAAAAGGCCTCACAAAGAGCTTTTTTTACCACTGATAGAAAAAAATCGAATCAAAACTGGATGGCTGGAAGGGTAGAATCATTTCGAGAGGAGGAAGACTACAACTCATGAATTCAGTATTAAGCTCAATCCCAATCTTTTTTATGTCTTCCTTTCTTTTACCATGCTGGGTGATTAATAGGATTGACAAGATACGACAGAATTTTTTGTGGGGCAAAACAGACAAAAGAAGGGGTATTCCGTTAATAAATTGGGAGGTAGCATGCACTCCAAAAGAACTAGGTGGATTGGGAGCAGCAAATCTACTAATTAGAAACAAAGCTCTTCTAATAAGGTGGTGGTGGCAGGTCTATAGGATTACTGAATGCTTATGGGCCCAAACGGTGTCTCAATTATACAACCTCACTAATGCTGAACAATCACATCATATCTGGAAGAAGGAAGGATCTTTTTTTTGGGGTCAACTTCAGAAAATAAGACCACTGTTTGACAGCTCGGTCAGATGGAATATAGAAGATGGGGTGCGGATTTCTTATTGGTTCGATTCTTGGATTTATCCAACTATAGCTTCTCAGATCAGACTAGATGCTTCGACCCGGAAAATATCGCTGCAAGTGGCAATTGACAGTGGTCTTTGTCAGGTTAACCAAGTTGTGGGTCAATCTGAAGATCGAATACAGTGGATATGGTTTAAGGATAATGAATATACTGCTAATTCATTTTATAAAACTACTATAGCTGCTGGTAAAACAAATTGGCATTTTAGATTCATTTGGCAATTAAAGATCCCGCCTACTGTATGTGTCTTTGCCTATCTCCTCTTGCAAGGTAGATTACTAACTCACGATGTGATGATACACAGGGGTTTACAATGTGATTTACAGTGTGAGGTATGCCAACAATGCCCTCTTGAAACAGCAAAGCATCTATTTTTTCAGTGCAGCCATGCAGCCCGAGTCTGGACAAGAGTGCAAACATTGCTAGGTTTCAGTATTTTGGCGGCTGGAGACACAGTACAAGATATTACGATCAATTCGGGGAAGATATGTCAAAGGAGAATTAATAAACTGCATTGGGGCCCCTTATTCTTTGCAGTATGTTGGTTCATATGGCGTAGCAGAAACAAGAAAATTTTTGATGGTACAGAAACTGACCCGAATTGGATAGCACATCACTCCATCAAGGAAGCTAAGTTGTGGAGGAAGTATTGTTGATTAAACAGTTGTTAGTTTGTGCTTTTCTAGTTTTTTTAAATTATATTATCATGTTGCTAGGAGAGTATTAGCGTTACTGGTATTGCTAAGTGGTACATGACGGTATTGGTCAGTGGTAGATGTTACTGTACCTTTTGTATGTATTCCTGATAGCCACTATCAGAATTATCAAAAAAGAAGTAACAAAAGAGAGAAAATCGTAAATTATTGTTACGAATCTTGACGTTGTAAGTCTTGTATCTAACCTTCCTTTCGTCACCTCGAGATTTCGATTGTTGTAAGTCTTATTTTTAAATTCTTTTTTACTTTAATTGAAAGATAATTTTAACTTAAATTATCTCTTCTCTTCTACTGCGTACGTAGTATAATTCAATTTTCAATTGTGTTAGAGGGCACAACAGAGGATTCCAACCCCTCGCATTTTGGTAAATGCCTTCTTTTTTGGGGAAAATTTATAAATACTCCTCTTTATCAAACCATCAAATAAAATAGGGGGAATTTCACGTATACCCCTCAAAAACTTCAAAATTACATATTTCCCCCTCTAAATTTAGAAATTACGTATTTCCCCCTCTAAAGTTCAAAAACTCACATATTTACCTATTTCATTGTCTTTTATATTAAAACTCATTCTAAATACATAAAATACCTATTTTACCCTTCATTAAAAGTATAAAATGCCCCATCGAACTCAAATTTGAATTTGAAGGGTTTCTCTACCATCCGATCCGCACGTATTGCAATAAGATTATTGCACGTTCGCTTCAAATTTGTGCTAATCTAGCCCGCATGAATCTCAAAGCAATTTTGATCTGTGTGAATCGCATTAAGATCTGTGCAATTGTATCAATTTCAGTGTTTGTTCGCTTTAAGATTCGTGCTGATCTAGTGTGCACGGATCTCAAAGCAATTCAGACGGTAGAGGAACATTTAGATTCAAATTGGAGTCAGATGGGTGTTTTATGCTTTTTAATAAAAGAGTAAAATAAGTATTTTATAAATTTAGAGAAAGACAATAAAATGGATAAATATGTAAATTTTTGAAGTTTAGAGGGAAAATTATGTAATTTCAAATTTTAGTGGGGGAAATACGTAATTTTGAAGTTTTTGAGAGGTATACGTAAAATTCCCCCAATAAAATATCCTCCCTCCAAATCTTTGACAAAATGATCTTGTGGACCCACTTTCTTCCAAATTACGATAAAAATCATATAATAGCTAAACAAAACAAAGTCTTATAAGCACTCTGTTTTTTTTTTTTTTTCCTTTTTCAAATCCTCTTGTTGATTGACTTAGTCTATCAAAACATTTTGAGCTTACCTATTTTATAATTAGCATTATAATTAAAATATAATTAACGTGCTTATAAAGAATTTTATAAGCTTATTTTTCATTTTAAAAATGTACAAGTTAAAAATATATACTCGACTTGTTTCTCAGATTATATGATCAAAACTGTATATGGCTCAAATGGAATAATCTTGGGAGACCATGAATCGAGCAACTACTTTAGAACAGTAGATGGGGTACGAAAGACCATAAATTCATTGAAGCTTGAGGACTGTCGCATAAATGTAAATATTATCATCTGAAAGCTTGAGACCAATTATGAAAATTAAGAACATTGTACCTCTGCACTGGTTTGAAAGAATCAAGCTTGATCATGATATTATTATCCATTCCACTTAGCTAACTCACCTAGGGTAAAAAAAAAGGTAACAAATACCAGTAAAAATAAGAAGGTTACATACTACAAAGAAACAAAGATATGGTATACCCATTACCTCAATATGTACAAAGCGTAGGGGTGTAAACGGGTTGGATATTATCCGACCGTATCCGACTCTGTATCTGAAAATTTAATATGGATATCCGATATCCGAATATCAGTGCAGATACAGATACAGATATGGTTTTGAATTTTAATTATCCGAATCCGAATAGTAGATATATATTATATAGTTTAATATGTATTATGAACAAAATTATGTTATTCACTATTATAAAAAGCGAATATCCGTATCCGGTTAATATCCGATCCGTATCTATATCTGTCTAATATCCGATCCGTATCCGGAAAATGAAAACGGATAGAGATATGGTTTTACCACTATCCGATCCATATCCGATCCGTTTGCATCCCTAACAAAGCGTCATAAATCTTGAACAGAGCAACTGTTAAAATTTACCCCTCGCCTATCAATTCTTTACCAGAATCACACCTATGAAAAATTGCATCCCCTTGCGGTACCAGCAATAAACGACCACCAATTCGTCAACTTCCCTCATTGGACCTACTTCCATCATTGTGTGCAGCCTGAGTACACCATCTATAGCTTTGAAATAGTTCATCGACTCATGGTCTTGCAAGATTGTTCTATTTGAGCCATACGATTTTGATCATATAAACTGGGAAAAAAAGTCGACTATATACTATTAATTTATAGATTTTTAAAATAAAAAATAAGCTTATAGAATTTTTTATGAGCACATTAATTATATTTTAATTGTAACGCTAATTATAAAATATGTATCCTCATATTGTTTTGATAGACTAAGTCAAACCAACAAGAAGATTTGAAAAAAAAAAAATAGAGTGCTTATAAGACTTTGTTAAGCTATATGGTTTTTATTGTAATTTGGAAAAAAAAAAAAATAAGATGCACCAGGGAGAGGATGAGAGGCGTCAAAATTTGTGGGAGGTAAACAGAGAAGAGTAGGACGGAGAGAGGGAAGGGAGGAGAAAGTGGGGTTTATAAGGTCATTTTGTCAAAGATTTTGAAGAGAGGGTATTTTGTTTGATAATTTGATAAAGAGAGGTATTTTATAAATTTCCTCTCTTTTTTGCATGACATTTAGTGTGTTAAGGATGTTAATTAATTCTTATCCAAGAGTATAAAAGTTCCTCTCGTAGCAAATGCTATTTAATGTTTTAAAATTTAACAGTAATCAGAATAAATAAGAGATAAAATAGAGAGTAGTTAATGGGTGGTTTTAGGATAATTAGAGTGACAATTGGAAGAAATTAGCTATAAATATCTATGTAATTCCTGTAATCAATATGTTGAATGATATGAATTGAGTATTTTTTTTTTATATTCTATCTCTACCTTCTCTTCTCTTCTCTTCCTCTACTCTCTTCCCTTCTCCCTGCACACTCTTCTATACATTCTATATTAAAATGTCTAAAAGTCCACAATTCACTAAAAATTCTCCAGTTGCCCTCAAGTTGTCATGACCTACTCATTTGGGCCATGACATGCTGTCAGCGCCTGTTTGGTTTGGGTGTTCTCAAGGCTCTGGTACATTACCTCTTTTCTTCTTTTTTTCAATTGTCTTTTTTGAGAAGCTTGCTAGAAGCTGTCAAGTTTTATATTTGATAAAAACAACAAACCATGGTTACAATTTACAACTTGCAGTGACTATCTTCCCAAAACCCGGTACCATAACATCTGACAACAGTTGTAACCGCTCAAAAATCAGAAAAGAAAATATATTAAAATCAGTACCGCTGACCTTGCATACCAGTCTTATGAAGGACTATACCCACTTACCAACTAACAGAATTTGAGCAATGAGTTTTTTTTTTTTTGCAGCTGCGTGGTGAGCACAGAGCGAACTATTCTCTTGCCTTTTTTTTTTTCAAATGTCAATTGCTCTAACGGATGTTAAAATCCTAGTCTACAATTAATAAAAGAAAAAGTTGAAAGAAGAAAAATAAAAACATAATTTGTGGACATGAAAACAATTCAACAACTCCACATGAAAACATAAATTGGTACCAAATTAAACAATCTTTTTTTTTGGCACATGAACGAGTGCTTTGCTAATAACTGCTAGAGAAGTAAATTGAAAATTTCAAAGTTTCTGTAAACTAGAAGATGACCTTGAAGCTTATTGTATTTTAGGTTTCCACAATGAAATAGCATAGAATATGTTACCCTTCCAACCCCAAAGAAACCAATTGTAATCCTCTTCAATAAAAAATGCCTTGTTATAACCATTTCTAACTATTTCATGGCATTCTTTCACTACACATGGATCTACCGGAAATTGTTCAAAGCCGGTCTGTAAATTCCGCATGTGCCACTTCTTGTAGTTCTCCAGCCTTCCGACCAAATCTGATCCTTCACATGCTATCAGATTAATTATAGAAGGGCCCAACATTTCTCTTTCCATTAGTTGCCTATGCTTGTGGTCTCGTGGGAGCAACGTGTCAAACATGTCGAAATACCTGGAGAATTGCAACAAAACGTTTCTAAACCGCATGACGTAGAAGGGACTGAAGGATAAGTTGAGTATTCCTTGAACGAAAACCTTCGGTTTGGTCTCTTGAATCAGATCAAGGAGTTTATTCCTAGGATTATTCCTGTCTAAGAAAGGTTCATCCCTTACTCTACCTAAGGTATACATAGTATTAACTATAAGCACTTCATCATCATTTATACTAAGATCATCCATACATATGGAGTCCCACTGTGAGATGATCCCTTGATACTCAAAAGGAACTCCAAAACTTCGAGCATAATCTTCCAACCTCCGTCCTGTCTCATTGATTCTTTCAGCAGGGTGAAAACCCGGCCGAGGCAAATCTATCCCAGTAATTCGGAGTTTCGGGGGCCCACCTTTTCTTTTTGCAAGTGATTGGATTAGAGACGGCCATTGGAATCCAAAAGTAATGCCAAAATCAACTATATGGATTTTCGATGCATTGCCTATGGCACCGAGAATACTCTCATTAGCAAAATGATACGAAATTCTCAAACCGGGGGATACCCTCGAGCACATATAATAGGCCTTCTGATAGTCGTTGGTGCGTATTTGCCTTGTGACATATTGACGATAGGTCACAGTTCCTGTACCAGTCAAGCGTGCCTCTAGTCCATCAACAAGAATACATGCAAGCCTTTGGATCCCATCTCCTATTGGAGATGCTTCCTTCCTTATTTGTTTTATAAGTTCACTAGCAATCTTGTTATCATTCTTAGATATGGCCTCTGCACAAGAGATGAGGCATGTTGTGAGATTGATATGGTCGTGTTGGTTTTGATTCTCATTATATAAGTTTGCTTTGAGCTCCTTGATTTCCCTTAGGCAGGATATTTCTTGTTTTGGACATTTTTTCCCATTGTATAGTAGTACGTTGTCAAACATCTCATCTCTAATTGTTTCCTCATTGGAGACCATGGGTATTTTGCAATTTCGCCCCTCCAAAAGGTCAAAGTCTACATCATTTGTATTCTTTTTACCCTTAGAGTTATTTAGCAAATCACTTTCTTTCTCTTCCCCCGATTTGATTTCTAGTGAGTTGCTATCACATTTCTTCGTTGGATTAAGTGAAATATTACTCACTTGAAAATTAATTGACAATCTATTGTGATTTGGAAGGAACTTCAATCCTTCTTCTACACCTCTCTGAAATTCAGTAGCCAGCAAGTTCTCTATATGTAGGTGTTGTTCCAAACTCTCACTAAAGGTTGGAACCACTTGATCTTTTGAATCAGAAGTTGTTAAATCAGAATTTACCTTTGATTGTTTTGGTACCAATTTATTATCTGGTAAAGGTTGATACTTTTTCCCAATGATATCATAAAAATGTTTCTCCATGTCCCTGAGAGCTGCCTCTTGATAACAATTAATCTTTTCATCTGTATCTTCCTCCAACAAATACCGGCTTATGTAGTCTAGTATTGGATCAAAAAGTATCTCAGACTTCTCATGTTGGTTCAGAGAAAGATTGTCATCGGGATCATTTTCGGGGATAATTTGTGAGAAGTTTGTGTGATTACAGTTATCAATATTGGAACTGTGCAATTCATTTGTCTTGAGAAACCTTGAGTTGTTCCCTTTCAGAAAAGCCATATATGTTGCTTGTTGTTTCCAAAATTTGATGAACAGATATTTGATCTAGAAATTTCATGAATGAATCCAATTAGTGAAGTGAGACTGTTGAATAACTTTATTTAGTGGAAAAAAAATTCAATTTCACCATTAATAGTTGGCTAGTGATGATTAATTTAGTAGAAGTGTAAGAAACATCAATGCAAGTTTGATACAAAACAGAGAATGTATTTAGACATAATTGGAAGAAATCATTTTCATTAATACTTTTGACAATCTCTTATACAATGTATTTATAGACCATCTCAGTCTTAACAACTTTACTCTAGAAGCTTAGTCTAACTAACTAACTATCTCTAACAAAATATCTAGAAGCTTAGTCTAACTAACTATCTCTAACTGTATTAACAAACTAAGTGCCTTCATCTTGTTGACTAGAACTCTCTAGAGTATGTGCTGTAATATCCCCCCATAAGCTGGCGATTGGAGAACAGTCAGCTTGGATCATAGCAAGATAAAACGAGGAACAACCAAAGGTTTAGTGAGAACATCGGCAAGCTGATCCTTGGTTGAGAGAAATCGAATTTGCAAAGTGTTATTTGCCACACGTTCTTGAATGAAGTGAAAGTCGATTTCTACATGCTTTGTCCGTGCATGGAACATTGGATTGGAAGCAAGAAAAGATGCTCCAATGTTATTGCACCACAAGATAGGAGGGGCGGAGAGAGTGACCTTCAATTCGGTTAGCAAGTATTGAACCCAAACCAGCTCGACACTTGCAACCGCTAGGCTCCTATATTCGGATTTAGTGCTGGATCGAGCAACCGTTGGTTGCTTCTTAGAACTCCAAGAAATCAAATTTTTTCCAAGAAAAATGCAATAACCCAATGTAGACTTGCGGTCATCCTGTAAACCAGCCCAATCGGCGTCGCTATAAGCGTGTAAGATAAGAGAAGAGGCCGGTTGAAGGTCCAAACCATAGGAAATAGAACCTTTGAGGTAGCAAAGAATACGCTTCATGGCTTCCCAATGTAAGGTGGTGGGGGATTGCATGAATTGCTACTTTATTGACCGCAAATGCAATGTCGGGTCGGGTCAATGTGGCATATTGCAAGGCTCCAACAATAGAGCGATAAAGGTGCGGATCATCAAAAGGATCATCATCATGTAAGGAAAGAGAAGCACGAGGTATCATGGGGGAGGGACATGAATTAGAATCTTGCATGCGGGTGTGGGTTAAGAGATCTCGTACGTATTTAGTTTGAGAAAGATGCAAGCCGTGTGGGGTAGAAGTAACCTCAATACCAAGGAAAAAGTGAAGATTACCAAGATCTTTGATGGCAAAAGATTGTTGGATAGTCGATATGAAATTTTGAACAAGTGTATAGGTACTCCCCGTGACAATAGTGTCATCTACATACACAAGAACAGTGAGGGTTGATCCATTTGAAGAACAGATAAAAAGTGAAGGATCATAGTGAGAAGCAAGGAACCCGTGATGGAGAAGTCCGGTGCTCAACGTGTGAAACCACGCTCTTGGAGACTGCTTGAGACCATAGAGGGCCTTAGAAAGGTGGCAAATATGATGGGGATGAGAAGGGTCTATGAAATTGGGAGGTTGTTGCATGTAGACCGTTTCCTTGAGATCCCCATGAAGGAATGCGTTAGTAACATCAAGTTGTCGGATTGGCCAAGCATGTGTGAGAGCAAGCGTGAGAATAATTCTAATAGTGGTCGGTCTAACCACAGGGCTAAATGTATCGAAGAAATCCACGCCCTCTTCTTGATGAAAACCCTTAGCGACCAAGCGAGCTTTGTATCTCTCAATAGTGCCATCCGCATGACGTTTAATCTTGTAAACCCACTTGCAACCAACTATGTTTTGATTGGGAGAGAAAGGAACAAGGTCCCAAGTGTGATTTGAAAGAAGCGCATCGTATTCTTTTGTCATTGCCTCAACCCATTGCGGATGATCTTTTGCTTGATTGTAAGTAGTCGGTTCGGTTTGAAGGTAGGTTTGAGCAAGATATGCAATATGATCGGGAAAAATGCGAGGTTTTCGTGTGTTGTCACTAGTACGGGTTGTCATAGAGTGACTGGAAGGAGGATGAATTGTCAGATTGGTAAGAACTGGGGTAAAAGTTGGTGGAACAGCAACTGTTGAATCAGCTACAGTTTGATTGCATGAAATAGCGGCAGGAGGTGTTTGAATAGGCCTGGGATCTGATCTAAAGGAGGAGAGGTGTGAGTAGTGCTTCTGGTAGGATCTGCTCCAACGGGGGTTGAACCCGCAGGGAAGGTGGGATGGGCAGAGAAGTGCACCGGATCCACTCCAGAAGGGTTTGGACCCACATGGCAAGAGGAAAAAGGAGAGGTAGAGCTCGGATCCGCTCCAGAGCTGGTTGGACTTGACATATTTGGTGTTGCAGCCATCAATTGAGAAGTTGGATCCACTCCAATAGCCGAAGGTTGAACTGGGACGCTCAAACACAGCCAACTCGAATCAGAGACAGTGATCTGTGAAGCATCTGGGGAAATAAAAGTTTTAAAAGAGAATTTATGTTCATCAAATATCACATGACGAGAGAGATAAACCAGATTGGACTCCAAATGGAGACATTTATAACCTTTTTGAGTCAAAGAATAACCAAGAAAAACATATGGAACGGATCTTGGTTGAAGCTTGTGATCATTATACGATCGTATGTAGGGAAAACATAGGCACCCTAAAACCTGCATGAACATATAATCGGGTGTCTTGTCAAAGAGAGAAGTAAAGGGAGAAGATGAGTGATCGGCCGAGGGAAGTCTATTGATTAAATAGACAATACTAGAAAAAATGTCATCCCAATATTTATTGGGAATTGAAGCATGAGCCATGACCGAAAGGGATAGTTTAATGATGTGTCGATGTTTCTGTTCCGATACACCATTTTGTTGGGGAGTATATGGACAAGTCTTTTGATGCACGAGAGAGGGAAAAAGGCGTGAGAGTTTAGAATACTTGGTGCCACTATCGGTTTTTAAAATCTTGATAGAACAAGATAACAAGTTCTCAACTTGAGACTTAAATAATGCAAACACTTGAACCACTTCATCTTTGGAGTGTAGAAAATAAATCCAACAGTAACGGATAAAATCATCCACAAAAAGAACATAGTAACGAAATCCGTTATTTGACAAAACGGGACTAGGTCCCCATACATCCGAATGTATAAGTTTTAAGGGATGAGAGGTACAAGAAGAGCTAGGGATAAAGGGTAATCTATGAGCCTTAGCTACACAACAATCGTGGCATAAGGACATTTTATTCGAGAAACAAGGTAAACTATGATCAATCAAAATTCTTGAAGTGATAGAGGCGGAAGGATGACCGAGTCTTGAATGCCATAGATTGGCAGAAACCCGTGCACCAAAAAATGCTTGTGGAGAAAGAGTAGGTTGAGAAGAAACCAAGTAGAGTTCATTAACGAGCCGCACTTGAAGAAGGACTTGCATGGTGAGGCACTCCTTTATGACACAAAAATGAGAGTAAAATTCAATGAGAATTGAGTTATCTTGTAAAAGCTTAGATAATCTCAAGAGGTTCTTTATAAAATTTGGGACAAATAACACATCCTTTAAAGAAAATGTGAAATTAGAGAATGTGAAGGATGCAAAACCAATATGACTAATGCGCATACCGGAACCATCTCCGATATGAAGCGCATCTAGTCCATCGTATGGCATGTAGGATGAAAGGTTGTTTAGGTTGTTCATCACGTGGTGAGTTGCACCGGAATCAATGTACCACTCGGAACCGGCATGAGAGGGAGAAGGTTGAGCCGAATAAGCATGAACTTGAGAAGAAGCCTCAGCTAGATTTGATTGAAAGCCGGTTTGTTGTGCAGGAACAAAGTCAGCAATGTGCCAACAATTTTCGGCTACATGACCACGTTTAGAACATGGTTGACAAATTTCATTTTTATCAGGATTATAAGGCCTGGACTGATAGTTATTGGGCTGAGTGGAATTGGGCTGTTGATGAGGTGGATTTGGCAAAAGAGGAGCTGAATTTGCAGGAGGTCTGTATGAAGAGCGGGGGTTGTAATTGGGGCGATAACTGGGTCTAGGATTGTAATTGGGACGGTAACCGGGTTTGGGATTGTAATTAGATCGGGTTTGGTGCTGTTGGTGCTGATAATTGGAGCGGGTTTGAGCAACGAAGGCAGCAGTTGGCTCTTGCGATGAAGAAAGAGAGGAAGTGAGAGCGCCCGATTGAGTGTTGAGAAGATTCTCATGAGTGAGAAGAAAACCGTGGAGATCGGCTAGCTTTACTGGCTAAGCTCGGGTGGTAATGGTGACAACAAAAGAATTGAACTCGGATCCAAGCCCATTGAGTATATAGCGGCACAAGTCAGCATCGGAGACAGGTTCACCAACAGCGGCGAGTTGATCGGCAATATTACTTATCTTCTCAAAGAATTCATTGCAAGGTTGATCACCTTGGGTTGTTGTCTGGAGGAGGCGACGCAGCTCCATGACTTTGGCAGAGGAGACGGCTGAATAGACTCGATGAAGAGCATCCCAGAGAGCAGCAGAAGTTTGACCCGAGACGTACTGTGTCAAGATAGTACCAGTAATGGTGGAACGCAGCCAGCCGAGTAAGAGACGATCCTGTTTGTGCCATGCCAAAAATCGAGGATTGTCGATTTGTTGCTCACCGACCTGAATCTTCTTGTCAGGAATAGTAGTCGAAGAATTCAGGTATGCTCCTAAACCAAAGCCATCAATAATCGGTTCAATTTGAGATCTCCACGTAAGAAAATTGCTACGATCCAGTTTGATAGAAACCGGAATCGTGATTTGGATCACTGGTTCAGGTGTAGGGGAAGGGATAGAGGGAACTCCATTTGCCATTTCTTGCTAATCTTGGTTTTCGATTTTTGATTTTCACTGGAAGAAGGAAGAAAGTAGATTTGGGGGCTCTGATAACATGATACAAAACAGAGAATGTATTTAGACAGAATTGGAAGGAATGATTTTCATTAATACTTTTGACAATCTCTTATACAATGTATTTATAGACCATCTCAGTCTTAACAGCTTTACTCTAGAAGCTTAATCTAACTAACTAACTATCTCTAACAGAATATCTAGAAGCTTAGTCTAACTAACTATCTCTAACTGTATTAACAAACGAAGTGCCTTCATCTTGTTGACTAGAACTCTCCAGAGTATGTACTATAATAAAGTTTAATTATTCTTAAGTTCCTTATTTTCTAATAATGCATTAATTAAGCTCCAGAACTTTGCAAATAAATAAGAGCTTTACATAGGGACAATACCGGTATACAGAAATTAAATTTTGTCTCAGAATGATTGGAGTACTCAAAAATTAAAATAGCTCTTCTCCTTAAAGAAGTACTCAAGTAATGTCAACTGTTCTTTAATTGAACTAGCTATGTTATTAGAAACTTAAAAAAAATCATCAGTTTTAGCAAGCAACATGGTATCCTTATAGTGTCCCACATTAACTTTCAGAAAAGAAAATGAAAGTTCTATAAATGAATCAAGAAAAACGAAAACTTGTTTTTTGTTTCTAAAAGCTGGAGAAAAGAGAAAAAAAAAAAGGGTGCCAAAAGCTCTATATTATTAGTTTTTCTTTTTGCCAGAAAAAAAATTTAAATGAAATTCGGAGATATAATTTTCTAGCATACCTCAAAAGAGCATCACCAGTTAGCTGGAAACTAGATGTTTGACAGCTTGAGGAAGAAGCTCTCTAGGATCTTGATATTATATTGAGAAGTTTGGTATTTTTGTAGTGAGAGAGATAATCACAGATAACAACCATACTTAATGATTGTCTCTTTCTAGACCTTCAATATAGTGATTTTTCTTCCTGGTATTGGTGAAATGTCTATTTCAACTAAGGTTCTATACATAGCGTGCTATAGCATTTTCAGACCATAAAAGCTATGGTGCGATAAACGTTATTTAAACCTTTGATTTCAACTAATATAATTGGCAATACAATAGAATTTTTGAAGGGTTTGTTGACAGTCAAGAGTTTTCTCCTATTATTTCTTTTTGTTGTCTATATGTTATTATTTGGTTTTGACAAACAAAAAAATGAAATAGGATATATGAAACCATCCCCCGTCTTGTGCATATTGGGTAAAATTGATAAGGCAAAAGCTGAGGGCTATTCGCAAATTATGTAAAGTATTGGGCTAAGTTATAATTATATCTTTATACAAGCAGAAATTTGTTGAGGTTAAAGCTGAGGTCTATTCACAAATTATGTAAAGTATTGGGCTAAATTGTAATTATATCTTGATACAAGCTTAAATTGATAAAAAGATAAGTTCTGCCTGTCACCATCAAATTGTCCAAATGGTATCAGCAAATTGTTGGGTAAATATATTGACAAAGCAATTTTAGCTTCACGCAGTGCATCGGTCATATATTTTTTCATATGTTACGCTGTGTGAGGTCAAAATAGCTCTATCAATAGCTTTACCCAAACTATCTCTTTCAATCTTTAGTGATTAGTATTGACTATCAACTACACTGTGGTTAGGGGTGCAAATGGGTCGGATATTACCCGTCCGAATCCGGATCCGTATCCGAATTTTTGCAGATTCAGATATTCGGATACGGATAGTTGCGGATTTGGATACATATTTTTTTTATGTGGATTCGGATACAGATACAGGTTGAGTTTCGGAATCGGATACGGATAATTATCCAGATCCGGATATTTTAATTTTTTAGATATCCGGATATGTTAAGACTTGAGAGAATTTTTTTGTCTATTAATATTTTGTATTAAAATATCTTTAAAGAGGATCTTTTGTATTGGTATTTTTAATTAAAGTTATATTTATGTTGGTGAATTTTAGTTAATTAGATATATATTTTGAATTAAAAATCCGTATTATATCTGTACTTGTATTTGTATCCGAAAATATCCGATCCGTATCTGTATCCGAAAAAAAATATGAATACGAATATGACTTGAGCACTATCTGATCCGTATTCGATCCGTTTGCATCCCTAACCGTGATAGACTGGTAGTTTGAAGGGACCAATCTATTAAAGTGAGATGGTCAAATTTTTCCAATTGACCAAAAAGTATACATTATGTAAATGTGGACGATCGCAAATTACCACCACATCCAATTTTTCCAATTGAGCGTTCTTTGGTCAGAATTGGTCGACGGTCCCAAATTACCACCACATCCCAGTCAACTGTTTTAATCACGACTTGTTTCATATTATATAATTGAGTAAGGTTTGGGTGGTAGAGATAGTATAAGGCTATCTCATGTTACCACTTTAAAAATTTATTGTATTATTTTTAAACTTTCATTTAAATAGCTCAATAAATTAGTTATACAATAAACTTGTAAAATACTAATTTTTACTATTTTTAGATTTTTTTTTTACTATTTATTATGATTTATTAAATATGACAAAAAATGAATAGAAAAATGAAAGAAAATTTAGTTCATTTTTAGCCATCTTTCATAAATCATAATATATAGTAAAAAAAAACCAAAAATAGTAAAAATTAATATTTGAAGTTTAAATATTATATGATAAGTTCATTTATAACTAATTTATTGAGCTATTTAAATCGAAGTTTAAATATTATACGATAAGTTTTTGAGGCTGTAGCATGGAATGACCTTATGCTATCCATAACACCCAAGCCTTACTCCATATCTTTTTGTTCTCTATTTTTTATTATTTAATTTGTAAATTTCATAACAAAATGATGATGCCTGAGGCCAACAACCCACCCCTCAACGAGTTCAGATCCATTGAAGCAATCCAATATTTGGGTTTTAAATGGGGACCGTCCGATTCGAATCCGTAATAATCTATTCGAAGTGGAGCGCACACATCTCAATAGATGAATTCGAATCGTGAAGCAATCTCGAATGACAAATTCGAATCGAACGGTCTCGATCCAAACCCCAAAGATGGCTCAACTGGACAAAAGTGGAAGGTAAATATTGCGTAAACGGTACCAGTACTGCAAATTTCTTATTAATGGAAGCTTGTATTTTTTTTACCTCCATCGCCTCAGGGATCATGTTTATAACATCTCAATTACCAGAATTTATTATGCCCATTAAATTCTCACTCTCAAAACGTTATAAACGCCTACTCCAAAAAATTAACCAAATCCAAATCCAATTTTCATTGACACTCTTCACAGAGCTTGCTACGGACCTCCCCAAAATAATACAAAATCTCTTTAAATATAGTCCCTGTTCTCTGGTACCAGCACCGTTTTCAGTCAATATATGCAGCTCTTTGCACAGTTCCTGAGAAAGGCGACACATCACCACTACCAGGAAGAAAATTCCCTATGTTGAATTGTTGATGGTCTAGAAAGCGACATAACCACTAAGACTGATTGTTATATGTGATGACCTCTATCACTTGAAAAGTCCCAAACTTCTCAATATAACATCTAGAGAACTTCTTCCTCAAGCATTTAGGCTATAGCATAACTGGTGATGCTCTTTTGAGGTACGCTGAAAAATTATCTCTCCAAATTCTTTTACATTTTTTTTTTGAAAAATTGGCCTCACAATGCAACCGATTTCACTGAAAATCATTAAAACTAGAGAAAAAAAAAAGAAAACTAATAGTATAGGGTGTTTAGCACCCCTTTTTTTTTTTTCTTCTTTTCTCCGGATTTTAGAAACAAAAAACAACCTTTCATATTTCTTATTTTATTTGTAGAACTTCCATTTTTCTTTCTGAAAGTTAATTCAGGACACTATTAATGCTTAATTAAGGACATTTTAAAATGCTACGTTTCTTGCTAAAACTAATGAATTTCTTCCTTTTTTTACATGTTAGTTTCTAATAGCATAGCTAGTTAAATTAAAGAACAGTTGACAGCTGTTGGTTTGTTTAATTAGTTATCTAAGTACTTCAACTATTTTAAGTGCTCCAATCACAACATCAAGAGCTAAGAGAAAAGTTCAATTCTTGGTATATTTTTTTCCCTGGAAAATAAGGAACTTAAGAGCAAATAGATAATGACATTAAGTTTTTTTTTATCAAATTTTTTTGTTCATTTGTTACTTGTGTGTTTTGCTAACGATATGAGATACATGATCTAACTAGTAGTTAGATTATTTCTATTATTTTTAATACTTCTTATACTTCATTGCCAAATAAATATTAACAAGCCAACTAATCTTGGTGAAATTCAAAAAAAAAAATTCACTGAATAATATTATTCAACAGTTCCACTTCACTAATTAGGTTCATTTATGAAATTTCTAGATCGAAATTTCTGTAATCAAATTTTGGAAGCTGCCAGCAACATGGCTTTGCCAAAAGAGAACAACTCATGTTATTTGAAGTCGAACGAATTGTATGGTTCCATTGATAATTGTAATCACACAAACTCCTCACAAATTATCCCCGACAAAGACTCATGCAACAACTTTTTTCTGGACCAACAAGAGAAGTATGAGATACATGGTTATCAAGAGGCAGTTCACAGGGACATGGAGAAACCTTTTTATGATTTCCTTGGGGAGAAGTATCCACCTCCACAAGATAATCAATTTGTATCAAAACAATCAAAGGTAAATCATGATTTTACAACTCTTGATTTAAAAGATCAAGTAGATCCAACATTTGGTGAGAGTTTGGAACAACACCCGTGTATAGAGAAGTTGCTGGCTACTGAATTTCAGAGAGGTGTAGAAGAAGGATTGAAGTTCCTTCCAAATCACAATAAATTGTCTATTAATTTTCAAGTGAGTAATCTTTCACTTAATCCAACGAAGAAATGGGATAGCAACTCACTAGAAATCAAATCGGGGGAAGAGAAAGAATGTGATATGCTAAATAAATCTAAAGGTAAAAAGAATACAAATGATGCAGACTTGGACATTTCGGAGGGGCGACATTGCAAAATACCCATGGTCTCCTGTGAGGAAACAATTAGAGATGAGATGTTTGATAAAGTACTACTAGACCACAAGAAAAAGTGTCCAAGAGAAGAAATATCCAGCCTAAGAGAAATCAAGAAGCTCGAAGCAAACTCATATAGTGAGTATCAAAACCAACACGACCATATCAATCTCAGAGCAAGTCTCATATCTTGTGCAGAGGCGATATTTATGAATGATAACAAAATTGCTTGTAAACTTATACAACAAATAAGGAAGGAAGCATCTCCTATTGGAGATGGGTTCCAAAGGCTTGCATGTATTCTTGTTAATGGGCTAGAGGCACGCTTGGCTGGTACAAAAAGTGCAGCCTATCGTCAATATGTCACAAGGCAGGTACGCACCATTGACTATCTGGAGGCCTATTATATGTTGTCGAGGGTATCCCCTTTCTTGAGGGTTTCATCTCATTTTGCTAATGAGAGTATTCGCAATGCCGTAGGCAATGCATCAAAAATCCATGTAGTTGATTTTGGCATTACTCATGGGTTCCAATGGCCATCTCTAATTCAATCACTTGCAAAAAGAAAAGATGGACCCCCGAAACTCAGAATTACAGGGGTAGATTTGCCTCGACCGGGCTTTCACCCAGCAGAAAGAATCAACGAGACAGGAAGGAGATTGGAAGATTATGCTCAAAGTTTTGGAGTTCCTTTTGAGTATCAAGGGCTCGCCTTACAATGGGATTCCATCTGTATTGACGATCTCAGTATCAATGATGATGAAGTGCTTATAGTTAATAGTATGTTTAGCTTAGGTAGAGCAAGGGATGAATCTTTATTAGGCAGGAATAATCCTAGGAATAAGCTCCTCGGTCTGATTCAAGAGATCAAACCGAAGTTTTTTGTTCAAGGAATACCCAACTTATCCTTCAGTTCCTTCTACATCACACGGTTTAGAAATGTTTTGCTGCAGTTCTCCAGGTATTTCGACATGTTTGACACGTTGCTTCCACGAGACTACAAGCATAGGCAACTATTGGAAAGAGAAATTTTTGGTCCTTCTATAATAAATCTGGTAGCATGTGAAGGATCAGATTTGGTTGTAAGAATGGAGTCTTACAAGCAATGGCACATGCAAAATTTACAGACCGGCTTTGAACAATTTCCGGTAGATCCATGTGTAGTGAAAGAATGCCGTGAAATAGTTAGAAATGGTTATAACAAGGCATTTTTTATTGAAGAAGATTGCAATTGGTTCCTTTGGGGTTGGAAGGGTAACATATTATATGCTATTTCATTATGGAAACCTAAAGTTGAATAAGTTTCGAGGTCATCTCTAGAAAACTAAGAAATTTTTAATTTCTCTAACAAACCACCCATTTATGTACCAAAATGTAGGACTATGAGTTCAACAACTCTACAAATTATGTTTTTATTTTTCTTCTTGCAACTTTTTCTTTTATTATTCGCATACTACAATTTTAATATCCCTTCAAGCAATTTATCTTTGGAAAGAAAGGCTAATGTACCAGAGCCCTTGGGGAACACCCAAACCAAACGAGCATTGAGGGCATGTCATGACCCAAATGATGAGTAGGCCATGTTAGTTTGAAGGCAGTTGGAGAATCTTTAGCAAATTGTGGAATTTTTTGGTACTTTAATATAAAATGGATAGAAGAGTACAGAGAGACGGGGAGAGAAAGACTAGAGAGAAGAGAAAGACTCAAATAATTTCATTCAACATGTTCATTACAAGAATTATTTATAATTAATTTCTTCTACTTGTCACTCTAATTATATATTTTTGAGTAAAGATTGATGGTCAAGCTATCCAATTATTTTATATTCATAAATGATTACTCCTTTTAAATTTTGAACCCACAATCTCCCATAAGGAGAGCATTGCCTTTGCTACTTAGAACAAAGACTAGTTCCTATCTAATTATATTAAAACCACTCATTAACTTCTCTAAAAAAATGAAAAAAAATGCTCTCTCAAACCACCAATTAACTACTCTCTATTTTTTCTCCCATTGAATCTAATTACTTTTAAATCTTAAAACATTAAATAGAATTAATTTGCTATGAGAGGAACTTTTATAATCATAGATAATAATTAATTATATCTTAACATACTATTTTTTTTTTTTTTTGGTTCTTTCTTAACGTACTAAATGTCATGCCAAAAAAAGCTTTTACCAAAATGCAAGGTGTTGGAATAATCTGGTGTGCTCCACCGACCACACTCCAGGAGCCAAGCAAGCATTTACCCAAATGCACAGTGAAGCGCGAGAACGTCCGAACTGGACCCTTGCACAACTGAAAATTGAATTATACTACCTGAACTCGAGCTAGGATTGCCTGGGGTTTGCAATGATACGGGAGCAGAGAGGAGATCTAAGGCGTGAGCAACCCAACTATGCGTGGCATGTGCTCGCTCTAAAGGAAAAAAACACGCTGAATCACCCAGGGCCCCTCCCTCTCAGGGTAGGCTCACTCTTCCCAATGCTGGCTTCTCCTTCATTCACTCGCTGCTTCAAAAGAAAGGCAGGTTGACGACCCCCTTCCGGCTAGTCCTCTTTCGGGTGGTAAGCAGGTCGAGCCCTATGGGCATATCCTGCCACTATGCAAGCAGCATTCTTCGCCACCAGAAGCAAAAGATTGGAGAGTCAAGACGGAAAAGACAAGCTGCATAGTGGTCTAATGACAAGCAAGGGGAGTGGCTCCAGTGAAGCAAGAAGGTGAGTAATGGCGAGTAGCCTTGTGACGATTGCTCAAACGGAGAGCGACTAGAGGCGACCATGGTGTAGGCATCGGACAAGACTAAATTTTAATCGCATGAATATTCAATGCAAGGGACAATCCAAGCCTCCACACCGGTAGTTAGGCAAATAGTTGCCAATTATGTATATCAGTTGCGGCTTCATCTATAAATATGCTCAATGTTTTTCTGATCTCTGGGATGGTCTTTCTGTTCCTATTCTTTCATAGCACAAAAGTTCCAGCTGCCCAAGCAGTACTCAAAATTATGACATTTTTTAAAAAACATATAATAAAATAGACACTATTAATATTTACACCCCATAAGAAAATAAAATAGAAGTCAATATTTTATATATACTTGTCAATATAATATTGCTGCCATCTTTTCTGCACAATTCGGGAGAAAACTAGCATGACTTAAGCATTGAAATGAGACAAGCATTATCTGAAGGATAGTTATTTTGACTAGTTCAGTCGCTTCTTTTAGCTTGGTTAATTCTCAAATATTAATTACACTTCCATTGAATTAACAGTAATTAAAGTTAATGTCATTATACTACTTAGCAATCAGAGCATCATTTCAATAAACTACACACAATTCGCAACATGGCATTAACAATTCGAACTCGTACCGAAATCAAATCCATAAACCAAAATTCATAGTTTGAATATTCACGGAAATTAAAATCAATCAATAGAAATTGGGGATCTGAAAAACCCATACTAGCTGAGGAGAAGAGGAATTTGCCCCAGAACCGATGAATCCATGATGAATTGGGCAAAAATAAAAAAGATGAGCAATGACGAGCAGCGGTATGTTGATCGCTAAAATAGAAGCGACCATGGCAAAGGTTAGAGAAAGAAATTAATTATGCCATTAACAGTTACGTAACGTCATGACATGAACATTATTTTTAATTATAATTTATTTTGTAAAAGTTGCTTATTTTTTTGATACCTTTTGTTATTATTTTTTCAAACTTATTTAAATATGAAAATTAAGTTTTAGTCGCGTGAATATTAGATGCAGTACCACCGAGAAAAATCAAATTAATGAAAAAAAGTTGCTAAGCACGCTTGACACGTGCTACTTACCTCAGCTGAGCTTTGCTCTGCCGGCTCCGCTGGGTGTCTAATGGAGCCTCTATTTAACACACTTAATTATAGTTAAACTTTCCTCGTGGGATTAATCTGTTTAAACAAATCGGAAAAAATCTATTTACTCAGCGGAGGGCTGGAGAAGCTTTCGGCTACAATGGGCCTTAATTGCCCAAGACAATGCTCAATGGTACAATTAAAAAAGGCCCGTTACATTATTTGGAAATAGTAATCTAATGGATCAGGATGTGTATTCAGTTGTAGTCCCTGATTCACAGCCCATCAATTCAATATATTTATATAAAATGAGATTTATACGAAACAAATTTGCAGTACATTTTATTCTTTAGAGAATGAAGTGGATAACCCATCAGTAGAGGTGTGAACGGTATAGATAATATTCAATCCGTATTTGATTTGTATTTGAAAAATTAGATATGGATATTTAATATTTGAATATCTGTGTGGATATAAATATTGATATGATTGAATTTTTAATTATTCATATTCAAATAGTAAATTTATGTCATATAATATATATTATTCACTATTATAATTTAATAAATATTTTTAATATTTTTTAATATATATCTTAGTCGTATATATATCTGAAAAATTAAAAAGACATATAGATATTGTTTTATCCGCTCCGTTTTGATCCTTAGAATTTCCAAAGTCCAAACTCTTAAAATGCCCTGAATACAAAACAATTTCTTAGTCAAATTAATACCTTGGAATTTAACCATGGGACTTTCTTTAAGAGCTTCCCTCAGCTGTACGAAATTAATTATAAAACACCAAATAAATCTGGACAGTACTTTCAGTGTAGACTTTAGATTACTGATATATATTAACTTTTATATTCAAAAAGTTTTCCACGACTACTTATTCCGTGTGCATATAAATCATTTCATCTAAAATGTACAGATCAGATTTACCACAGTTTATCTAAAATGTACAGATCAGATTGAGAAATAAATTAAGAAAAACCTATTTGGTATCTCACCGTCTCTTAATTATATCATTTTTTGGGGGGTGGCATGTAGAGAATCAATTTCACATGCTCCCAATATGCTTCTGCTTAGTTGGGAAATGTTAGCAATTAATTTGAAATAAGTATTACTATTCAAAAATTTGAAACAAGTATTATTGGTTGAACAAATATAATTTAACCATCTTAGAACTCTTAGCCTAATTGTGACTCGGATTGATATAATTGCAGGTATTTTTACCTGCCTTTTTTTTTTATGAATATCTCAATTATGAACACAAATAGCTAATAATTTTTCTTTAGTAAAAGTTGAAGATCACTCTTTCCGGATTTCGAACCTACGACCTCACACCTTTACCTAAATTGTCTCTTTCAATCTTTAGCAATTAGTATTGACTATCAACTACACCGTGATAGACTGGTAGTTTGAAGGGACTAATCTATTGAAATAAGATGGTCAAATTTTTTCAATTGACCAAAAACTACCACCACATACTAGTCAATTGTTTTAATCAAGACTTGTTTCATATTATATTTTTTTTGTTCTCTATTATTTATTATTTAATTTGTAAAGTTCATAACAATATGATGATGCCTGAGACCAACAACCCACCCCTCAACGAGTTCAGATCCAATATTTGGATTTTAAATCGGGACCGTCTGATTCGAATCCGTGATAATCTATTCGAAGTAGAGTGCACACATTCTGAGAGATGAATTCGAATCGCGAAGCAATCTCGAACGACATATTCAATTCGGACAGTCTCGATTCAAACCCAAAGATTGAGTTATTTAGCGGATCCGGACCCCTCCTCAACTTTATGTGATATGTTGGTTCAGAAAAGCAACATATCACTAATACCAGGAAGAAAATTCACAATGTTGATGGTCTAGATAGCGACATACTATGACTGATTATTATGTGATGATCTAGAAAGCGACATACTAGTCAACTGTTTTAATGAAGACTTGTTTCATATTATATTTTTTTGTTCTCTATTATTTATTATTTAATTTGTAAACTTCATAACAAAATGATGATGCCTGAGACCAACAACCACCCCTCAACGAGTTCAGATCCAGTGAAGTAATATAATATTTGGATTTTAAATTGGGACCATCCAATTCGAATCCATGATAATCTATTAGAGGTGGAGCGCACACATTTCGAGAGATGAATTCGAATCGGACGGTGTCGATCCAAAACCCAAAGATTGGATTACTTTAGGGAATCCGGACCCCTCAACTGGACAAAAGTGGAGGGTAAATATTGCGTGAATGGTACCAGTACTGCCAATTTCTTATTAATGGAAGCTTGTATTTTTTTACCTCCATCACCTCAGGGATCATGTTTGTAACATCTCAATTACCAGAATTTATTATGCCCATTAAAGTCTCACTCTCAAAACATTATACACTCCTACTCCAAAAATTTAACCAAATCCAAATCCAATTTTCATTGAAACACTTTACAAAGCGTGCTACTAAGTACTAACCTCCCCAAAATAATACAAAATATCTTTAAATATAGCCCCTGTTCTCTGGTACCAGCACTGTTTTCAGCCAATATATGCAGCTCTTTGCACAGTTCCTAAGAAAGGCGACATATCACCAATACGAGGAAGAAAATTCACTATGTTGATGGTCTAGAAAGAGACATACTAAGACTTATTATTATGTGATGATCTCTATCACTTGAAAAATCCCAAATTTCTCAATATAATATCTAGAGAGCTTCTTCCTCAAGCATTTAGGCTCTAGCTAACTGGTGATATATGCTCTTTTGAGGTACGCTGAAAAATTCTCTCTCCGAATTCTTTTACACTTTTTTCTGAAAAATTGGCCTCAAAATGCCACCGATTTCACTGAAAATCATTAAAACTAGAGGAAAAAAGAAAACTAATAATATAGGGTGTTTAGCACCCTTCTTTTTTTTCCTTCTTTCCTCCGGATTTTAGAAACAAAAACAAGCTTTCATATTTCTTATTTTATTTGTAGAACTTCCATTTTCTATCTGAAAGTTAATTCAGGACACTATTAATACTTAATTAAGGACATTTCAAAATGCTATGTTTCTTGCTAAAACCAATGAATTTCTTCCTTTTTCTACATGTTAGTTTCTAATAGCATAGCTAGTTAAATTAAAGAACAGTTGACAGCTGTTGGTTTGTTTAATTAGTTATCCAAGTACTTCAACTATTTTAAGTGTTCCAATCACAACATTAAGAGCTGAGAGAAGAGTTCAATTCTTGGTATTTTTTCTCCCTGGAAAATAACTCGAACACTTCATTGCCAAATAAATATTAACTAGCCAACTAATATTGGTGAAATTGAAAACAAAAATCACTGAATAATATTATTCAACAGTTTCACTTCACTAATTGGGTTCATTTATGAAATTTCTAGATCAAATTTTCTGTAATCAAATTTTGGAAGCTGCAAGCAACATGGCTTTGCCGAAAGAGAACAACTCATCGTATTTGAAGTCGAACGAATTGCGCAGCTCCACTGATAATTGTAATCACACAAACTTCTCACAAATTATCACCGACAAAGACCAATACAACCTTTTTCTGAACCAACAAGAGAAGTTTGAGATACTTTTAGACCCAACACTAGACTACATAAGCCAGTATTTATTGGAGGAAGAAATAGATGTAAAGACTAATAGTTATCAAGAGGCAGCTCTCAGGGACATGGAGAAACCATTTTATGATATCCTTAGAGAGAAGTATCCACCTCCACAAGATAATCAATTGGTATTAAAACAATCAAAGGTAAATCATGATTTTACAACTTTTGATTTAAAAGATCAAGTAGGTCCAACCTTAAATGAGAGTTTGGAACAACACCCGCGTATAGAGAAGTTGTTGGCTACTGAATTTCAGAGGGGTGTAGAAGAAGGATTGAAGTTCCTTCCAAATCACAATAGATTGTCAATTAATTTGCAAGTGAGTAATATTTCACTTAATCCAATGAAGAAATGTGATAGCAACTCACTAGAAATCAAATCGGGGGAAGAGAAAAAAAGTGATTTGCTAAATAAGTCTAAGGGTAAAAAGAATACAAATGATGCAGACTTGGGCCTTTTGGAGGGCCGAAATTGCAAAATACCCATGGTCTCCTATGAGGAAACAATTAGAGATGAGATGTTTGATAATGTACTATTACACCACAAGAATAAATGTCCAAGAGAAGAAATATCCAACCTAAGAGAAATCAAGGAGCTCGAAGCAAACTCATATAGTGAGTATCAAAACCAACACGGCCATACCAGTCTTAAAGCAAGTCTCATATCTTGTGCAGAGGCGATATTTATGAATGATAACAAAATTGCTTGTGAACTTATACAACAAATAAGGAAAGAAACATCTCCTATTGGAGATGGGATCCAAAGACTTGCATGTATTCTTGTCGATGGGCTAGAGGCACGCTTGGTTGGTACAGACAGTGTCACCTATCGTCAATATGTCACAAGGCAGGTACGCACCATTGACTATCTGAAGGCCTATCATATGTTGTCAAGGGTATCCCCTACCTTGAGGGTTTCATATCATTTTGCTAATGAGAGTATTCTTAGTGCCATAGGCAATGCAACAAAAATTCATATAGTTGATTTCGGCATTACTTTTGGATTCCAATGGCCGTCTCTAATCCAATCACTTGCAAAAAGAAAAGGTGGGCCCCCAAAACTCCGAATTACTGGGATAGATTTGCCTCAGCCGGGCTTTCTCCCTGCTAAAAGAATCAACGAGACAGGAAGGAGGTTGGAAGATTATGCTCGAAGTTTTGGGGTTCCTTTTGAGTATCAAGGGCTCGCCTCACAGTGGGACTCCATCTGTATTGACGATTTTAGTATCAATAATGATGAAGTGCTTATAGTTAATAGTATGTTTAACTTAGGTAGAATAAAGGACGAACCTTTATTAGGCGAGAATAATCTTAGGAATAAGCTCCTCAGTCTGATTTAAGAGATCAATCCGAAGGTTTTTGTTCAAGGAATACTCAACTTATCCTTCAGTCCCTTCTACATCACGCGGTTTAGAAATGTTTTGTTGCAGTTCTCCAGGTATTTCGACATGTTTGACACATTGCTTCCACGAGACCACAAGCATAGGCAACTATTGGAAAGAGAAATTATTGGTCCTTCTATAATAAATCTGGTAGCATGTGAAGGATCAGATTTGTTTGTAAAAATGGAGTCTTACAAGCAGTGGCACATGCGAAATTTACAGACTGGCTTTGAACAGTTTCCGGTATATCCACGTGTAGTGAGAGAATGCTCTGAAATGGTTAGAAATGGTTATAATGAGGCATTTTTTATTGAAGAAGATTGCAATTGGTTCCTTTGGGGTTGGAAGGGTAACATATTCTATGCTATTTCATTGTGGAAACCTAAAGTTGAATAAGCTTTGAGGTCATCTCACAATTCGTCCTTTGGAGAGAACGGTGTGCTCGATTGTTTAGAGAGCAATATAAAACAATCAATGATTTAGTTCAAGAAGTTAGATCTCAGTGGCACTTTCTGAATAATGAAGATTGAAGAATTATATGCAAGAAGAAATTAACCTTTTCTTTTGTTGTTTCATCTACTTTGTAATTTTTTGCTTTCTTTACTTTTTTCTCTTTTGTTTTCTTGTTTGTTTTCTCTCTGTTTTTGTTTTTGTTTTTGTTTTTATCCATCTGTAAATCCACACTAGGGTTCATTCTCAAAACCCTTTAAATTATTGTAACCAATTGCAGTTAATAAAATAGGAGCTTGACTCCTATTTCTTACTCAAAAAAAAAAAAGCTTTGAGGTCATCTCCAGAAACTTAGAATTTTTTTAATAATTCTTTAAGAGAATCTACATCCGTGAAACTCTTGAAGTTTCTAAATAACTGTTAACTAATTTTTAGAAATTGTCTCTAAAAGTTTCTAAACCCCTACATCCCTGAAACTAACATTAGAGTTTCTTAATTGCCACATCAGCAAATAAATTATAAGAGAAAAGAATTTCAGCAAATTATTTGGCTACGTCAGAGTTTATAAACGGTTTCTTATTAAGAAACTTTCGAGCAAAGTTACTAAATAAGAAACACATCTGCATCTCTGAAACTAGTTTAGATACTGCCACATCAGATTAGAAACTCAAAGAGTTTCAGAGATGTAGATGCTCTAACAAAACTATCCATTTATGTACCAAAATGTACGATCATGAGTTCAACCACTACAAATTATGTTTTTATTTTTCTTCTTGCAACTTTTTCTTTTATTATTGGCATACTACAACTTTAATATCCCTTCAAGCAATTTATCTTTGGAAAGAAAGGCTAATGTACCAGAGCCCTTGGGGAACACCCAAACCAAACGAGCATTGAGGGCATGTCATGACTCAAATGAGTAGTCCATGTCAGTTTGAAGGCAATTGGAGAATCTTTAGCAAATTGTGGAATTTTTTGGTACTTTAATATAAAATGGATAGAAGAGTACAGAGAGTAGCGGAGAGAGAGACTAGAGAGAAGAGAAAGACTCAAATAATTTCATTCAACATGTTCATTACAAGAATTACATGGATATTTATAACTAATTTCTTCTACTTGTCACTCTAATTATATATATTTTTGAGTAAAGAATGAAAGTTAAGTTATCCAATTATTTTATATTCACAAATAATTACTTTTTTCAGATTTCAAACCTACAACCTCCCACAAAGAGAGCATTGTCTTTGTTACTGGAACAAATGCTAGTTCTTATCTAATTATATTAAAACCACTCATTAACTTCTCTAAAAAAATGAAAAAAATGCTCTCTAAAACCACCCATTAACTACTCTCTATTTTGTCTCCCATTGATTCTAATTACTGCTAAATCCTAAAACATTAAATAGCATTTGCTATGAGAGGAACTTTTATAATCATAGATAATAATTAACTACTATCTTAACGTTCTAAATGTCATGCCAAAAAGAAAGCATTTACCAAAATGCAAGGTGTTGGAATAATCTGGTGTGCGTGGTCCACCGACCACACTCCAGGAGCCAAGAAGCATTTACCCAAGATAAATGTTCCTGTACCCCGAGCCATCAAATCCGAGCCCGTCTCCGAACTGGTTTAACTGGGTTTAACTGTTCGCTAATAACGGTAATTTATTAATTTTTCATTAATAAACGAATTACTGTTTTAACGCATTGCAGTTTTACATTGATTGCTTTAAATATTAGCTTTGCATGCTTTTGTCTTGCGCTTTAATTTCGTGGACAGTCTGTTAGAAACAGTTGTAATCACCAATCCCCAAATTAGTCCCCCAGATTGTTAACGGTCCTCTATTCATTAATTAACTACTTACTTGAATGTACTTTAAAGTACAATTTAAACCCAGTTAGCTCGGGGATGCGATGGGGGATTGGTTCTAATTTTAATTATGCAAATTAACAGCTTTTTATATTTAATAACTAAAAATACATTCTCCATTTTGAACAAGTAATCCATTAAATAAAGATTTTTCAATGTTTGTAAACACAGGTTTATATGCTTTAAAATATATTTGAACAATAAGTTTTAAAATGTGTTTATAAACACAGGTTTTTATATTTGTAATACAGATTTTTTAATTTTTGTAAACACTGGTTTATATGCTTTAAAATGTGTTTGTAAACACATGTTTATATGCTTTACACACATGTTTTATGCTTTAAAATGTTGTTTTTTTGCCAATATATATTGGTTTACTTGCATAGATTTATATGCTTTACACACAGGTTTATATGTTTTAAAATGTTGTTTTCTTGCCAGTATATATTGGTTTACTTGCACAGGTTTATATGCTTTACACACAGATTTATATGCTTTAAAATGTTGTTTTCTTGCCAATATATATTGGTTTACCTGCACAAGTTCATATGCTTTAAAATATTGTTTTCTTGCCAGTATATATTGGTTTACTTGCACAAGTTTATATGCTTTACACACAGGTTTATATGCTTTAAAATGTTATTTTCTTGCCAATATATATTGTTTTGTAAACAATTGTTGTTTCGAAGTAATAGTTTTATTGTTATTTAATAGAGTTTTACATGCTTAGAAATTGGCATTGTTGGTACAAGTTCTAAATTTATGATTGTTTCGAAGTAGTAATTTTATTGTTATTTAACAGAGGTTTGCATGCTTAGAAATTGTAATTGTTGGAGTTTTGACTAACATAAAATAATTGATGAGACTGCTAACAATTGTTGTTTCGAACTAGTAGTTTCATTGTTATTTAATAGAGCTTTGCTTGCTTAGAACTAGTAGTTTTGACTAACATAAAATAAAGAGCTGTAAACATTTTGGTGAGGGACGCGCTCGGGTATTGGTACAAATTTAGAGTTTTAAATTTTATGTTCGAGGACGAATTCGGAGATTCGTTTTTATTTTAAAAAATGAAAAATTAACTCATTTATAATGAAAGTTAAACACTTGAATACAGTTGTTTAAACGCTTTCCTTTATATGTTTAAATTATCCGATTGTTTCGCTGCATTTGGTAGTGCCTTTGTTAATTTTTTTAACAGAACGTTTTTCTCTTCATGCAGCAAAATTATGTATAATAAAGAAAGATTGATACTGTTATTGCGCTATATAAAGTAAAACCTAATCTTTTTATCGCCGACATTCTAGAAAGTTGGAAGACGCGTGCAAATACTTTATTTGGGATACAATTATCAGCTTCCTTTATCCAAATGCACAGTGAAGCGCGAAAACGTCCGAACTGAAAATGGAACTATACTACCTGGACTCGAGCTAGGATTATCTGGGGTTTGCAATGATACGGGAGCGGAGAGGAGATCTAAGGCATGAGCAATCCAACTATGCGTGGCATATGATCGCTCTAAAAGAACAAAGAAAAAAAAAAAAAAAAAAAAAAAACGCTCAATCACCCAAGGCCCCTCCCTCTGGGGGGGTAGGCTCGCTCTTCCCATTGCTGGCTCCTTTATTCACTCGCCCCCCCCCCACCAATTTTTTAAGATTGCTGATAAGTGTCGTCAACAAATTTATTAATAAAGAAAAATTATTTACAAATTCTTAATTTATATTACATAATATTTATTACTATTTGGTAATAAAATCACAAGAAGCCCATCTCTCGTGACTCGCGCGATATTCTCGCTCTCTTAGAGTGCTTAGCGAGCTCTCTCCCCTTCTCATCGCTCCTTTCCTCTCTCCTGTCAGCCCAGTCGCTCCACTTCTCTACACGCGGCTCCCTGGATATCTCCTCACGACTCTACATCTTTGTCTCGCAAGAATAAAAATTTAGATTTAGATTTGACATTTGTTAATTATTTTATCTTGTTATCAAATCAGGTGCTGCCATGTTGGGGCTCAACTTTAGAATCATCAAGGCCGAACATATTTATTATATATTTAAATATTCAAAATTTTGCCATAAAAAATATAAAATGAATAATACTTTTATTACTCGCATTTTTTGTGTGCTATATTTGAAGCATGAATTGTGTCAGGACGGAGTAAAAAAATTTAGGACCAAAGTTATAACACTTAGCTAAACTTTATATATTATATATATTATATTTACAATTAATTGAGTTTGAGTTAAATTCGGGCCGAGCCTAAAAAGTCCAATGGACCGAGCCGAGTTCGGACCGAGGCTAAAGAGTCCAATGGACCGAGCCGAGTCGGACTTTACTCTTCAAAATTGAGCAGAGCCGAGTCGAGTTTTAATGAAAGAATGAATGGGCCGGACCAAGTTTTGAACGAGTTACCGCTCATTAGCAGGCTTAGATGCGGACTCCTTTTCTGAGGGCCTCATCTAGAGGATGCGGATCATTAATAGGGGCCGCATCTCCTAGATTAGTTAATGCCCAAATATTTTTTGAAATTTATTTTATAAAACTCAAAATTTATATAAATAAATATTATTTTTACTAATAACGTTTTTAAACTTTATAAATTATGGAGCTATTAATTTCTGTAACTCATTAATGGTATTCATTCTTTTAATTGCCATTATTTGAATCATAACGTTCATTTCTTTGATATACTGATTTCACTTGAATTGCAATGAATAGCTATTTATTTCATTTCATTTCATTTCTTTGTTCCGTTTGATTGATTGCTTTCGGTTCACATATTTGAAATATAATGAATAGCTATAATTTGAACGTTATTTTATTTAATATGTAATAATGGTCAAATAATGAATAGAAAGTTCATGAATATAAGTTTGTCTATAAATAATACATAATACTTGAAGAATCATCCAATAATGAATACTCTCTTCTTTTTATTAGCTCCATATTTCATAAATTCAATTTCTATTCTCCCACAAATAAATATTTTCTTTATAGAAAACATATTATTCTGCTATCATTGTTGAAAGAAGCTATATCAACTTCTACCACAGTTGCGCCCGAAGGTAGAGGAATACCGGCGTAACTTGGGACAAACTTAACCGATTATTCTTGTGCTTATAACGGAAAGTTGCCTTAAGTCTGCATTTTGCAGCTTCAGGTAATAAAGTTTTAATTACTATATTATTGATTAAATTTTAAATATATTTTATTTATTTTATTGATAAAATTTCAGATTTAAAATTAGTTTGTTAGTTCATATTTTTTCAACAAATATTAATTACACTTCCATTGAATTAACAATAATTAAAGTTAATATCATTATACTACTTAGCAATCCGAGCATCATTTCAATAAAACTACACGCAATTCGCAACATGGCATTAACAATTCATAGTTTGAGTATTCACGGAAATTAAAATCAATCAATAGAAATTGGGGATCTGAAAAACCCATACAAGCTGAGGAGCAGAGGAATTTGTCCCAGAACCGATAAATCCATGATGAATTGGGCAAAAACAAAAAAGATGAGCAATGACGAACAGCCGTATGTTGATAGCTAAAACAGAATCAACCATGGCAAAAGTTAAAGAAAGAAATTAGTTATGCCGTTAGCACTTACATAACGTCATGACACGACATAGCATGCCACATCACGTGTATTGATCACATGATGTAACATGCATATTGCGTGACGTGATTATCCTCCATCATTTTAGTCACATCACATAATTTATTACTTGACCAATTTTTTTATACATCACGTGACATCACATAAGCAAAACTAAATTTTAGACACGTGCTACTTACCACAGCCAGGCTTTGATCTGTGGGCTACGCAAGGTATCTAATGGAACCTGTATTTAATGCACTTAATTATAGTTAAACTTTCCTTGTGGGATTAATCAGTTTAAATAAATCGGAAATAAATCTATTTACCCAGCGGAGGGCTGGAGGAGCTTTCGGCTAGAATGGGCCTTATTTGCACAAGATGCAATTCTCAACAGTACAAATAAAAAAAGGCATGTTACATTATTTGGAAAATAGTAATATAATGGACCAGGATGTGTACTTTGTTGTAGTCCCTGATTCACAGCCCATCAATTTAATATAATTTAGGAAAAAAAATGAGATTTATATGAAACAAATTTGCAGTACATTTTATTCTTCAGAGAATGCAGAGGATAACCCATCAGTAGAGGTGTAAACGGTATAGACAATATTCCGTCCGTATTTGATTTGTATTTGAAAAATTAGATATGGATATTCAATATTTGAATATCCATGTAGATATAGATATTGATATGATTTTATTTTTAATTATCCGTATTTAAATAGTAAATTTATATTATATATTTTAATATATATTATTCACTATTATAATTAAATAAATATTATGAATTTAGTATTTTTTTTAATATTTTTTAATATATATCTTATCCGATCTAACCTGTATCCTTATCCTTATCTATTTAATATCTAATTTGAACGATATAACTATAATTTTATCACTATCCGCTCTGTTTTGACCCTAACATCAGCCATCTGTGATCTATATATCCAAAGTCCAAACACTTAATATGCCCTGGATACAAAACAATAACTTATTAGCCATGTGATTTTAGTCCTTAAGGCTCCTCCCATCTGTACGAAACTAATTATAAAAACATCAAATAAATCTGGACAGTAGTACTGTCAGTGTAGATTACTGATATATATTAACTTTTATATTCAAAAGGTTTCTTCCCACTTTTTATTCCGTGTGCATATAAATTATTTCACCTAAAATGTACAGATCCGATTTACCAAAGTCTATGTAATGAATTTGATTAAGAAATAAATTAAGAAAAATCCATTTGATATCTCACACTCTCTTAATCATTTTTCTTTTGGGGTGGCATGTAGAGAATCAATTTCACATGCTTCCAATATGCTTCTGCTTAGTTGGAAAATATTAGCAATTTAATTTGAAACAAGTATTACTGTTCAAAATTTTGAAATAAGTAATTCGCAAATAATTCATTTTTTTGTGATGACAAACTGAATGCCAAATTATTTCGTTAATCGAAGTTTGACCGAATTATTCCTGAATAATTCACTAATTTTACAAACCTTTTCCCAATTTTCCGAATTATTCGCTAAATTTTCCTGAATTTTTCCCATAATATGTTTGTTTTGTTTTTTGTTTGCTTCCTTATAGGACTGAATATTTTTTGTTTTGTTTTTTGTTTCCCATAATATTTTTTGTTTGCTTCCTGAAATTTTCCCATAATAATTTTTTTTCTGCTTCCTTACGAAAATTATAATATTAATACATTTAATATAAAATTAAATTAGCATGAGCAGTTTCAGAATTGCATGGGCAATCACCGATGCAAATAAGAAAATAACACATCTCTCAACCAATCAAGTTGTGACACGTGGAAATTATGAGCCGTCTAATTGTATGGGATGCCCAAAATTTTAACCCATGCAAAAGAGTGACTGCACACCAATGCAAAAGACCAATTTTGGTAGCGCCTGGGGCCATGTAATTGCATGGGCGCTATGCAAATAAAGATCATTACCATGATACAATCAACTCATTTGCATAGAATCCTCATGCAGTTGGAATTATTTGCATGAGTAGCACATGCAAATGATTGTTTTTTTTTTCAATGTAAATAGTTCAAATTCTAGTAATGCATGTCACGTCACATGATTAGAATTTAACATGAACAAGTCAAGACACGTTACTTTTTTTCTATTGTAGATGTTGAACAAGACAAGATATTATTAGACACAGGACCGCTGAGAAATTAGATGTGTACTCAGTTGTAGTCCCTAATTCACAGCCCATCAATTCAATATAATTTTAAGAAAAATTGGAATTTATATAAAACAAATTTGGAATACATGTTATTCTTTAGAGAATGCAGCGGATAACTCATCAGTAGAGGTGTAAACAATATGGATAATATTTGATCCATATTTAATTTGTATTCAAAAAATTAGATATAGATATTTGATATTCAAATATATATGTGAATATAGATATTGATATGATTTTATTTTTAATTATCCGTATTCAAATAGTAAATTTATATCTTAATATATATTATGATAAATATATATTATTCACTATTATAATTTAATAAATATTATGAATTTTCGTATTTTAAATATTTTTTAATATATATTTGATTCGTATATGTATCTAAAAAATTAAAAAGAGATATAGATATAGTTTTATCACTATCCGCTTCGTTTTTACTCTTACATCAGCCATCTACGATCTATCGAAAGTCCAAACACTTAAAATGCCCTAAATAAAAAACAATTTATCATTAGTCAAATTAATACCTTCGAATTTAGCAATATGACTTCCTTTAAGAGCTTTCCCCAGCTGTACGAAATTAATTATAAAAACACCAAATAAATATGGACAGTACTTTCAGTGTAGACTTTAGATTACTGATATATATTAACTTTTATATTCAAAAAGTTTTCACAACTACTTATTCCGTGTGCATATAAATCATTTCATCTAAAATGTACAGATCAGATTTACCAAGGTTTATCTAATGAATTTGATTAAGAAAGAAATTAAGAAAAAACCATTTGGTATCTCACCGTCTCTTAATTATATCATTTTTTGGGGGGTGGCATGTAGAGAATCAATTTCACATGCTCCCAATATGCTTCTTCTTAGTTGGAAAATGTTAGCAATTTAATTTGAAATAAGTATTACTATTCAAAAATTTGAAACAAGTATTATTGGTTGAACAAATATAATTTAACCATCTTAGAACTCTTAGCCTAATTGTGACTCGGATTGATATAATTGTAGGTATTTTACCTGCCCTTTTTTTTATGAATATCTCAATTATGAACACAAATAGCTAATAATTTTTTTTAGTAAAAGTTGAAAATCATTCTTTCCGGACTTCAAACCTACAACCTCTCACATTTTTATCCAAACTATCTCTTTCAATCTTTAGCAATTAGTATTGACTATCAACTACACGTGGTAGTTTGAAGGGACTAATCTATTGAAGTGAGATGGTCAAATTTTTCCAATTGACAAAAAACTACCACCACATACTAGTCAATTGTTTTAATCAAGACTTGTTTCATATTATATTTTTTTGTTCTCTATTATTTATTATTTAATTTGTAAACTTCATAACAAAATGATGATGCCTGAGACCAACAACCCACCCCTCAACGAGGTCAGATCCAGTGAAGTAATCCAATATTTGGATTTTAAATTGGGACCGCCCAATTTGAATCCGTAATAATCTATTAGAAGTGGAGCGCACATCCCGAGAGATGAATTCGAATCGCGAAGTAAATTTCGAACGACAAATTCGAATCAGATGGTCTCGATCCAAAACCCAAAGATTGAGTTACTTTAGGGTTTCCGGACCCCTCAACTGGACAAAAGTGAAAGGTAAATATTGCGTAAATGGTACCAGTACTGTCAATTTCTTATTAATGGAAGCTTGTATTTTTTACCTCCATCACCTCAGGGATCATGTTTGTAACATCTCAATTACCAGAATTTATTATGCCCATTAAAGTCTCACTCCCAAAGCATTATACACCCCTACTCCAAAAATTTAACCAAATCCAAATCCAATTTTCATTGACACACTTTACAAAACGTGCTACTAAGTACTAACCTCCCCAAAATAATACAAAATATCTTTAAATATAGTCCCTGTTCACTGGTACCAGCACTGTTTTCAGTCAATATATGCAGCTCTTTGCACAGTTCCTAAGAAAGGCGACATATCACCAATACCAGCAAGAAAATTCACTATGTTGATGGTCTAGAAAGCGACATACTAAGACTTATTATTATGTGATGATCTCTATCACTTGAAAAATCCCAAACTTCTCAATATAATATCTAGAGAGCTTCTTCCTCAAGCATTTAGGCTCTAGCTAACTGGTGATATATGCTCTTTTGAGGTACGCTGAAAAATTCTCTCTCCGAATTCTTTTACACTTTTTTCTGAAAAATTGGCCTCAAAATGCCACCGATTTCACTGAAAATCATTAAAACTAGAGGAAAAAAGAAAACTAATAATATAGGGTGTTTAGCACCCTTCTTTTTTTTTCTTCTTTCCTCCGGATTTTAGAAACAAAAACAAGCTTTCATATTTCTTATTTTATTTGTAGAACTTCCATTTTCTATCTGAAAGTTAATTCAGGACACTATTAATACTTAATTAAGGACATTTTAAAATGCTATGTTTCTTGCTAAAACCAATGAATTTCTTCCTTTTTCTACATGTTAGTTTCTAATAGCATAGCTAGTTAAATTAAAGAACAGTTGACAGCTGTTGGTTTGTTTAATTAGTTATCCAAGTACTTCAACTATTTTAAGTGTTCCAATCACAACATTAAGAGCTGAGAGAAAAGTTCAATTCTTGGTATATTTTCTCCCTGGAAAATAACTCGAACACTTCATTGCCAAATAAATATTAACTAGCCAACTAATATTGGTGAAATTGAAATCAAAAATCACTGAATAATATTATTCAACAGTTTCACTTCACTAATTGGGTTCATTTATGAAATTTCTAGATCAAATTTTCTGTAATCAAATTTTGGAAGCTGCAAGCAACATGGCTTTGCCGAAAGAGAACAACTCATGTTATTTGAAGTCGAACAAATTGCACGGTTCCATTGATAATTGTAATCACACAAACTCCTCACAAATTATCCCCGACAAAGACTCATACAACAACCTTTTTCTGGACCAACAAGAGAAGTATGAGATACATGGATATCAAGAGGAAGCTCTTAGGGACATGAAGAAACCCTTTTATGATTTCCTTGGGGAGAAGTATTCACCTCCACAAGATAATCAATTGGTATCAAAACAATCAAAGGTAAATCATGATTTTACAACTCTTGATTTAAAAGATCAAGTATGTCCAACCATTGGTGAGAGTTTGGAACAACACCCGTGTATAGAGAAGTTGCTGGCTACTGAATTTCAGAGAGGTGTAGAAGAAGGATTGAAATTCCTTCCAAATCACAATAGATTGTCAATTAATTTTCAAGTGAGTAATTTTTCACTTAATCCAACGAAGAAATGTGATAGCAACTCACTAGAAATCAAATCAGGGGAAGAGAAAGAAAGTGATTTGCTAAATAAGTCTAAGGGTAAAAAGAATAGAAATGATGCAGACTTGGACATTTTGGAGGGGCAAAATTGCAAAATACCCTTGGTCTCCTGCGAGGAAACAATTAGAGATGAGATGTTTGATAAAGTACTACTATACCACAAGAAAAAATGTCCAAGAGAAGAAATATTCAACCTAAGAGAAATCAAGGAGCTCCAAGCAAACTCATATAGTGAGTATCAAAACCAACACGACCATATCAATCTCATAGCAAGTCTCATATCTTGTGCAGAGGCGATATCTATGAATGATAACAAAATTGCTTGTGAACTTATACAACAAATAAGGAGGGAAGCATCTCCTATTGGAGATGGGATCCAAAGGCTTGCATGTATTCTTGTTAATGGGCTAGAGGCACGCTTGGCTGGTATAGAAAGTGCGGTCTATCGTCAATATGTCACAAGGCAGGTATGCACCATTGACTATCTGAAGGCCTATTATATGTTGTCAAGGGTATCCCCTGCCTTGAGGGTTTCACATCATTTTGCTAATGAGAGTATTCGCAGTGCCATAGGCAATGCATCGAAAGTCCATGTAGTTGATTTTGGCATTACTCATGGGTTCCAATGGCCATCTTTAATTCAATCACTTGCAAAAAGAAAAAATGGACCCCCGAAACTCCGAATTACAGGGATAGATTTGCCTCAGCCAGGCTTTCACCCTGCAGAAAGAATTAACGAGACAGGAAGGAGATTGAAAGATTATGCTCAAAGTTTTGGAGTTCCTTTTGAGTATCAAGGGCTTGCCTCACAATGGGACTCCATTCGTATTAATGATCTTAGTATCAATGATGATGAAGTGCTTATAATTAATAGTATGTTTAGCTTAGGTAGAGTAAGGGACGAACCTTTATTAGGCAAGAATAATCCTATGAATAAGCTCCTCGGTCTGATTCAAGAGATCAAACCAAAGGTTATCGTTCAAGGAATACTCAACTTATCCTTCAGTTCCTTCTACATCACACGGTTTAGAAATGTTTTGTTGCAGTTCTCCAGGTATTTCGACATGCTTGACACGTTGCTTCCACGAGACTACAAGCATAGGCAACTATTGGAAAGAGAAATGTTGGGCCCTTCTATAATAAATCTGGTAGCATGTGAAGGATCAGATTTGGTCGTAAGAATGGAGTCCTATAAGCAGTGGCACATGCGAAATTTACAGACCGGTTTTGAACAGCTTCCGATATATCCACGTGTAGTGAAAGAATGCTCTGAAATGGTTAGAAATGGTTATAACGAGGCATTTTTTATTGAAGAAGATTGCAATTGGTTTCTTTGGGGTTGGAAGGGTAACATATTCTATGCTATTTCATTGTGGAAACCTAAAGTTGAATAAGCTTCCAGACCATCCATTTATGTACCAAAATGTAGGACTATGAGTTCAACCGCTCTACAAATTATGTTTTTATTTTTCTTCTTGCAACTTTTTTCTTTTATTATTTGCATACTACGATTTTAATATCCCTTCAAGCAATTTATCTTTGAACAGAAAAGCTAATATACCAGAAGCCTTGGGGAACACCCAAACCAAACAAACATTGAGGGCAATTGGAGAATCTTTAGCAAATTGTGGAAATTTTTGGTATTTTAATATAAAATGGATAGAAGAGTACAGAGAGAAGGGGAGAGAGAGACTAGAGAGAAGAGAAAGACTCAATTAATTTCATTCAATATGTTCATCACAAGAATTACATGGATATTTATAACTAATTTCTTCTACTTGTCACTCTAATTATATATATTTTTGAGTACAGATTAAATGTCAAGCTATCCAATTATTTTATATTCACAAAGGATTGCTCTTTTTGAGTTTCAAACCTACGACCCTCCTACAAGGAGAGGCTTGCCTTTGCTACTAGAACAAAAGTTAGTTCTTATCTAATTATATTAAAACCACTCATTAACTTCTCTAAAAAAATTGAAAAAAATGCTCTCTAAAACCACCCATTAACTACTCTCTATTCTGTCTCCCATTGATTCTAATTACTGTTAAATCCTAAAATATTAAATAGCATTTGCTATGAGAGGAACTTTTATAATCATAGATAATAATTAACTGCTATCTTAACATACTAAATGTCATGCCAAAAAGAAAGCATTTACCAAAATGCAAGGTGTTGGAATAATCTGGTGTGCTCCACCGACCACACTCCAGGAGCCAGGAAGCATTTACCCAAATGCACAGTGAAGCGCGAGAACGTCCGAACTGGGCCCTCGCACAACTGAAAATTGAATTATACTACCTGGACTTGAGAGGAGCTGAGAGGAGATCTAAGGCGTGAGCAACCCAACTATGCGCATGTGCTCGCTCTAAAGGGAAAAAACGCGCTCAATCACCCAGGTCCCCTCTTCCCAATTCTGAGAAGGGAGTGGCTCCAGTGAAGCAAGAAGGTGAGCAATGGCGAGTCGTAGCGTTGTGTTGATCACTCAAATGGAGAGCGACCAGAGGCGACCAATGTGTAGGCATCTGACAAGGCAAGGCTCAGACGCAGGATCGCCTAGAAAAATCAAACAAAAGAATTTTTTTTTTTTTTTTTTTTTTTGCTAAGCACGCATAACACGTGCTACTTACCTTAGCCGGGCACATCACTCAGCCGGATTCGCACCGAAGGTAATGGAGCCTGTATTTATAACATTAAATTATGAGACCGAATTCTCTGCCCCGGGGGACAGGAATTTCCTGTCCCCAGAATCTCTGCGGGTGGAGCTCATTTAAAAACAGTAACAAAAAGTTAAATCCTAAACAGTAATCGGTCTCACCCGAAGACTCTGGGGGCAGAAATTTCCTGCCCCCGGGGGGGCAGAGGATTTGGTTTCTTAAATTATAGTAAAAGGTTCCTCGTGGGATTAATCAGTTTAAAAAAATCGGAAATTCGGAGGGCTTAATAATATTTTTAGTTCTTAATCCAAATCCAACTTACTCAGCCGAGGAGCTGAAATGCAAAAATGTTGGACGGAGTCAATGAGGCATAGAAAAGGATCGCGTTGCAAATACCACCGGTATTGTGACGTTTTCGTAAGTAACACTAATAGCAAGTTAGCAACTTGACATTTTTTTTTTGCTTCAATCCTTCAAAATTTTAAATTTTGGGGTACTTCAATTTGTATGCACACCATCTTTTAAGTGCTATTCTTTTTAAAATATATCCAATAATCAAAATTTTAATATTAGAGATTTAATTATTTTCTGTTCAGCAAAGAAAATATTTCCGTCTATTTACTTAATAGAAGAAAAATCAAATATAAATTCAACGAATATGATACATATTTTTCTTGTATAAAAGAAACTCAGTTTGGTATTAATATTATTAATTACTAAGAATGTCTTTTTAAATCAAAGTTATTATTTGAAACTAATGTTGATATAATATGTGCATAATTTTTTTTTGCCCAAAGTACATAAAAAATCACAATGGTACAAATACATAGTAGTGTCGGTATGGTGGCAGATAGTCCCGTTGATAATAGTGATACTTTCAAAAATAGTAATTTATGTCGGCTTACTCACAACAATAGTTATTTTTTACACTAACGTATATTTACAAATTCTTGTAATATATCAATCATAACAACTCTACATAAATGCAAGTAGATGTTGTTTTTTAGTACAATTAAAAGTAAAGAGAAATGTTATAGCATTTTTTTTAATATAACCGGCAATTATCTCAACAAATATATTGATAAAGAAAAGTTATTTACAAATCCTTAATTTACATTAATTACACAATATTTATTACTATTTGGAAATCAAATCGTAAGAAGAGCGCAGTAAGCACTCGCATGATCCAAGACTCTGCCCAACTGTTGGTTAATGCCCAAATATTAATTACACTTTCATTGAATTAACAATAATTAAAGTTAATATCATTATACTACTTGAGCAATCAGATAATCGTTTCAACAAACTACATGCAATTCGCAACATGGCATTAGCAATTCAAACTCGTACCAAAATCAAATCCATAAAGCAAAATTCATAGTTTGAATATTCAAGGAAATTAAAATTAATCAATAGAAATTGGGGATCTGAAAAACCTATACTAGCTGAGGAGAAGAGCAATTAATTTGCAATGGCGAGCAACGGTATGTTGATTGCTAAAACAGAAGCGACCATGGCAGAGGTTAGAACAAGAATTAGTTATTTAGTTACTAGTTACGTAATGTCATGATACAACACAGCACATTATGTCACATATGTTAATCATGAAATGTGACTTGCATATCCCGTGACGTGATTGTCCTCCATCATCTTAGTCACATCACATAACATGAAAATTAAGTTTTAGTTACGTGAATATTAGATTAATTTATTTTGTAATAGCTTCTTATTTTTGATACATTTTGTTATTATTTTTTTTAACTAATTTAAATATGAAAATTAAGTTTTAGTTGCGTGAATATTAGACGCAGTACCACAGAGAAAAATCAAATTAATGAAAAAAAATTGCTAAGCACGCTTGACACGCTACTTACCTCAGCCGGGCTTTGCTCTGCCGGCTAAGCTAAGTTTCTAATGGAGCCTCTATTTAAGGCACTTAATTATAGTTAAACTTTCCTCGTGGGATTAATCAGTTGAAACAAATCGGAAAAAATCTATTTACTCACCGGAGGGCCGGAGGGCCGGAGGGCTGGAGGAGCTTTCGTCCAGAATGGGCCTCAATTGCCCAATATGCAATTCTCAACAATATACATACAATTAAAAAAAGGCCCGTTAAATTATTTGGAAAATAGTAATCTAATGGATCAGGATGTGTATTAAGTTGTAGCCCTTGATTCACAGCCCATCAATTCAATATAATTTTAAGAAAAATTGGGAATTATATAAAACAAATTTGCAATACATTTTATTCTTTAGAGAATGCAGCGGATAAACCATCAGTAGATGTGTAAACGGTATGGATAATATTTGATCCGTATTTAATTTGTATTCGAAAAATTAGACATGGATATTTGATATTCGAATATCTGTGTGAATATAGATATTGATATGATTTTATTTTTAATTATCTGTATTCAAATTATAAATTTATATCATATATTTTAATATATATTATTCACTATTCTAATTTAATAAATATTATGAATTTTTAATATTTTTAATATTTTTAATATATATTTGATTCGTATATGTATCCGAAAAATTAAAAATAGATATAAATACAGTTTTATCACTATCCGCTCCGTTTTAACTCTTACATCAGCCATCTATGATCTATCCAAAGTTCAAACACTTAAAATGCCCTGAATACAAAACAATTTATTATTAGTCAAATTAATACCTTGGAATTAAGCCATGTGACTTTCTTTAAGAGCTTCCCCTAATAAAAAAACCAAATAAATATGAACAGTACTTTCAGTGTAGACTTTAGATTACTGATATATATTAACTTTTATATTCAAAAAGTACTAGTTTTTCCCAACTACTTATTCCGTGTGCGTATAAATCATTTCATCTAAAATGTACAGATCATATTTACCAAGGTTTATCTAATGAATTTGATTAAGAAATAAATTAAGGAAAAAAAAAAAACCATTTGGTATCTCACAGTTTATTAATTATATCATTTTTGGGGGGGGGGGGGGGGGGGGGGGGGGGGTGGCATGTAGAGAATCAATTTCACATGCTCCCAATATGCTTCTGCTTAGTTGGAAAATGTTAGCAATTTAATTTGAAATAAGTATTACTATTCAAAAATTTGAAACAAGTATAATTGGTTGAATAAATATAATTTAACAATCTTAGAACTATTAGCCAAATTGTGACTCGGATTGATATAATTGCAGGTATTTTACTTGCCTTTTTTTTCTGATGGATATCTCAATTATGCACACAAATAGTCAATACTTTTTTTTTAATTAAAAGTTGAAGGTCACTCTTTCCGGATTTTAAACCTACAACCTCCTATATAAAAAACATGATCTTTATCACTAAGTCAAAAATTATCTAAAATAATCATTATTTTAATATTTAAGTGCACGGACTACTTGTATTTTGAAAAAAATTTATAATATACCCATCAAAACTTTTAAAATAGTCAATTAATATCCCTATCAAAACATTGAAATTCCTTGTTTCTCCATTCTAAATTGAAATAATTTCTCATTTCCCCATATGTTGATAAGTTCTGAAATTTTAAGCTAAATTTATAATTTTATTTTATTTTGAAGTTTAAATATTTATTTTGTCTTTTTATTTAAAATCATTTTTCCTTCCTCATCTCATTTTTTATGGAGCTCTTAAAATTCTCTTTCATTCTTTGAATGTATATCTAAACCTTTCCTTCTCCTGCTGCTCCTGTATCTATGCCAGCGAAGCCGGCTCCAGCTTGCTCCTCCCCAGAGGCTAGGGCTGCTAATGAGTTGAGCCGGCTCACGAATCAATGAGTTGAGCAGCTCAATATTTCATAATGAATCGGACTCGAAACTAAAAAATGTCTTAACTCAACTCGACTCACTTTTGAAAGAAAAAAACTCGGCTCGGCTTGACTCATATAAACACTTGGCTTGATTCGGCTCGACTCGCGAGGTCGCGAGTCGGCTCGTGAGCCAGCTCATATTACATGTTAAAAAAATTATCATTTAATTATTTTTAAAAAATTATTGAAGTGGGATATAAATATTCTTGTGACTTTAAATTACATGTTGAAAAACTTTGATTATTTTTTAAAGAAATGATCTAAAGAAATTTGAAAAAAATATTATTTTTTTAAAATAATTTCAAAATGCCGGCTCATATTACATGTTGAAAACTTTGAAATTTGAAAAAGAAAAAAAAATTGAAATTTAAAATCTGAAATATGAAAAAATTTGAAATATGAAAAATTTAAAATCTGAAAAATTTTGAAATATGCAAAATTTGAAATATGAAAAAATTTGAAATATGAAAAAATTTGAAATATGAAAAAATTTGAAATCTGAAAACTTTGAAATCTCAAAAAATTTGAAATCTCAAAAATTTTGAAATCTCAAAAAAATTTGAAATCTGAAAAAATTTGAAATTTGAAAAATTTGAAATCTGAAAAAAATTTGAAAACTGAAAAATTTTGAAATCTGAAAATTTTGAAATATGAAAAAATTTGATATCTGAAAAAATTTGAAATCTGAAAAAATTTGATATCTGAACAAATTTGAAATCTGAAAAATTTGAAACCCGAAAAATTTGAAATCTGAAAAAATTTTGAAATCTGAAAAATATTTGAAATCTGAAAAATTTGAAATCTAAAAAAATTTGAAATCTGAAAAAATTTGAAATTTGAAATCTGAAAAAAATTTGTAATCTGAAAAATTTTGAAATCTGAAAATTTTGAAATCTGAAAAAAATTTGATATCTGAAAAATTTTGAAATCTGAAAAAAATTTGATATCTGAAAAAAAATTTAAATCTGAAAAAAAATTGAAATCTCAAAAATTTGAAATCTCAAAAAATTTGAAATCTGAAAAATTTGAAATCTGAAAAAATTTGAAATCTGAAAAAAATTTGAAATCTGAAAATTTTGAAATCTGAAAAAAATTTGAAATCTGAAAAAATTTTGAAATCTGAAAAATTTGAAATCTGAAAAAAATTTGAAATCTAAAAAAATTTGAAATATGAAAAATATTTGAAATCTGAAAAAATTTGAATGTAGGCTGGCAAATGAAAATATACATGTATTACAAATTTGAAAAAATTCGTCTCTACATGTAAATTAATTAAAAATCAACATGAAGGTAGGCCTCATAGCAAATGAAGATATACATGTATTAAAAATATGAGTCGGCTCACGAGTTCATGAGCCGAGTCGAGTTTTTTCTCTTGTGAGCCGAGTCGAGTCGAGTTTTTTCTTTCATGAATCGAGTCGAGCTTTTTCTTTTATGAGCCGAGTCGAGTCGAGATTTTTCTTTCATGAGCCGAGTCAAGCCAAGCTTTTTCTTTCAAAAATGAGCCGAGTTAAGAGCCGAATCATTAGGCTACAATTAACAAGTCGAGTCGAGTTTGAACTGAATCTTAATCATTAGCAGCCCTATCAGAGACGGATAGACACATATAGATGGGGATCAATTGACCCCATTTTTTCAAAAAAATGGTAATAAAATATAACTTTTGCTCCTGCTTGCTCCTCCGGTCCTCCCCATATCCTTTCTCGATCGACATATCTATGTATACAGATCAGAATCGCATCTCAGAGTCTCGACTCTCAACTCTCTCTCTCATTTCCCGCTGTTTCTATCAAGAAAAGGAAAGGAAAGCTGGAAATATAAACTAATTGAAAGAAATTAATTGTTCTTTAGTCATCAAAATTGTATATAATATTATAAGAGTGAGTCTATGATACTATGCATATTACGATTTGTTATTGTGCTACGGCTCTATATGTGAGTTTTTAAATCCTAACGGTCGATCAGGACCGTTCATCTTGTTCTCCATATTAATATGTGTTTGGAGACCAAATTTTACATTTTTTAAAAAAAATTTACTTATTTTTTAGATTTATTGAAAATCACTGTTTTTGGATGGTCCAGAATTTTCAGATCAAGTGATTTTCTAAATATCTAAAAAAATAATAATAAAATTTTTAAAAATGTAAAATTTGGTCTCCAAACACATATTAATATGGAGAATAAGATGAACGGTCTGAATCAATCGTTAGGATTTGAAAACTCGAATATAAAATTATAGCACAGTAACAACCCGTGATATGCATAGTACCATAGACTCACTCTTATTATAATTACAAATTTACAACCAGCTTTTATAAACTTTACAAGGCTAATAGAGCCGTTGGGAAAAAATAGAGAATAACGGAGAGTGTGCTGTATTTCCTAAACTATACATATCAAATAAAGAATAAAAAGAAGGTTAAATCCCATGCAAAATTTCCATGACACAGTTGCTTGATTTCTCAGGATATGGTATCTTTAAATTAATGTTGTATATTTTCAACATGAGCAAGAACAAGAAAAGAAAGGGGGTAAGAAAGCCTCTAAATTCAATTCCCCTTTGCTCTTTATGATAATTGCTAATTAATATTCTCGATGATATGCTTATTTTCTTCTTTCTTCTTCTTCTTCTTCATTATTTTCTCTTTCTTTCTGATCAATGTTATCCTTATTAACCCCATCTTTTATAAAACCTGTTCTGTGAAATATTTTGGATATAAATATGAAATTTTGAAATAGTTCATAATGTGAAATTTAGATCCTCGAAAGATTCTGAATGTTTAATATTAAAATATTTGAAGCTACGGCTTCTGACATTCAAAGATCTCTCCATTTTTTCTCTTTCAAATCGCCACTGTTAGTTAAGAGCAACTCTAAAAGACGGAGAGAAGAAGAAAGGAGACCTTAATTTTTAATAGAATGGAAAAATCGTTATTTAAACTTCAAATAAAATAAAATTATTAAATTCAACTTATATTTTAAGAATTAATCAATGAAGAAATAAAAACATTTAAATGTTTTGATAGAGACTTTAGCTATTTTAAAAGTTTTGATAGGTAGACTGTAAATTTTCTAATTATGAGGCCACAACAAATTCATACCAATAGAGACCCAATAGGGCCTAATCCCTCTTTAAAAATATTCAACATCAACCCACTCCTAAAATTAACCACCACCTCTCACAGTTTCTAATATTTGCCAACTTAGCATATCTAATGTCATAAGAGAAAGAGGAGTGCTATACTAAGGATAATTATTCTGATTTTGAGAGCAAAGAGAATATATTTTAACAAATACCGATTTTATCCTCCACCTCTCTCTCTCACTTATTTAATGATTTAATGAGAGAACTAATTAGGTAAACAACTTCAAAGGAAAGTTCCCTTCTTTCCGTGACAAAAAAAAAAAAAAAAAAACTAAGGATCTGTATCCTACCGAATAGCCACCGATGTACAATGGGCTGCCCGAAAAAAAAAACTAACCTGACCGTAGCACGATTTTTCCCTGGTGAGAAAAGAAGACGAGAGAACACTTCACCTATGTCTTCATCTAGGGCTGCATCAACTCCCACATCCCTCTCTCTCCTTCCTCGCAGAAAATTAGAGGTGCAATTGTTCCAGTCAAGGATGCCTGCATAATTTTGCATGCCTCCATAAGAGATCTTTCTAGAGTATACAGTACTCATGCATTATATGCTCAAAGTTATAATTTCTCAGAAAAAGAAATCAGAGGTGTGAATTCATATGTTGTGCCGAGTATTTTCACAATTAGCCTAACCTGACATGAAAAGTCATATACTGTCAAATTCGTTTTCTTTAATGCATGTTAAAGTTTTCTTTCATACAAGTTATTCAACACATTCTGAGATAGCACAAAGCTACATTTTATTTTACAGAAGTATGGTCAAACACAAACGGATCACCAATATATAACATAATGACAAGTATTCTGAACATTAAGATGAAACATCACAATATATTGGCAAAAAATATAAACCATTTATCATTTGCAATTTGCAAATAAACAACTAACATTCAATATTAAACAATGATTACTATTATTTGGAAATAAACATCACAATATATTGGCAAGAAACTACATAAAACCTATATTTTTTCTTCTTCGAGAAGCTTAAAATTAAATAGTTGGCGGGAATGCTCTCTTCTTTGGTCATGCAGTAGTAATGTTAGCATCCCTACAAAAGAATAGAAAAAAAAACACTTGCGGTAAATATAAAACTTGAAAAATTGATCTTCGATCAACAAAAGATAATACAACAATTCCTTTTTATCCTTGTGTCCTCGGAGCACTTGAGCTAGTATGAAATACTAAAACGATATTATTTCTGATTTCTATTATAGAGTCATAGACTCCACACAATACAAGCTATGAAGTGAATCACATTTTTCTCATTTTATCATGACTTGGACTTTTAGAAAAAATCTAATAGAAAAGGTACAAAATTATCATGACATGGAGCTAATCAGCTAAACAGTACGTAGGGCTTGATATTCCAAAGACAAAGGAGGGTAAATCAAATGCAAAGGTTTGAGTCTCTGTTGGTGCCATGTTAGTACCAGAGTTGCAAAGGGGTAAACCATGCTTGTACCATCTGATTTGCTTGATTTCTTATGAATTATTCAAAAAAAAGTTGGTAAGCCAGCATAAAGTTACTAGGTTGAGACCGAAATTTTGGAGCACATTTTTGACTTTCCGGATGATTAGCCAAATTTGAGAATATGACTCAACTGATAGCGAGGAGGGAGTGCAAACAATTTCACCTCTGATTTTCTGCGAGGAGGAAGGAGAGAGAGGGATGGGAGTTGATGCATCCCCTGGACAAAAACATAGGTGAAGTGTTCTCTCGTCTTCTTTTCTCTCCAGGGAAAAATCGTGCTACGGTCAGGTTAATTATTTGTTTTGGGCAGCCCATTCTACATCGGTGACTATTCGGGAGGATACAGATCCTTAGTTTTTTTTTTTTTTTTTAAACTGTCCTTTGAAGTTGTTTCTTAATTAGTTCTTTCATCAAATCATTAAATAAGTGAGAGAGAAGTGGAGGGTAAAATCGGTTTAGTTAAAAAAATATCATCTTAGCTCTCAAAATCAAAATAAGTGTCCTTAGTATAGCACTTCCCTAAGAGAAAGTAATTTAAAACAATTTAGGTGAAATTAAGTGCATTGGAAAAAAGAACTTTATTTCACAAAAAACGGATGATGTAATTATCACTGGCAAATATTTTTGCAAACTATCTGCAATTGATTCCGCTAGTGAGGTTTAACAGATGTCCATTTTTTTTTTTTTTGAACACATTCAATTGCCATTAAAGTAATAACGACTAATCATAAATGAAAAATCAGACTGCAATTAATGTTTTGTGATATAAAATCAATTGGGCAAAGAAAACAGTGATTAGCTAGTTTGCAGTTTTGGACTTACAATTATTTTAGTTTAAATAATTTTTGAGTCGAAAATTTAAAAGAAAAATGTAAAATTTTGTAACAATGATTGGAATTGTACAAGGGAATAGAAGGAAGAGTGACTGTGCAGATACATGATTGGAAGGTTGAATTTAGTAGGGAAGAAGCTAAGGAATGGATAGTGAGAAAGGGGGGAGATAGAAATATCAAAGAAATGGTGCTGTTAGCAATGTTTGTTGGATGGAGAGAAAGGTGCTCAATAATTTTTAGAGACAAATCAAAAACCTTACTGGAACTGATACATGAGGTTGAGGATATGTGGAAGGTTCATCACTAGCGTATGGAAGAGTTTTATATTAAAAAAAATTAATTAAAATTAGGATTCAATTATATTGAATTAGACTGTTTTTGTTGTAAAATTTTCTTTCTATGAGTCTCATCTTGAGACTCTAAGTCTTGTAATCTTTTTTAATCAATATATCAATAAGGACTTGATCCTTATTTTTATTCAAAAAAAAAAAAAATTTGTATTCAAGTACATTTTTAATGAATATTATGTTAAATGGTTCATATCAATTATTTAAAGTTTAAAAAACGAATAAATTCATTGTACATACCTACTCTGAGTGATTCAAATCTGCTCATTTTCTCAAGAAAGGAAGCACCCTCCTATTCTTCAATCCGAACCATTCAAAATCAATCAAACGGCTTCAATTACTTTTTCTTTTATATCAATATAATATATTAAAACTAATCCGATGTTATTATAGCCGTTTGATCGCTTTTGAACGGTTCGGATTGAAGAATAAGAGGATGCTCGATCCTTTTCTCAAGAAAAGGAGTAGGTTTCAATCTTTATTGTAAAATTGGTATCACTATACTAACTCACAGTTTGAATCTTTATTGTAAAATTAAATCCGTCAAATATGATATATATTATTCTTCATACACACATATAAATATCATAATATTTTAATTTTATTTTCATTGATATCGAAAGCCTATAAGAACCCAATGATGTGCACAACTTATAAATGCCATTTTTTTAAGGTCCTTTGAGTTTCATTAAATAAAGATTGAAGTGGAACAATTTTCATTTTTATGTATAGAAAAAAATATAGATCACATCTACCAAATTTATTTTTATTATTATTTAACTTTTAGAAAGTTTATTATTAGAGATTTAAATAATGGACTCACGATGGAGGATGGAAAACAAGGAGATGGCTAAAATGAGCCATGGAGTAAAACAAGTTGGTGTTCCGTGGCATTATATTTTCATTTTAAAAATTCAAACAACCGATCTGAACCGCTCAACACAATCTCCATATTGAAATGTGCTTGGAGACCAAATTTTACATTTTTTTTTTAGATTTTTTTTTACTATTTATTAAGCCACTTTGAAAATTACCGATCCGATGGTCTAGAAATTTTTACTATTTTTACTGTTCACAGCAAAATAGCAATTTTTAAATTGCTTAATAAATAGTAAAAAAAAATTCAAAAAAATGTAAATTTTAGTCTCCAAGCACATTTCAATATAGAGAACATGTTGGAAGGTTCGAATCGGTTGTTTGAATTTTCAAAATGAAAATATGGCATGGAGTACAGACGTATTTAATTTACTCCATGGCTGACCCAAGTCAATCTCTGGAAAACAAAGTCGAAATACTAATTTTTTTATGCACATACAGAGAAAATGGTGTAGAATAAATACTTTAAATTTTGTTATTTGCAGTTAAAAAAGTTATATTATTAAAAAAAATTAGAAAACAAGATATGGTAAAATATTGAAAATAAAAGTATTTAAATCCTCATAATTGTGTGCGGTACAGGCACGCAAAATGAAACAAATTCAAGGACTAAAGCTTCTCATTTTCATACATACGCAACCGACTTGTTTTCAAACCTACATTCAAATCACTAACTGTTAAATTATTGAAATCTTCTATATATATTCATTAACCATACAACTTTTAAGCTATTTTGGTTGTGGAATAAGAGGCAAGATAAATTTCTTATTCCACACTTTAGCTGTCAAACGAGATATAAAACATGAAAAATAAGATTAAGTTACGACAAAATATGGTTTAACAAAACATCAAACAAGATTAGTAAATTAGAAAAACAACTTAATTCTTCTTAAATTTAACAATCATATATGACCTAAAACACAACATAATTCAGAATGTCCGTTTTCCTTTTAATTTACTTTCTATCTCAAGAATTAGATATTGGCACATCACCTAGATAATTTAGTTCACTAGTTTTGTTCAAGTAATTATAAATGTTTAATGTTTTGTTTAATTAAATTACATATATCATGTCTTGCAAAAGTTGTAAAATCCAAATTGAGAACGTATTGTAATAAAGAATGGTGATCAGACTCAGTTATATAAAGAATTGAATCTGATTATATATAACCTATCTTTACACATATAAGGTGTTGACAATATAAACAGGGAGAGAGATATATATAGGCGGAAATTAGATAATTGCATTGTCATGGGCTAAGACTAATTCGTGGAATACATAAAATATATTTGATAAGTTTAGATCATGCAAGTTACATGAGCTTTTAATAAATTTGAATTTTATAAGGGGGCATATATTAAATATATACATGTTCTATATCAATTGTATAACTGTTTGTATTTGAGTCATCATTAAAATTGATGTGTTCAAATAAGATGGCAAAAATATCTTCCAAAAATGTTAAAATCTAATTAAATAATTTGCTTCTTATTGAATATCTACATTTGTTTTATTACTTTAATGATAACGGATTCGGACTCTATTAAGACTTATATGTGAGTATACATTATGGGGAATGCGGTTTGATTACTATTTGTGATATTTTCTAGTTTTATAAAATAACATTATTCATCACCTATTGTTTAAATTTCACATTCTATTATCAATAATTGTATGTCGTCTAAAGAGTTAAATTTCACATTCTATTATCAATATAGGGGTGTCAATGAAATTCTTTTATATATTTATCCAATCCATATAATATTCAATAAGATATATATAAATAAGATTTTTTTTCCGTTAACTTACAAGTAAGAGTACAGATAAGAAATACAAATTTGTTAGCTTATCGAATAAGAGTATTGGATAAAAGCTATTTCTTATTTATTATTTTATAGGATAATTGATAAAAATATAAATTCATATATGATGATTTTTTATTTATACATATTACAATATATTATTTATTATTATGACTAGATTGATTTAATTATTATATTGTTTTTTTTTTGATAAAATTGATTTATTCAATATCTTATATAACTTTTTAATTAGTGACTTATGACAAAATAAATTTATATTTTTTAAATGATATAAAATATATTTTTATATTTTATGATATTACATACATGATTATTTAATATATTTATTTGTTATATTTTTTTAATTAAATGATATAAGCTATAAATTTATATGATAGTTATCCATTATTTGTTTCCTTATCCGTTAAAATTAACAAATAGATAAGGTCTTGATAAGGCTAATACTTAACATGTAAAAACAGAATACATATAAGACTAAATTTATGCAGATATAAGTATGTAAATATCTCCATCCATCCGATCCGTATTGTACCTTGACACTTTCTAAAGACAAACCTTTCTCGCTAAGGTTTGTACATTGTAGTGCCTTAATTAATTTTCTCTGTGTAAATGATATAAAAAAAATTCTGGTCACTGATGAAATAGCATGTCAAGAGTTGCATTAAGTAGTCTGATTAAAAAAAACACTATTAGAGATGTTTAGAGAAATTAAATCCCCATTTATTAGCTGTTTGCGTGTTGTCCATAGCCTATATAGGACTTGGTGCTTGGTGCATAGCATGTTCTCCTCGTAAGAAACGGTAAAACGGGAAAAGCAAAAGCAGAATAAAAGACAATTGTTTTGAATTTTTTGTATGACAAGGCAAATTTTATCTTAATTTTAAAAATAGAAAAAAAGATAATACATGGCCTAGTAAAAGGAAGTTGCACTCCAGGAACTACCAACAATATATTGTGGCAGTCTGTATTATCTGTAATTACTGAAATTTCTAGTTTACCTCTAAATCTAGTCATATTTAATTCGGAATCTCTCTGTATTTTACAAAACAATATTAATAGGAAAGGATTTGTTTTGAGATTCTTGCAGTGAAAATTTAAACAGTTCAGATTTTCGACAAACCAACTCAATTTTTGAAATATTTTAGGTGATGTAAATTCACAAAATATACCAGCTGAGAAACTAGATGGGAGAGAAATTATTATTGAACTGGAGGTTTCCAGTGGCTGTTAAACTGGAGAGCATGAACTTGGTCAAACACTGTTTAGGACGTGGGACCGTGCAAGTGATTTGCTCTCCATTAATTCTCCTCTAACAATTTTATTTCTATTTTTCTCCTTTTGAAAACACCCTCTTTCTCTCTCTTCATCTCTCGGTCTCGCATCCCTCTCTCTCTCTCTCTCTCTCTCTCTCACAAAGAATTCCGCCTTTTGAGAGCACCCATTCATTCATCTTTCGTAGCATCACAAGTTTAATTCAAGAAAGGAAACATGGTTAGTTTGTCTCTATCTCTTTTAATTTATTTCATGATCGATTATCATTATCTATATGGATTAATGTCAGGTAATGTTCATGGAATTACTCTAAATTATGATCATGTGTCCTTTAAAGATTATTTCTTTTTAACGCTTCTTTCATAATATATTTTCTAATTATTTTGAAATCAATCATGTACATGTTGTGTCTTAATTTATCAAGAATCTGTTGTTGTTGTTGTTGTTGCAACTTTCTTTTCTGATTTGATGATGAAGGCTCTTAAGTTTCTTGCCAATAAGATTATGAGACTGTTGAAGCTTTTAGTAAATTTTTAGGAATACTCAAGTTGATGAAGTACTCATATCATCTTATAAATTTTTACATGTTGAAATGATCATATCATCTTACAAATATATATATACTCATGGTCAACCTTCATTTTGAGATGCATTTCTTCTGCAAAATCTTTTCTTAACATTAATTGCTTTATAAGTATATGAGGAAAGGATCAAGGTTGACCTCGAGATTCGGAATGAGAGTTTCTTTAAAAAAAAAATTCCAAGGTGCTATTATATATGCAAACTAAATACTTGGTGAATTAAATCATAGCACTACTGATGATCTATTTCCGATATCGTGTGTGGTTTAGAATGAAAAGATTGTGTCGGACACAGGAAATGACATGAATGGGAATATTAATCTATTGTTCCTCAAGTTAACTTATTTAAGATAATGTAAATCCTATTATCCTTTAAAGTTTCTTTTTAATGCGATTATTACAAGTGCAAGTGCACATAACTTAATGCATAACAGTTAAATTTATAGCTAAATCAACCTATTTTTAAGTTTCCTTTTCATTGCATTGCTTTAGCAAGAGGCCTTGTACAATCTATAACAATCGTTTTTTTATCATATATATAACTGACTACATTTTTTTTAAAGGCAAATTCAGCGTCAGGATTTGGAGTGGATGATGACTGTAAACTCAAATTTATCGAATTGAAGGCCAAGCGGAGCTTCCGCTATATCATTTTCAAGATCGCCGATATGCAGGTATGCTATCATCATCACCATCATCATCATCATCATCATCATCTTTTTTATGTATGTTGGTTGGTGATTACCAAGCTGACAATGAATTAAACAAAAAAAAAGTCAAATTAAATTATTACATGAGATCAAAGAAGTAAAAAGTGTGTAACTCAGAAAAACACTCGAGCAATTGAGCAAACACACATCATCTTCCACCTCAAAGGCTACCATGTGCATCAATTTGTTGGAGGAGAGGTGATGATCATCACAGTGGTGATGTCAAGATGATGCTGGTGGAGGTTTATCAGATGATAATATTGAAAATATTTTGTTATACACGATGACAATGGTAATAGGACATGATGATCTAATCATCTAATGATGAGATCGATTATATGTTACAGGTGGTCGTGGAGAAGCTAGGTAAGCCAGAGGAGAATTATGACGACTTCGCTGCATGCCTGCCGGCCGATGAGTGCCGCTATGCCGTGTACGACTTTGACTTCATGTCAACTGATAACTGTCAGAAGAGCAAGATCTTCTTCATCTCTTGGTAAATTAAATTTCTAAATCAAAGTACATTCTTTAAAATTTGAGACCTTTAGAGAACTAGTCTTTGGTCTAGTGGCAAAGGCACATAATCTCTATATAAGAGGTTATGGGTTCGAAATTCAGATGGAGGAAATTCATTATTGTATGACAAGAGCATTAAATAGTGGGTGACTTGACCTTCAACATTTACTCAAAAAAATTTTTGAGACCTCTAGTTCTTGTGTAAGTTATTTCTCTACACTATCATTTTAGGTCTCCTGACACCGCAAAGATAAGGAGCAAGATGGTTTATGCAAGCTCCAAGGACAGGTTCAGGAGGGAACTCGATGGTATCCAAGTCGAGTTACAAGCAACTGATCCCAGCGAGATGAGCATGGATGTCGTTAAAGGACGTGTGTACTAAATGACTAAGAATTGAAATTTCAAGCTTTTATACATAAGATCTACATATATTTGATATATTGTACTTTGTGTGCATTTATTTTGCATTTTTTTGTTCACTTTTTTAATTCCATGTGAGGTGTTAATTAGTCTTTTTTTTCCTGCTTTTTGGTGGAGGGCAATTGTGATGTTACCTTGGTCACTATTGGATTATTGCTTTTCTAAGTAATGCAAACTTGTAGTACCATAAATTTTGTTCAGTGTAAAACTAGATACTTCCATGTGCATGTTGAAGAAATAATACATCCAAGTCATTGTTTGAGTGCATGGCATGCATGATTCATGCGTGTGACGTTCTTTCTAATTACCAGAATATTAGTTTGGTTTTTTTCAGGATTAAATTCTGAAACCAAATAGAAAAAAAGGAACAAGTAATAATTACATGTGTGTTAATTGCATGTGGAAAATCTCATTTCTTCGAATTGGAACCAAAATCCAAGTCCAAAATGAAAGGTCTTTTAATCATATTTACCACAGGTAACGCAAAAACGCTTATTTTTGGAGATAATATATAGAAGAACAGTATATATATATTACTATGAATGCACTCATGCTAAACAAATTAAGAACCTAAATTTGGTTGTCATTTCCGTAGTACATCTCATAATTAGCATCAGTATCTAGAACCAAAAACCAATCAAAATTTCTCAGAAGCCCCCCTCTTTTGGAAATTCAAACTTGCAATGAACAAATTAATTTATGGTGTCAAAATTTTGTGAACGAATCGAATACTGTTTCCTCTTCTATCTGTTATGAACAGATGGTCCTTTTTCCGCTCCTGAATAATCCATTGCAACCAGTTCTTCAACTGTTCTTGATTCCTTCAACTTTGATTCATATCCTAACAGTTTATGCCTGTTATTTGATCTCATCCCCTGCCAAAAGAGTACATGACATGCATGCATGTTAATCTCTATATATAATTACATGCATCTTTGCACATAATATAACACACATATCATTGGTATAATTTGTTCATACATGATAATAATTTTGTTTTTAAATAACAATTAGAGTTAAAGCCTCTCAATTTTAAATATTCACAAGAGATTCTGCGGCTAAATTTCAAATCGAAACATAGATTGTTCTTCAGACTTCGTCCCGGAAATAAAAATGATCCTTAAAGAAAGACTTGATTCTTTAAATTGAGATATATATAGACAATCAAATAGAATACAATAGCAAAAAAAATTGCACAAAATGAGATGGGACCATGCTGTGATGAAATAGCTCACGGATGGAAGGAATGTCAAAATGAATAATTTTAATTTAATAATATAGTAGATAATTAATAGCTTAATAATACAATCAGATGAAATAAATTAATATTTGTCAGCATCTGTAATTCTAACCCGAAGAGAGAACCTTGGTTGCCAAGTTTTTCAAGAGAGAGAGAGAGAGAGAGAGATGTCCAATTTGGATGAGGAAGCTTAATTTGTGGGCAGATTGACAACTTGTACATGCAAGCTAGGAACATGGCCCATATCACATGAGATGGGCCCAAAGCTAGCATTTCTATTTTATACATCTATATATAAAGAAGAAACACCTCATGATAAAATAAAAATAAGGACACACACACAGAGGAAGTGTGCAAACATACCTTCAATTTCAAGTTGAATCCTTTGGAGCTACCATGACACAATATTCGGAGTGCCTTGAATCCTGCACAATTGTGACATTTTCTAGGAAAATTAGTCTACATTTGACTCCTTAAGTGCTATCAGAGCTCATCTCCCAAAAATATTTGAGGATTGATTTTTCAAGTTCATTTACAAAATGCCCAAAAATATATAGCCAAATTGATGAAGGAAAACACTTAAAAAAATTAAATATATACCTGATGATATGAGTTCTTGTATCACATCAACTTTCTTTTCTTGATTTAATGCGTCACCTCGTACAGGATTTGTTTCGATCATATGCATGAATTCTTTCCGTATTCCCTCTAGATTTCTCTATGAAAAAATGAAACCAATAAAAGTATCAGAGAAACACACTTGCAAATATAACTAATCAGCTGGCAAGCAGATTTTCAAAGATCTTGATTTCAAACCTTTGTTGGTTGTATCCGGCATTCGCAGGAACTTAAGGAAAGAGATAGGAGGAGAAGAAATAGAGTAAGAGTAGACATGGTATACTTGGTTCTGGTATGACTTGTACAGTTGTACTGAGTTATAGTATTTGTAGATAGAGTAGGGATGGGGAACTGAAGATAAGATGTATTTTTTTAGAAGATCATGGCAGTGAATGATGCTGCTATACAAGTTGGTGCAATAAATGTTCCACAGGGAGAGGAAGAACTAGAAAGGGTTGAAATATGAGGGAGGCAGTTTGTCTGATTATATTGAAGAGATTCAAATTTGTAGAAGGTTGAAACAAAGGTATATATACATACAAGAGAGAAAAGTTAAGGTATATATTCTAAAGTTGGAAACCCAAGAATACGGTGAGAAATTATAATAATATTTTGATATGGCTATCTGGCAAGGAAGCATGGCAGTGATTTGGGTAGTTGCCTAGTTGGTATTAGTGTTGGTTGAGGGTTTAGGGGACAGTTGACAAATACAACTAGACTAACAGTACATTCAAATTTTTCTTTTCACTTTTTACTTTATTATTATATTAGTGTTCCTTGTAACCAAAAATAGCACTTTGACTCTTAGAGACAATAATTGGTTCCCCATTTTGTCCTTTGATTGCCAGAAAAAGTTCGCATTATAGAAGCAATATAAAACAAATTTATTAGATTTGTAGAAAAATATCACGAAGTTATATCCGGTAAAACACGGCACAGATTTTAACAGAGAAGTTTTATCTTTATGGAGAGCACAGACTATAGAATCAATTAAATTAGCGCTGCATGATTAATCCAAAACTGCTCTGTTAATATCCTTACCCGGTAAAATACGCTAAATTATAACAACAAATAGAAAGGAACCTAATTTGTCAATTATTTTGCAGTTATTGTGGTGACCCAAATGTGTCCTTGTTTAGTTTAAAAGGTTGGATTTTATTAAAGGAGGTGGTCCTCTGCCTCTTTCCATCTGATTGGAACCATACAAAATTTTATCAAATTGTTTGGATTAAAAAATGGAACATTTATCTACCCGAATTTTTTATTAATAGAAATAAAATAAAATAAATATCGAAATTCAAGAGCACTGTTGATTATTTTCGAAAAATAGGTAGGATGGATTGTGTTAAACCGTCCCACCGGACGGGTCTAATTAACCCGTCCCGGTTCCCTCCTTAATCACTTAACTTAATCAAATTCATTCGCGCAGAAAAAGAAAAAAAAAAACCCGAACGGTACTACACAACCCGTTCCGGGTCAAAAAAAAAAAATTGTCGGACGGATTAAGTAACCCCGTCCAGAATTTTAAAGAGTTTTATATTATTATATTATATTATATTATATTATTTTTTGTTTTTTATATTATATTATATTATATTATGATTTTATATATATTATATTATTATATTAATATACTTATATATATATAGAGAGAGAGATAGACTATGGTGCATTGCAATGTATGAACCCTCTTATGCATTGCACTATAAATTATGGATTTAAAGTCCAAACGACTAATCCGAACCGTTCATCTTGTTCTTCATATTAATATGTGCTTGGGGACCAAATTTTACATTTTTTGGAATTTTTTACTATTTATTAAGCAATTTTGAAAGTCGCTGATCTGATGGTCCAGAAAATTTTACTGTTTTTACTGTTCACAGCAAAACAGCAATTTTCAAAAATACTTAATAAATAGTAAAAAAATTCCAAAAAATATAAAATTTGGTCTCCAAACACATTTCAATATGGATTAAACATCTAATGGTTCGGATCGGTCGTTTGGACTTTAAATCCGTGATTATAGTGCAATGCATAAGGGGGTTCATGCATTGCAATGCACCATAACCCATCTCTCTCTCTCTCTATATATATATATATATTATATATATATTATATTATGAATAGAATTAGTTTAGTTGTGCTTAAGTTCACCAAAGTGTTTGGTGAGCTTAACTCCAAAACTTATTAAATCGGTTTCAAATGACGAATTCAAACCGTTAGAACCTGCCTATCTTGCGAGTGATGCATCTACATGTGAAAATTTTAAACGTTCGAATTAATTTAGTATAAAGTCAAGCGGTAAAAAAACGTTCAAAAAATAAATGCACTAAAACCGATTTAATAAGTTTTGGAGTTAAGCTCACCAAACACTTTGGTGAACTTAAGCACAACTAAACTAATTCTATTCATAATATATATATATATATATATATATATATATATATAAATATATTAATATAATAATATAATATATATAAAATCATAATATAATATAATATAATAATATAAAAATCTTTCAAATTCTAGACAGGGTTACTTAACCCATCCAGATTTTCTCTCTCTCTTTTTTTTTTGTTTTTTTTTTTTATCCTGGACGGGGGACGGATTTACTTAACCCGTCCGACAATTTTTTTTTTTTTTGACCCGGGACGGGTTGTGTAGTACCGTCCGGGTTTTTTTTTTTTTTTCTTTTTGTGCGCGAATGAATTTGATTAAGTTAAGTGATTAAGGAGGGAACCGGGACGGATTAATTAGACCCGTCCGGTGGGACGGGTTAACACAACCCATCCTACCTATTTTTCGAAAATAATCAACAGTGCTCTTGAATTTCGATATTTATTTTATTTTATTTCTATTAATAAAAAATTCGGTCTATTTGTAATATAGATAGATATCAATCATTTATTATAAAACTTTCATACTTGATCAAAAGGGTTACAAGTCAAACTATATATATATATATATTTTTTTTTTAAAAATAGAAGGTCCACGTAGGAGGGTTTGTGATGAAATAAGTTTGTGTATATTATAAAATTTCCAGACGCACTTGAGGGCCCCATTTTGGCAGGAGAAACACAAGTATCTGGTGTGTTTCAAATGGAGAGGATCTGGACTTGCTCTTGGAGTTATCTAAAGGATGTTTGTTCTTAATTAACTCTATATTAATTATTCTTTTAGTGGAGCTTTTGAACTTTGCTTCTTGTCACCTAGGTATGATAAAGGGAAACAGTACACGCTATTTCTGAGGCTTTAATTAATTAATTACCTTTTGGACAAGTGTTTAGTTAGGACCCAGTTCATAGGTTAATTTTATAAACAAAATAATAAAGTGCTTAATTATTGCAAATTTTATTAAAGAGGAAATGATTAAGGTGCCCCAGCCATGCTCTCCATAGAGGCATTGATGATAGTTACATTTATTCAATGAATAAAACGCTAATATTAATAGAGAAAACACCATTATATTAAAACAAAGAAAGTCTATTACTTTTTCAATTTGTTTCAGTTTTTCTTTTCTTTTTTTCCTGTTTCAGGACAGCAAGATAATTAAAAAGCTTACATATAAGCAGGAATAATTATACTGACATGATCCAGCATTCGTAATTTTACGATAATTCACAACGAACATCTAAATTAAAGAGAGAAATTTTAAAAAAGGATGGCGATTTAGTTCATCATTTCATCAGCTCCAAATGTGTTCTCCCCACTGTAGATGAAATATAAGAATCCATCTGCATCTTTTTTGTCCTCATATAATTTCGAAATTATAGTCCCTAGAAATAACAAAAAATATACAATAGAAATGTTAGCAGTTCTTTATATAGATTAATGAATCAGAAAATGTTGTACAACCCATAAAATCAATTTAAAGAATTCAACCTGACAACTGGTAATATGAACAATGTATCCTGAAAAGCACAGTAATTACTGATCAAAGTATACCATCATATACCAGGTAACAATCCACCTGGTACAACCATTAACAATTATACGTGCCCAATTTTAAGAAAAGTTTCAGGATCCATTTTTATTGGAAAAAACATAGATTTTGTAATATAAAGACAATCCAAGGGGGGTATGCGGAAATTTCCGTTTGTAGAAATTCAGAAAAAAAACACAGTAATACCTGTAGGAGGGAGCACATTATCAACAAACATAAATATGGCCTTCTCGGCGCCTAGATTAATTCTTTTACGAATCACATAGACAAATTGCCCCAAAGTTAGGTCTGACGGCACCAAGTACCTGCATATAAATGTTGAACAAAGTTAGAATATATATATATATATATTATTTTCCAATATGAACTCTTTCTATAAAAATGTTTCAGTAATTTTAGAAAGAAAAATTATTTTCAAAAAACAAAGAAAGAAAGAAACTCACTTCTTCTTGTCAATATTGGGGACATCACTTCTATCAGCCTTCTCAACAATTACCTACAAGCACAATATATAAACAATTTTTATGAATCATTACTTCATGCTAATTTAGTTTGAAATTTAACATTTTCCAGAGTCAAAACAATTAGGGAAGAGATAAAACTAGTTAACATATTTGATTCAATCACTGGTTTGCTAATATTAGTTAACTGTTAATCTTCATAACACTAAATAACAGGATTTGATCACATCTACATCATGCGAAATTTATTGTCAGCATGCATTTGCAAAATTCATATTCCCTCGAATCAAAACCAGGAATCATAATTGATTAATAAATCATAGTTCCACAGCCAAACAAAATGGTTAACCAAGGATTACTTCCAATCATTAACAACATAATTAAATAAACTGAGATAACCTACCGGGACTCTGTCCGGGTATTTCTCCCTAATCCGTGCGGCTTCAGCCTTTCTTTTCTCTACAAGTGAGACAAAATGGAACAAAGATCAAGATTATATACACTATTGTTTCCAATATCAAATAATAAAGAGAAGGAATTTAGCAAATGCGTACCAAAGTCATGCTGCTCCTTGAAACTCGTCTTTGACATATCTCTAGGCCTAGAAACAAAATAATCACAAAAAAAAAGATAATTGGAATAATCAATCAGTAAAGTGAAATAGCAATTCCTTGTCGAAATTCCTCACTATAATTACTCAAATTAAACGCCATAAAATAGAGTACAAGCAACAGGAATTACAATTATTGAATTATTGAAAGCTTTGAACCTACCCTGGAATAACAATTGTCACAATTTGGAGAGAAAAGATAGATTGATGACGGAAGATGCGAGGAGGAAGATGAGAGAGAGAGAGAGGGAGAGAGAAAGAGTAGGAAAAGAGTATTTAAATAGTTATTGAAAGAAGCAAGGGAAGGGAAGAGGAAGGACAAAGACGGGGGAAACGGAGATTAATTTTAGAAGTTTGGAGTATACTCCAAGGAGAAGCTAAAAATAATTGTTTATATTTTAAGAGAAGAAAAAATAGAAAAAGAAAATTTATAGTATTTTTCTTATGGGTACCAAATTGCTTCTCTCAACGTGTGTTTTATATGTGATTTTATATTATTATAACGATTTATTTATTTTAAGGAGGGGCAACCCGGTCTTAGCCGTTCAATATGCACTAAGATTTGTGCGGTCAATTTCAAGATTTGCACTGATTAAGTTGGCACAGAATTTAATGCAGATCAGATGGATCTTGGATTTGATCGAACATCAGACTAAATTTGGTCTGATGCTCATCGAACTGTCCCGTGTCATTTATTTAATGTTAGTAATTCTATTAGTTTAAATACTTAATTTAATCGACCGACTGAGGTATTAACTATTTTTAAAATTTGGTCGGGATAAAAGTTAGTAAATATATTTCATTTTTCTAATATGAGATGATACTGATTTAGCAAAATTGACACTTTGTACTTTATAATCATCTTATAAATAGGTGCCTATCGATATACAAATTATATAACATGATATATATAGTTCTGATAACTTCAGTAATTTTAAAAATTAATGAATTTTTACCTTGAATATTAAGTGTATCGTAAATAAAATTTATTAGATACTTGTACTCAATGTCTTATTCAAAATGCTACACAACTTGCTTTGAAAAGAATGTAAAAGATATGCAAAAGAGACGTGGAGGCGACCCCACTCTTCTTCTTTAGCCTTGCCAATATTCCTTGGTTACCAAGCTCCGTATTTAGGCCAAATATTGGGTCATATTTTTTTTTTTAGTTTCAGGATTTTTTACGAGCAAAAAAATATTGTAAAATTAGTTATACCTGAAAAAGAAAAGAATTAATATCTTCACATTCAACTCCCGCAGGAATAGAATCAGAAATTAAATTAGAAAGCTGAATAAACTATAGTTAGTATAATTTTATTTTATGAAGAAAATTAAAAATATATATATTACAATTGTAAAAATTATAAAATATAACAGAAAAAATTGCTAATTTTTAATTTACAGGTCATCTCTAGCTATAACCTAAATCCGCCCCTCAACAATTGCGACAAATGTGATATAGAATTGGAGCAACATATAATATTTTATCCTAAAATTTGGATGAAGAGCACATTTGTTAACATTTATGTTATCACTAAGTTTATCCTAAAAAAAAAGATGAACACTGTCATAAAATATTCTAGGAAACGTAAAAAATTATCTTTTGTCCTTTGAAAAATTCTTAGATAGCTTCAAAAGATCCTCTGATTTGTTAAATGAGTGAGTTAGAAGTCTTCCCTATTTATCCAAATAGAGAAAAATAATATGGAAATAGCAACAATATAATATACGAGTCGTCGGTGTCTAAGGCATGCTGGCCTCGAATTAGATTTGGGCCCGTTCTTAATCTGTTATCAATAAAAATTAAAATTATCGGGCCTTACATTTTGGGCCTAATTCAAGCATACTTCGTTACAGCCCACTTTTACTAAGAGTGGAAGAGGGTCCGGCCCGTTCGGAGCCGTTCGCAATAAGATTCGTGTGCACTTGAACAGAACCAATTGCAATCTTTTAGCGCGAATCATAATGCGTATTAAACGGTTCCGATCGCGCATCGGACCGCGCTCGATATCCTTTTACTGACCTTTCACTATATCAGACCTCCAGTAGTAACTTTTACTGTGCATATCCAGTGGTCGAATTATTCCCGCTCAAACGCCAATTTTTTGCTCCTCTCTCCTCTCTTTTCACACAGAAGAACACAAAAATGAATCCAGCGAAGGAGACGGGTGCTTCTCTCGACGCGCTCGTGGCCTCTTTCAACTCCCGAATTATGGAACTACAGGAGCTTGTCATTGCTCGCAACAGTAAGATCTTTCCGTTTCCCCCCACTTAATTTCCCTAATTTATGAACCACCCCTGATTAGGCTTTACACGCGCTGCCCATTTGACTGTATTTGGTTGTAACTGCTATTTCAAATGCCCATTTTATTTAGTAACATATCCAGATTTATAGACAAGTTTAGACACTTGATGCTGGATGGAGTGTGTGTGTGTGTTTTTCCATTAAGATTTAAGATATGAGAGATGCAAATGAGGTCTTGGATTAAAAATAATAATAATAAAATAAAATAAAAAAAATAGAGAGATGCACAAGATCTTGAGGAAGATGGTGTAATAGACAAGAAAGCAATAAAGGGATAATTTCTTGCAGGAACTTAAAATGCACAATTTTAATTAATCTAAACCATGATATTACAGTTGGACTCAATTCATTTACATTCAACACTGTAAAACAGTAGCATAATTGATTCATGCCAAAATGATAACAAAATTTAATTAAGATAAATATTCTACTAGCATAAAATAGTTGTAATCTTTATGAAAAGACAGTCAATTTAATTATATAAGTTTTTTTCTCCTGTGTAAATACTGTTCTATTGATTTTTGGAAATAATCATTATAGTGTATGCACCAACAAGTGTTCCCGATCTGGCATCAGTTGACACGACACTAAATGCTATGGAATCTCAAATTGATGCCATAAAAAACAGGCTCTATGAAGAGAGGCGTGCAATTCCTAAAGCCAAGGTTTAATCACTTTATTCCTGAATAGATTCATTTTTACTTAATCAATCAACCTGGTTTTTTTAAATCTTTTATCCTGATATAGAAACTGATTGAACAATCTGAGAAGCAACAAAGAAAGCTAGAACACATGCTGACACACGTGCCTTTAGGGATGCAAGAGAGCACGAGCCTAACTGATCTGTACCACTCAAGGTGCTTTATGAAAACATTATCAGTTTTATCTCACTGTGTTTTATTGCTTCCTGCATTCCTTTTTTTTTTATTTGCCATGGCATTTACAGTTCTGTTTTTACAGCTAATGCTTCTCGCTATTCCTCTTTTTCCTTCTAAAAAGTTGTGATTTGTCTCTCTTTTGTCGATAGTAAATTTGATGATGTATTGGATTCCACTTCCACTCCTGGTGTGTATAAATTGAATATACAAGCTAGTGAGTCGAAATCTAGGATCAAGGAGGATCCTACAGCACGCCCTAAGGTACATTAGAAAATAAAAATAAACAAAATAGTACTGTTTTCAGGGCAACCTTGCAAAATTTACAGCCACTGAAACTATGTATTGTATCCAACATGGTATGTGTCCTTCATTATCCTGAGAATTTCCCTAGTTTGAACCTCTCCATTTTCTTATTTTCTAAATACCTATGCTATGCTGAAAATTGAACTCTCGTGGTATATCTTTCCAATCCGTACTATAGATTAATATCTTTGTTTTCAAAGTTCAAATACTTGATCTGAACCATTTAACATGATCTCCGTATGAAAGTGTACTTGAAGACTAAATTTTACATTTTTTGGAATTTTTATATAATTTTTAAAATTGGTAGAAAATCATTACTTTTGATGCCTAGAATTTTTAGATCAAGTGATTTTCTACCTATTTAAAAAAGATAGTTATAAAAAAATCTATAAAATGTAAAATTTGATCTACAAGCACATGTTCATATGGATATCATGTTGAACGGTTCAGATCAATTATTTGGACTTTGGAAATAGAGATATTGATCCATAGTATGGACCAATCCGCATTATGCATAGTACCCTAGCCTCACTCTTTCTTAGAACTAATAATTGTTGATTATTAAACTTAGTTTGAGAAGAGGGGAAAAGGGCCAGCACCTCACTGGTATGTCTCTTCAGAAGAACTCGATTCGGTCTCCTCGTGAGTTGTATATACATCGTCATATTTCTTTTACTTTATAAATAATTTTATTATCACTCAGCTATTTACTGGGGATCTCATTTTTTTAACAGTTATATGAGGGGAAGGTTAACACTTGAAAAGATTAATATAGCAATTAATGAGCTGGCAACATATGCTGATTCCAATGCGCATCTAATTTTTTGCTCAAAGACCAAGGTATATTTGCTGCTTCTTTTACTTACTTTTTATATAATTTGCTGGGAGATTGTATTTTGACTTGATTTCCTCCAATTTTAGGTACCAGAAAATATGTGGGAGAAGGTTTTGGTAAGTTTTATTTCTTTATTTGACTCAATTTTTTTTGGAGGTAAACACTAGTATTTAATAATGCCTCAAAATGCAGATTTACTGGTAGTCTGTGCTATGTACCAAGTAGTTAAACACTGAACCATTCTTATTATAATTTTCCATTTTTATGAGGTGATATGATGTGTAGCCTTAAAATCTTTAATGGTACTTATGTGCTGCCGTAAAATGGAAATACTGCAACAAAGGAAGGGCAGTTTGGGTGATATTTACATAATTGGAAGATCTGGTGTGATTTCAGGAACTGAGAGACATAGGTGTGACAGACCAAGTTAAAGGGAAGCATTTTTTCCTTGAATCAGATATTAAAGGTCCCGGATTAAAACTTGACAACACTGGAAAGGCTATTCTCACGGTAATACAAGTTCCAGTTCAATATTCATTCTTGCACCAATCTAAAACTTCATTCATGTATCTTGCAAGATGAGAAATTTCATGGTACTCCCAAACACTAGTGAAATATAAGAATCTGAACAATGCATGCAGAGTATTTCCCAACTGTTTGCTAAAATAGAACGCCCCTGCATCTCTCCCTAAACGAGGAATATGAGAGGGATTATTTGAGTATTTTCTTACAGAAGTGAGCACGATTTGTGATATTCACATATTTCGTAGGTTGTGCAAATATTTTACATTTTACTGGACTACGATGAACTATAATTTTTCTTTGTTTAATTTAAGCTTTTACAGAAGATTACAAATTATTGCTCTTTTATTTTTAGGTTCTTCGACACCTTGGTAGAATTCAAGAAACTCGGATTGGCCCTCACCGTGTACTAATCCTTGTGAAACCTCGAGCTCACTAAAGACGAAGTATGTCATGGTTTGGGAAGGATAGTTTGATTTTTGTTTTTTTTCTTGGAAGAATTAATGTGAAATTGGGTCAAGACAATTGGAGTTCTGTAATATGTGTGGTTGATGTCATTTCTGGCATCTTTTGGATGCATTGTCCTTCTCGTGAAATTAAGAATCAAATGATTTAGGGGGAGATAGTTGGTGCTCTATGATGATACATGTGTGGTTAATATCGTTCCTAGCATCTCTTTCTGCGGAAGACAATCTGCTCCTTTTTTTGAGAAAAGGAGGACTCTCCTATTCTCCAATCCAAATCCTTCAACATCGATCAAACGGTTTTAATTTCTTTTTAACATGGCATGAATCTCAAAGCACAAATAAATCATATATAATTAAAGCCGTTTGATTAATTTTAAATGGTTAAAATTGGAGAATAGGAGGGTTCTTTTCTCAAGAAAAGGAGCAGATTTCATTCCCTCTTTATGCATTGTCTTTTTCAAATTGGAAATAATTTGGGGGCACTTTGTTGACCATCTACTGGTAAATTGCAAAGAACCAAAAACATTGACAAAAAGGTGAAAAACATTCAAAAAAAAGTCATGAAAAAGAAAAATAACATTGACAACAAGATTGAAATATCTAGGTAACAATTAAACATGCCTTCTTGCAAAAACAAAAAATAATAAAAATTCTAACAGCCCAGAACCAGGGACCAAAACTAAAAAAAAAAAAAAAATAAGGAAAACTTGCTCTTAATGCGAACCTCCTTGCAAAAATACACGAGATTGCTCTTTAATGTGATTCCACAAGTACAAATAAGGGCTTACCAGTTAACCTCTCACGCCCCTGAAATTTTTCATAGCAAAAAGGAAGATATTTAAGTATAAACCATTTGTCATGTCTGAAGTAATACTGAAATTTTTCTTCTTTTTTTTCTTTTGGACAAAGTTAGTCAGAATGACAAAAAAAAATTCATTGGTTGCTAAATTTTGTTATTCATCTTTTGTATATTCGGGTAATGGTAATTTAAGAAAATGTACCTTAAGCTCAGGAAGTTCAATTACGCAAGCACATTCTACCACCTCAGCACCAGCACGCTCTAATGCAAGAACAAAATTTGTGTAATTAACACAAGTAAATTTGCAATAAGGAATAAAATAAAACAATATGTTTGTACCAACAAATTTACCTAGTAAATTAATGGCAGCACACAGCGTTCCACCAGTGGCAATTAAATCATCTACAACCAAGGCCCGTTCGCCAGGTAGCACAGCACCGACATGCATCTCAAGACAATCAGAACCATACTCAAGCTCATATCTCTCAGAAATAACTTCACCTATATACATGTACCCAAATTTTTATTTGTTCAATGGATGTACTCAAATTTGTTGAGAAAGAAGTTACTAACATAATCTCAAAAGTCGGAACTTCAGTTTAGCGATAATACCTGGCAATTTTCTTGGCTTTCGTAAAGGGATAAATTTTGCACCAATTGCAAGGGCAATTGAGGGTCCGAAAATAAAACCTCTTGCCTCAACTCCTGCTTAAGTACAAGCAATCAAACTTATTAATTAGTAAGAACTCTCAGCAGGAGCTAGCAAAGAACTTGGTACCATACCAGCTCTAAAAACTAATTTCCTGTCTTTGCTTTAGGTTATTTACTCTTGTTCTAATTCATTTCTATATAAAGTCAAATGTAAATGATTAACCATGGTACAGCCCCTACCTCACCAAAAGAAAAAATAACATGGCACAGCACTACAGCCCAATACTGAGACCACTTGGCTAGCTGGTGTGGTACTGAATTGTTCTGAGGCACGAGTTTGGGAAAAAAACAAACGATGGTCCCTCTTAAAAGGCAAAAATAAGGGTTACACGCTTGTGTTTTTTATTTTATATTTTAATGCAAAATTATAAAAATAAACTTTACCGGCCACAACGGAGATGTCCATGCTGGTGTACCGCTCCACAAACAAATCAATAGTGTTTTTGAAAACTTTTGGATTTAAAAGCAATGTCGTTATATCCTGAAACATTATCCCTATCAGACAATCAAGAGAACATTATAAGTTCTATGGTTTGATAATATTAATATATTATAGCACCTACAAAATTTTTAAGTATAGAATAATTTAACCGAAGGCCGAACCCTCGGGGGCATAATTGGAAGAGAGCAACTTCTTTACTATGGAGAAATAATTTCCCCCTTCTGTAAACATTTGAACTTAGTTAGTATGAATATATAATGAACAAAGCAATTGTACCAGGTTTAGGAAAATGAGGAACCACACGAATGGAAGAAGCAATTCCTTCTATTATTGGTTCTAATTTCTTGTTATTCTTCTTCATAATTTGTTTCTCTTCTCTCTCCTTGCCAACTGCCTCCTCTTGTGGAATTGTCATTGTCTCTCTCTCTCTCCCTTGCTGCTTGTAAGAGGACAGTGTAGTGTGCAGAGCAATGCAAGTGAGATGTGAGGCAGTTTAAGGTTTTATAGAGAAAATAAAGAATATTTTTTCAAAATGGCCCCCGAAAAGTTTCAGAGTTCTGCTCAACGGGAGAATTGAGATCCTTGGCAGAACAAATTATTTAATTTTCTCTTATTTAAAAAGTTTAAAACACACTGTCCACTCCTCAGAAGAGTTCTGCAAAATGCTTTTCTAAACCCTCTTCTCCGTGGTATTTTAATTTTGAGAAAGTAATAGATATTTTTAGTTAACTAGAAAGATAGAAAGTTTTTTGATTCCATAGAAGAAAGGTATCAGAGGCTCATTATCATGATCATCAAAGCTCTTATAATAACACGTTGAAATAAAGAGGACCGAATGGTATATCGGTATAATATCTAATTAATGGATCAAGTTCATTTAGTTTAAACCGGCTCGTTTGATTTCTCCATTTTTCACTATAATTGATCCATCCATTACCGCTTTTTGAAATTGAAAATAAATTTCGTACAATCTGAATGTATAGAAATGATCCAAACCAATTTCCAACTATCCAAGCTGGAAAAAAAAAAATTTGCAAGTTGCTAAGATTCTGGACCAAAAATGGTTCATCTGACGGTTGTAATTTATTTGAACCAAAAAACTGTCCAACCCGGTTGTACAAGATTCGAAAAAATAAAATTATGGTTGCTTTCCTTGTTTTGCAATGCATCTCCAAAAGATGCATTTAAAAAATCTTCAAAACTGTGAACACAATTAAATACATTTTATTAAAAATTCGTATTTAGATTTACATATTTACACACAAAAATAAATTTACAAATTAAATTTGGTGCGGAGTATTGATTTTTGAGATTCAAATAGTTGATTCGTGTTATGATCATTTAAATGAAGAGGTAAGAAAGTTGACAAAAGTCAAAGACGGGTCAAACCTTAGTCAAACACGTTTTTTATCAGAGGTGAGGTGTCATATGTTTGACCAGTCAAACATATGAGAGGGGTGAGGTTGCTTGAAAAGAAAGCAATGGATGGATATATTCTTAAATAGACCAATGGTTCAATGGACCATTAATTATGGAAATTACCAAATGAGCATTCATGATTCAACACGAGATGAGATATTTTAAAGAGCATTTGAGTAATTGTTAAACTCTATTTAAGAAGAGGTATCCCTCCATTCTAATTCAATCAATTATTTTGTCAAGATCAATCTAGAAACTTCTCCATTCTTCTATTCCTCTTCCATTGATGAAATCAAGCTAAGAAGCAAGCGAGCAAGGGTGTGATCCAAGTGGAACCACCACATCTCTTCTCCTCCTAGCCGAAGCACCACCACACACCTGTCGGCCACTGCCGATCCGCCACCCCGAGCCCCGCCTCGGGTCTGCACCTCCACTTAGCCGAGCCGCCTCGGCTTGCTCCCGCCGCCACACCTAAGGCCGATCAGCCTTCAACCGATCTATGCCTTGTGTCGTGCTCCGCCTCTCCTCTCGGCTTACCCGACCGGCTGCGGGTCTAGGCTGCCGCCACCTGTACTCTGCCAAGCTCCACCTAGGGCCGGCCGAATCTCCTTTTCTTGATCCGATCGGTTTTGTGATTCGATTGGGATCTTTGATCTTGATCTTGATGTTGATCTACTTGTTAAGATCTAGATCGATCGATTGAGGTTTGTACTTCTCATTCTTGATTCCATTCGTTGATCTTGATTTGGATTTTTTATCTCTCCTCTTTTCTCTTTCTTTCTTGCTTGATTGATTGAGATGCAAGATCCATTGATTGATCTTGCGCGAGGATTGAGAATCAAATCCATAGGGTGTGTTTGATTGGGGAATTGGTGTTGTTGATCTATCTGCTATTGGAGATTGATCAAACCGTGCGTGATATTGATTGGGAATGGCACGCTAATCTAGCAGTCAAGCGAGCAAGTTATTTGACTAACCCTGGTGTACACCCACTCGGCTTCCCTACTTTGGGAAGATGAGAAGGAGTGAGCGGATCACGAAGATGCAGCTTGTGCATCCAAGCCCGTCACCTCGCGAGAGGACAAGGTATGATTTATTACACTCAGCTAGATTATGTGTGTGACATGATCTATAAACTTCGTGTGAATGAATGTTATGGTAAGATCGTACATATAGTGCTCAGTAAATTTTTAATTGTACCTTCTAGCATGTGCTATACCTTAACAGCTATGTACCAACATTGAGTTAGTTTTATTCTCACCAAAACCCAAGTGATTCAAAAATCTTTTAAGCCAAACTACTTCTTCCACTGTTGCTGAAAATTCTACAAATTCAGCTTCCATTGTGGATAAAGATATCCAACTCTGTTTCTTACTACTCTAAGAGATAGCTCAATTACCAAGTAAGAAAACATAACCTGAGGTAGATTTTTTTTTCATCTAAATCTCCTCCCCAATCAGCATCTGCATAACCCATGAGTTACAGATTTTCTCCTTGGAAACACAATGAATAATCTTTTTACTACTTTCCAATGGGACTGTCCTGGATTGGCTTGATATCTACTTACCATCCCAACAGCAAAACTGATATATGGCCTAGTACACATTATAGCATACATGAGGTTGCCAACAGTACTTGAGTAAGGAACTTTTTCCATTTATGCTTTTTCATTTTGAGTTTTTGGACACATTCTTAAACTAAGACCTCGTCTTTTGCTATAAGAGTATCAATGGATTTACAGTCTTACATATGAAAGTTTTCTAGTACTTTCTTGATTGATGTAATGCTCTTATATTAGAGCTAACATCTTCTTGAAAATATCTTTTTCAATCTTCACTCTAAGAATGTATGCTACTTTCACCCACATCCTTCATATTAAAATTGGAGAATAACTATTCTTTAATGATTTGTACATACTTTTTATTGTTACTAGCCAATAGTATGTCATCCACATAGAGCGATAGAACCACAAATTTTTCTTTGGATTTCTTGATATACACACAGTGGTCTTCATCAATTATTTTGAAATCAAATGATTTGATTGCTTAATGAAACCGAATGTACTATTGTCTGGAAAATTATTTGAGACCATAAATAGATCTCAACAATTTGCATATTTTTTGCTCTTGTCCTTCGGCAACAAAACTGATAGGTTGTTCTATATATATCTCTTCTTCCAGATTGTCATTTAGAAACATAGTTTGAACATCTATTTGATACAATTTCAAATCTAAACTGGCAACAATAACTAGTATCAAATTGCAGCTGCTCTATTTTTGTGCGATTTGTAATTGCACAATCTCCCTTATTTCCTCCTTTCTTTACTCAAAACCACTGGTATTGTTGAAAAACCCCTTGCCAATTACCTATAACAACACCAAAATTTTACTTTGATGAAATAATCTAATCTACAGTATAATAGTATAGTTTTCTTAAACAATAATTATAGAATTTTCTATATAAAAGCATAATTTTGTGTCATAACATGGTTTTAGGGTTTAATGTTTTGGTCTTTTTGAAATTAGCGACAAAGTAGTCAACATTTGGCATAATGTACTATTGTGCATCACCGGTCAGCATAATATGCGAAATATTTTGGTGCTACGACAAAATATCACAAATTGCTTGCTGCCATTTGCAAAATCCTTCAATTTCTGTAACTATTTATTTTTCATGATGTATTGTCATTGTTTATTAATATTATTAAGTAGAACATTTTTTTTTCTTTAATGTAGTGGTATAGAAATGGTCTCATATGATCCTGAGCAGAATAGTTTGCATATTGTGGAGACAAAAAAAAAAAAAAATGAATGTGAACTGGTATGTTTATTCACATAAGAGTTGTATGTTTCTTTCATCTGGAAAAAAAATATATATATTATGGAAAAAAAATACAAGAATATAAGGAAAAGAAATTGTGGATATGGAGAGAAGAGGGTGAACACATGAACATTTTTTTCATCTTTTAGAGAAAACAGTAATATGTTTAAATTTTTTCTCAAGAGCATTAGATCAGAGCATCTACATCCATAAAATTCTTAGAGTTTCTAATCTGATGTGGCAGTTTCTAAACCAATTTCAGGAATGCAGATGGGTTTCTTATTTAGCAATTTTGCTCCAAAGTTTCTTAATAAGAAACCGTTTATAAACTATGATGTGGCCAAATAATTCACTGAAATTCTTCTCTCTTGTAATTTATTTACTGATGTAGCAATTAAAAAACTCTAATTTTAGTTTCATAAATGTGGGAGTTTAGAAACTTTTAGAAACAAAATTTCTAAAAATTAGTTAACAATTATTTAGAAACTCCAAAAGTTTCACAAATGATTTGATACTTGATCAGAATCATCTGATTCACATTAAAATTTGTGCACACTTAATCTATATGAATTTTGAAGTTGTATGCAAATATTGATGCAGATGAGACGACTTTAATGCTCATCGATCGAATGCCTCCTGTTATTGGAAAACTATACTCAATAGTAGAGAGTTGAGATACTTTAGGATCTGACCGGACAATAGTATAACATATTAACATGTACCGCAAATTAAACACATCAAAATTTTCAAAGTAAAAAAATTCAACCAACTCTAGCCGTTTTTCTTTTATAAAGGCTATCTGTTTTTTTTCCCTTGCTGAAGCATTTTTTTTTTGTGAAAACAAAAACTACTTCCAAGCTCATAATAGATAATATAAATATAAAATATGAGTATCTAACACCAACACTAAGTTTCTTTTGCTTTCTACTTTATTAGTGCCTTTCATCTCTTTACTATTTATTATGCCCCAAAAACAGATAAATCAATAAAACTGTAGTCTGTAAATGTCACTTGTCAAGTTTATATTGGCATTATAATTTATAAGACATAAGTGCCTATTGACAATTGCTTTTTTAAATTAATGTCAGCATCATGCCATTTGTTTAGACAACAAAATTATTTATGATTAGTCATTTCATAATCTCTTCTTTTTTTTTTCTTTTTCTTTTTTTCTGGAGCAGATATACAACTACAGATGCAAGTACCAGCATAAACCCACAGGAGCACAGTGACAAATAACTGTCGAAATTTTTAAATGTACCATAATCCAAAAAAAAAGATAAACCAAAACAACACGATTTATAAAAATTTTCAATTTTGACACGGCTGCATTCCCAAAGTGCGGCCACCCCCTTTTTTTCGTTTAGATTGAATCGCCATACAAGAAGGAGACCCCAAAAAAAAAAAAAGTGACTGCATCTAGGCAATGCTACCGTGTCAAAATTCAAAATTTTCAAAAAACGTGGTGGTTTAGTTTGTCTTTTTTGAGAGTATGGTACATTTAAAAATTTCGGAAATAACTGAGATATGATATTGAAAAGGCCACATATTTGATGTAATTATTAATTGAAAGATTTTTATAATAATTATTGATTGAACGATAACTTGATGCATACATGCTAAGAAATTAAATTATAACATCTTAGAAACCCCTCAATTTTATCCTCCCATTATTGGTTGTTTTTGTCTAGTTCTCATAAATGATGTTGCAGTGCAATTTTTTAAGTTGTTATTACCTAAGAACAAACAAAAAAGAATTAGACATGATGATGGTGAAAAAATATTAACTTTGAATATTGAAAACAATTCTTTAATCGAGTTTTAAATCTGCCACTTTTTACACAGAAGTTGATAAAAACAGAAAGAAAGAAAAAAACATAAAAGTTGACTAAAAGTGTAGAAAATATCCCCCATGCATTCTAGATTTATAGGTAGGCAGCATTACTTATAATACTTAATTGTATAGATAGATTCTACATGTTTTTTTGTTGCTACAACTTTTTATTCAAACAAATGTTTAATCAAAAGGAAAAAGCACAAGATCTTCTAGTATCTAACTTGGCACAATGGCTAACCACTAGGTATTAGAAAAACCCTTAAATTCAACAAAAAGGCCATTACTCCAATAACTGATCTGCTCTTTTTATGCATAGATTGCTTTAATAAAATCTTGATAGAGCATTGTTGGATATTGGATCCATTATTGATCTGGCTTTAGTTTGAAATTTTTTACCCTAAGCAATTTAAGCAATTATTGGACTTGTCACTTGCGTGAAGTAGAATGCGATTTCCAAATTCTCTATTGTACTGCATTTTTCTTATAACCGAAATTTTTATTTATATCCAAAAAAATATGAAATTTCAAAAACTATCTAGGTATTCGGTTTGAAAAATACGTAATTTGCAATTAATTTGATTCGAAAAAATCAAACTCAGTTCGATTCGAATCTTATTCAAATCAAACTCAAACTAGAGTAGGTTTGATTCGTTGTCACCCCTAGACTTGTGTGAAGTAGAATGCGATTTCCGAATTCTCTATTGTATTGCATTGTACTTTTAAACGAAATTTTTATTAATATTCAAAAAAATATATAAAATTTCAGGTATTCATGTTTTTTTTTAAATCTACCCAAACTACAATTTTGTTTGCAGTTTAGAATTCCAAAACCGCAATAAAAGAATTACGATTTTAAACTTTCAATTTCCAAACCACAATAATTTTTAGCAGTTTTTTATTTTTCATATTATTTTTTTAATTAAACAGAAATATTTATAATTTATTTATTTTTTGTATTGAAATATTATAAATATTTTATACATTTCTTTGAAAATAGATAAAATATTATATAATTTGATTTAATAGAAAAACTGCTACAAATAACTCGGATCAACATTTTTCATGCTGGATTTTTTTGCGGCTGTAAGAAAAATTAAAATATTTTTTTGTGTGTTATTGAAAAAAAATAAAATTATTTTGAATCTGAGTTAGAAGTGTAAACGGTCAGATACGGATCAGATAGTGGTCTTACCATATATGTATCCGTTATAATTTTTTGGATACGAATAGTCTCAGATACAAATACGTGTCGGATATTAAATGTTACGAGATCAATTATCGGATGGATACGGATATTTTTCATAATTAGCTTGTTGGTAAAAAATCATCTATTATATTATTAAAATATTAGTCACTAATTATGTCATAGTATTATATTGTTCATTAAAATATATATTTATATGCAATTTAATAAATTATTGGTACAATATGCAATTTAATAAATCAATTTAAGAATATATAGCACATTTATTGTGATTTAAAAGTGTAAACGGTTGGATACGGATAGTTAAAAATCTAACCGTATCCTTATCTATTATAATTTTTTCGAATATAGATACGGATACAGATTGGATAATATTCGATCTGTTTACACCTCTAATCTGAATTATTGATTCTGGTTCAAAAGTAGCTTCTAGGTAAATACATAAAAAATTTAAATTCTTCTATTTTCGGAAAACTAGAAATTTCTCTGAAAAAAGTTTTCAAATGTCAGAACTGTGTCAGAGCCAATTTGATAAAATTATTATTTTTCCAAACATAGAAGAATTCAAAAATTTTATGTATTTACATAGAAGTGACTTTTGAACCGGTATTAATAAATTTAAAATATTTTTTTAGTAACACAGAGAAATATTTTAATTTTTCTTATAGCCACATAAAGTCCGACATGAAAAATGTTGATTCGGATTATTTGTAGCAGTTTTTCTAATAAATCAAATCATATAGTATTCCATATATTTTCAAAGAACTATATAAAAGATTTATAATATTTCAATACAAAAAAGAAAAAATTATAAATGTTTCTATTTAATTAAAATAATAATATGAAAAATTGAAAACCGCTAAAAATTATTTGCTGTTTGGGAATTCAAAGTTTAAAACCGCAAAAAATTTGCGATTTTAGATTGAATTACTGCAAAAAAAAAAATTTGCGGTTTGGGTATATTTCGAAAAAACACGAAAACTTGAGTAGTTTGGGAAAAAAAAAAATTTTTGGATATTAATAAAATTTTTGGTACTTTCTCTTTAAAATTTGTGTAATTTTAAACTTAAAAAATTATTTTGAAAATTTATTAGCTCGTGCAGCACAACAGAGGATACAAACTTGTAGGTCGCAATTGTTATCAATATTGTACATTCTAGTAATAATTATTGATTCAAATTAGCTCATTTGAGATTGCTCAAACGTCAATGAACATTACACTATCGATTAAAAATACTAAATTAAATTTTACATGAATTTTATTTAACAACAAATGCTTGTCACGTGTTAACTTATCATTGGACAAGAAAACCTGTAATGAATATGAACACTTGATCAAAATTATCAATTAAATATATGAAAAATATGAGGTCAGTATTAAAATTAGATTTCAAGGATCACTGTTAAATTTAGTTTATTTTTCAGAGAGAAAAATGGGGTCAACATTAAATTTAGATATTAATTCCTACGACATCACCAAAGTCTGTTTACTAAATTTTGTTAGACAGATGAATTAAAAAATGTAGAGAGGTCCAAATAAATGCTTAAATATTTCCCACATAATGATGTATTGATGTATTATTATATTGCCGATGTACAAAGTGGGTGCCTGAGTGGTTAATATTTCCATTTTATAATGTATTAATACGAAAGTATGACTTGGCTTCCTCGTAGTCTCGTACCTTGTTTCGGTTTATATAAAATAATAATTAAGAAACCGTGCAGAATTCAAAACTTTTCTTGTCCAAGTGCACTGAATATTATATCTGTACCATTTTAAAACAATAAAATTCAAAACAGTACCTGACAGTTGGAGGAATCTCAAAATGTCAAGTTCTAAATAGCTAACTATGCAAATAGCTGCATTGTAGCTTTTTTGAAAATAAAAATATTATAATGCTATTAGTTAATATCTTTCTGTAATAATTCTAAATAAATAATTGTATTATAGTTTTTTTAGACTTTAAAAGTTATAGTGCTATAATTGCTATTTAGAACCTTACAAAATATAAATAAAAAACATTCAATATCTGTGTCATCCGAAAAAAAAATTGGCTCTAAAATTTGAATCTTTTTTTTTTTTTTCAAATTTATCTATGTTATGGAAAAATCCCAACACTTTTTTTGTTCCCTCTATTATATGATAATAATGTCTATAAATAAAAAATTCTCAAACTTGTGTATTTGTTAAATTTCTGGATTTCGAGAAATGCATGCTACTTTTTTATTTTTATTTTTCAAAATGCTATAGATAAAAAAAATTCAAAGCACTTTTTCAAGATGTTCATATAATCATCAGTGTTATAAAAAATGTTTGTTTAGGTCGATTAATCAACCGATTAGTAGTTAGCGATGATCAAACCGTTATAAATTTTTCTAACTTATCGACTGATTATTCTCAATTATAACCGGTTATTTTTTGTTAATCACTTGACGGTACTCTATCTGTCCGATAATCGCATACCGTTATTTACAATGCTGATAATCATATTGTCAAATAAAAAAAAAATATTACTTTTCTAAAATTCTAGGGGCACAAATTAGAAACCATGCAGAACAAAACGGGAAGCGGGAGGCTGGACTACGGAGGATTCACTGAGAGCTGAGCTCCACATCACACGCACTAAAAATCTGGCAAAAAATGATAAATGTTGTGGGCCTCACGTGTCGGTCACTTGGTTAACAAAAGGACGTAAAGAAATCTGGCGCAGAGAGGTTTATGGAAGTATGAAAAAGTGTGAAAAAGTGTGAAAAAGTGTGAAAAAGTGCGCTCCGCTCTGTTTCAAAACCCCATAATGATCCCGGGTACACCTAAAAGATCTCGCTGATGTCATTTGTGGACCTCAACAGCACCGTATCTTACCTCCTGATTTTCATAGACCTGCATATAGACCTGGTCTATCCTCTATTTTTTTTTGGTTCTTACACGGCCCGTAGGCCTCTGTCCTCTGTTTTCCTGTTTCAATTCAGGCTTTACAGAATTTCTGCCACAGGCCCCTGCTGTGTCCCCGTATCGTCTGCATTCTCAAAAGAGTTAACGCAGATCGGCCGTCTATATCAGCCGTCTGATTTTAAAAGGAGCCAATCCGATCACAGTTTATGATTCGTGGAGTCTTTCAATATTAGTGTGAATCTAGTCCGCACGGATCTGCAAATGGATCGGACGGTCTAGATGCATGAACTGAAAAGATTCCTTTTTGAGTTAATGCAGAGGATACGGCTTCCCTTGCTGTCGGCAAACAACAATTGTATGTATAATACGAAACATAGATGTATATGCATAAATTGAGTTAGTATTCGGGAGTAAAACTAGGAGTCTGCATCGTCTGCATTAACTCAAAAGAGCATCTTTTGAGTTAATAGATATCAGCCTCCGAATATAAACGGAGTACATCTGGCCCTCCGCTTAAAATATAGGGATCTTTAATTTTAGTGCAGAACTAATTTATACGAATCTCAAAGCTAATCAGATGATCCAGATACAACAACTCAAAATATTTCTTTTTGAGTTAATGTAGAGGATACGAATTCATAAAACTAGGGTGTTCTTGAGAGTTCAAATCGGCTGAAATCCCAACTCAGATTCAGGATCCTGAAATCGGGACTGAGATTTCAGCAGATCCTAATTCTATTCTTGAATTCATATCCTTGCATTAACTCAAAAGAGAATCTTTTGAGTGAATGAATCTCAACCATCTGAGTTGTTTTAAAATTCGTGCAAACTAGATTTGCACTAATATTAAAGGGCCCATATATTATAGACAAAAATCAGATTGGCTCAGTTTAAAATCAGATGGTTGAGATTCATTAACTCAAAATATTATCTTTTGAGTTAATGCAGAGAGGATACGCATTCAGTGTTTTTAAGCTCACTAAGGTGTTTGATGAGTTTAATTTCAAAATATATTATATCTGTTTTAAATGATAAATATAAATTGTTGAAATCTATCTACTTCATAAGTGATAAATTTACATACAAAGATTTTAAGTTTTTGAATTATTTTAGTATTAAGTCAAGTGGTCAAAATTAGATGGTTTATAAATTAATTTTAGTGTATTTATTTTTTGAACATTTTTTAATCAATTGACTTTATACAAAATTAGTTCAAAATTCTAAAAATTTCACATGTAAATTAATTACTCGTGAAGTAAATTGGTTTCAACGGTTTGGATTTATTGTTTGAAGTCAATCTGATAGATTTTAAAGTTAATCTCACCAAACACTTTAGTGAGCTTAAAAACACCATAGTTCTACTCTACTATTCAGTGCTATGCTACCGGCTTTAATCTCAATTTTTGACATTGTATTATTGTAATGATCAATTGGAGTCGTCAATTTCAATTCCATCTACAAACTGAAAATAAAGATGCATTTGGATGTTGAGGAATAGTAGAGTTAGTTAGATTAGCTATTATTTAAGTTGATTCAAATTAACAGTTATTCCGCTGAAATATTAAGTTAGCAACTAGTCCGTATTCGAAGTTAACACACTATTCTCAGTAATCTCATTCTCAATTCAAACATACCAACTAAATTTATAATTGTAGATTCTTTTTTTTTTTTGGATATGAATACAATATTCTTAAAACCAATATTTTTTTCTCTCTGCTCCAGAAATAGTAATATAATCTTAAAATGTGAAACTTATTTTCCTACAAATTTTCAATATGTAACACGAATCAACTATTTGAATCTCACAAAGCAATACTCAACACCAAAGCACTGAAGTTGGAGATCAAATCTCCGGCACCCGGGACAAGAAATTCATGTTTCTAGAGTCACTGTTGGTCAGTTCAAAGTGAGCTTCAGATCAAATATTTAAATGTTAAAAGTGATCCCAGTCTTATTCGACAATGGCTCTAGGGGCAGGAACTTCTTAAAGTTGACATGCTCCATAATATATTCTAAATTTTTTGAATGAGAGAGTTGGATGCACCCAATATTATATTCAAACTTTTGTTATTATAATAAATATTTTTCTCCATTAGAATTTCAAATACTTTGGCTTTTGACATTGGAGAATTATATCTTTATTACTAGATCAAAGCTTAATTCTTGATAATTTTTTTAGAATTACTGTTTTTATATAAAGTATATAATTTGTCGATGAAATATATGACATAAGCATTGTGATTTCTGTCGGTATTAATATTTTCTAACAATCATTCATTTTTATTATAGTGTTACATCTATTTCTAACAACATTTTCGTTACAAGAACAAAATTTATTTGCAAAAAAAAAAAAAAAATTACACTATGTCACCCACTAAAATTTCTGAATACACATCTGTTTATTTAAGTGAGGATTTTAACTTTCTGGATAACTATTACTCATGATTTAACAAAGTTTCATAAGATTATTTGTTCCTACTTCACAATTCAAAAAATATAAATCACCTTCTGTATAGATTTATCAAATTTATTTTGGATTGAAATTAAATCTTTCTATGGAGCATTTTTCTTTTTTATGAATTATACATATGCCCGCTTTTTGTGTTTTGTATATTTTAGAACATTTGTATTGGAATTTTTTATTTATTTCTACAAGTACATTTTCACTATCCATAATACCATTTTTTGATGTGGCATAATTTTTAATTTAGGAATATTTTAAAGAAAATTACTTCCTAATTGTTTTTATTGGCTCTTCCGTAGTAATAGTTGCTGATGTGGTCGCTAAAAGCAAATAAAAATTAGTTACAAAAGTTTAGAGATTTAGAAATAAAAATTAACTTAATTTTTTTTTAATTTATATTTGGTATTAACAATTGTTTTTAATTTCTATTTAGTATCTAACTTAATTTGATTTGTGTGCCAGATGTAAGAAAGGAACTTGTTTTTTTTTTTGTTTTTTTTTTTTTTTGAGATGAAGAAAGGAACTTGTCAAATGCAAGGACGGTACTCGCCACGGGCCCAATCCGGTACGCACCTATCCATGGACCAAATCTTACCTGTTGTGGTCCCACAATTTTTTGCAAACTAGCGCAAGAAATATTCTTAATTTTACAAACATCTCCCGAAATTGGAAATCGTATATTATCTCCAAATCATGATATCTAATACAATTTTTTTTAAAAAAGGTACATAAAAGTAAATAATGTACTAATTTAATTTTTGTACCCAAAGAAGAATTTATATATATGAGGGATTATTGTGAGTTTAGATATGGACCATCAAATAAGTTTTGCACAGATATTAAAGGAGTCTCGTGCATTTCATCTCAGGCCAGATTGTCCTGAATTCAAATCGAATGTTCTGAATTCAAACTCAAAATTTGAGTTATTTCAAGAGATCTAGACTCGAAAGATATAACAACTGGCTTCGCTGATAAATACATGACAATCGTTATCGTAATCAATAAAACACTAGCCCCTAGCCCCTAGTATAAAAAGCCAAATATTATTGTTATATTTATTTAATTTGCATAATCATGTTCATACATAGGATATAATTGTCTAAAAATATTAAAAGAGTATTAAAAACTAGAAACAAATATAATGTATTACAAAGTCCAATGACTGATTTTTAAGCGACACATTTACCTATAATAAATTCTATTAGTTTTAAAATGCATTGAACTTTCTGATATTATGAGATAGTAAAAAAAAATTTACCATATAGTCCTCAAAAATTTTGGAATTCTATAAGGGTAGAAAAGGTCAAATTGGTTGATCCAAACTAAAACGAAGCGAGAGACCATCAAGCCCGTAATTTTTAAAAAGACCATATTCCAAAAAAATAATAATAACTGTATTTTCTGAAAAATTTAAATTTTGACACGGCCACATCCTCTAGGTACGGTCACTTTTTTGGGAGCCGCATCTAGGAGATGCGGACCATAAATAGGGGGCTACATCTCCTAGATGTGGCCACCCGTTTTTTTTTTCCTTCAAATTGAACTACCGCAGGATAAGACAGAAAAAAATAAGTAACCACATCTAGAAAATGCGGCCTCCTATTTATGGTTCGCATTCCTTAGATGTGGGACCCAGAAAAGTGGCCGCACTTAAATAATGCAGCTGTCTCAAAATTAAAATTTTTCAAAAAACATGGTTATTTGATTTTTTTTTTTTTTTTTTGGTTATCAAGTAATCCATAATCCATACGTATGAGAATTTATTGTTCGATAACCACAGAGAATAGAATGAAGTCTTAGTAGAGCTATAAAAAAAATTCAATCCTATATAGAATATAGTGAGTCCATTTCAAAATTAGCGCAAACTTATATTGAATAGTTCTGGCCTAACATGTCATGGTAAGATACCTAACTTGATGTGAATTCTAGTCAAAGTATCATTGCATGCCCTACCTCTAACAACTGGAAAATCGAAAGGCAAGATTGTTCATAGTATAACTTATTGAATTCATTAACTGCAATTCATCATTGCCATTTTGAAATAAATTTTAAAATCTCAACGATATGATCCTGCTAAATATTGAATCGTAAGTGACTTTATGGTTCAGGATTGACAAATTTAATGAAATAAAACTAAAGAACACAGTGCTCCCATGAACTTCCTTTCCTCCCAATTTTATTTATTATCAGATTTTTTGTATTACATAATTGATTGATTAAGAGTTGCATATGCTCCTTATATCATAGAGCAATACAGCTATTACATCTCCAAGCAAGGAAATAATCTTTCTTAATAATAAAAATAATCTAACATGAATTTACTACTCTCTAGTACTAGACTGAAATATACATGAAATTTATTTCCTTATTGGCAAGATCTAATTTGACGATTCATCCATGAGTCATGGTCTAATACTTCATGGGTCATGAGCAATATAATCTGACGAGTCCTTCATGGGTCATGAGCAAATTCTTCATGAGTTATGACACTTTTTTTCTTTGACACGGTGCTTCTTTTACACGGATAAATTTTCATGATCCAAATTAATTTTATGTACAAATCACATTTAAAAGGGAATTTTTTTTTTTTTTGCAAATTTAAGTTAATAAGTTAAAAAAGATCCAATTAATTCATAACTAACAGTAAGAAATCACCATACAATATCTCTTTTCTCCACTTCTACCGTTACCTTTTAATTTATCTGTGAAGAATAAACTCTAAAAACACGTCTCTACTGGAACCATAGACATCTGGTGCACAATTTGTGGTGCAATAACAGCATCTACTGGAAAACGAATGGGATCCACCATGCGACGGCCGGAGCCAGGCTTAGGATCCTCTTGGATTGTCTTTTATCTTTTTTGGTTTTTTCTTGCTATATGTATTGTATAGTGGGGGTCACGAATCACAATTCACAATCGTACCAATTTTGGTACAGATGTTTTTTTTTTTTTTCTTTTTACCAAACTTTGCAAGGACTGTTTTTTTTTTCTTTTCTTTTTTTAAATAGATTCGATTTTAAAAATTTTAACAGAACAAGCAGGAGAAGCTATAAAAAAAGACTTAGTGAAGACAAAAAAAAAAAAAAAAAATTCTTCACCGATCTCTAGAATCAGTGGAGCAAAAAGCTTCATATTTATCTAAAATCAGTAATATCGGTAGTCCGAAAATGACTCCACCGATCTTAGGAATTGGTGGAGAAAATTGTTTTTTGCCTCCACCGATCCTATGAGTCTTTTTTTATAATTTTCCCACTAACATTGCTTATTCCGTTAAAAAGATTAAAAACAGTTTTATTTAAAAAAAAAATCCCTCTGCAAGAGTCCGTGTCCCCTCAGGTACCTAAGGTATAATTTACAAGAAAGAATAGCTCGGATTAATTTCATATAGATCAAATCTAATCCAGATTTATTGTAACTGTAAGGGGCCTGCTTTTAGATTTGTGCCAAATTAAAAGAACGGTCCGAATTTTCAGCTTCCACCTTAGATATATGGGGTGATAGGGATTCACTCTGCAATGCACTGCGTTATCTTTCCCTCTTGTGCACGTGATTTATTTTTTAGGGGAAATTGTGAGATTGCCACTACAAAACCTTCATATTGTGAGAATGCCACTACAAAGTTCAAAATTGTGAGAATGCCATTACAAAACTTCAATAATTGTGAGATTGCCATTAATACTGTATTCTTATACTGTTTTTATAAATAATTAATTAAAAAATACTAATTTGGTATGTGTATTTTTATATTACCAATTTTACCCTTAATACACAAATCAGGTGAGTATGTACTGTTAATTTACACAAATCGTGAACCTCCTCCTCTTCAATCCAAGCGACTAATCGCTGCTGTCGCCGCTACCGCTGCCGCCGCCTCTTTAGTCCTCCGCCCTAATCGCCGCCTCCTTCTCTGATCAACGAGTTCAGACGATTCCTCCTCCCAAATCACTTCCTAATCACCTAGGTCAGCTCCCTACCTCCTCCCTAATCGCCTCCTACCTAGCTCATCATAAAAGGTATCAATCTTTCTTCTCTCTAGTAGCATCTCGTGACAACAATTGCTCTAACAAAGAAAAGAAGGCAATCGATTCCGAGACAGCCCACGCCGATTAAGCGAGTTGGTTACAGAAAACCCTAAACATAGCGATAACTTGAATTTATAGTGCATTCTTAACTTGATTTGCTATACCCTAAACACTGATTTGGTATTCAATTAATTTGGTTTGGTATTCTTCTGCGATAACTTGAATTTAGGCCTTACAAGTTAAATTTTTGACATGAGCTCTTTGAGGCAGAAATGACAGCTTACCAGTCCTCCTTTGGAAACTCTACGCAATCGATTTCATCCACCGCCACCCAGCAGATTGACAGTATGTTGCCAATCGTGCATTGCCCGAATTGCGGAATCGATGTGAAGAGACTTGTGAGCGGTACCATAGCAAATCCAAAGAGAGTATTCTACAAATGCGTAAACTACAAAAAGGTACTGTATTTTTATAGTAAACAATTTGACATGTATTTGAATTTTATGGTTAAAAATGGTAGAGTGGTCAGATAATCTGGTACTGGAATTGTGTGATAAATCAAGAATTTGCTTTGGCTAGACTTGAAGGCATTTTTGGAATTGTGCCATTTAATTTGTCTACATATTTGTTTGCTTAGTAGCCACTGTTGCTTGGTTGTTAGGTGTCCTTGGAGTTATTACAAAAAAAGAATAGGTGTCCTTGGAGTTATTCAAAATAACATAGTGTCATATTAGTTCTGTTTTATTCCATTTTTTTTTCTTATAATTAATTCATTTTTATTATAGTTTTCTTATGTATTTTTATAGTAAATAATTTGAATTTTTTGTATTTTTGCAGAAGACATTTTCGTGCAAATTCTGGATGTGGGAAGAGGACTACGAGATATATCTCCGTGACCTTGGAGTTGTAGACATGCGGAGTGACATTGGATTTGTTAATGAGATTGAAAAATTGAAGAAACAAAACTCCCAAATTGTTGTATTAGTGGAGAAGATAATATTTCTTCTTGTTATAATTGTTGTCGTCATGATTAGTATGTTTATTGTAATTATGTGCAAGTAGTGTAGGAGTGTAGTTAGGAAGATAATGGTAATGGTTATTTTGTGGTTATATGGAAATGTAGTATTGTGGTAAAATGGTTAAATGATTTAATTCAGAATTGTTGAGATTATTTACTATTTTGAATTTAGAATGCCAAAATATGCTATAGATGATAATGGATCACTTGACAGTGCAAATTATTACTCACAAAATTAATATGTATCTTTGGATAATAATGGATCAGAGTTGGTAACAGAGAGTTGGAGCCGTCTAACAATAGCAGTAACACTACTGGTACCAAAGCTGCTATGCGTGCCCATGATGCATATGCAAGTTATTACTTGGTGCAAGTTATTACTCACAAAATTAATTTGTAAACCCCTAATGCTCCTCATGTACAGTCTCATCACCGTGACAATAAATATGGACCAATGTGCTCCTCATGTACAGTCTCATCACCGTGGCAATAAATATCTTCATCATTAACACCCACATATTCATCAGGATCAGGATCGTCAAAATGATCAGGTTGCCCTGCAATCTGACTGGTTTGAGATGCCCCGACTTGACTACCAAGTGCAATAGATGGTGCTAGCTGCAATGAAGTGTTACACCCCTGAGAGCTCTCCACTTGACTCGAATTAACAGGTGCAACATATGGTGTTGACTGGCATGGAGTGTTGGGAAAAGTGGGATCAATACCGTCCATATCACACACAACAGCATCGATACAGTCCATGTTGCAGTTTATCGTAAAAGCCCACTCATAAGCATATGTATAGTACTCAGTTTCCTGTTGCATATATGGTATAAAAAATAAATACTTACAACTAATATTAATGTAACAGGAAACTGATTCGTTGTTAAATTGGTCATTGTTGATGGTACAAAGATAAATTTTAAATAGGGAGCACATTTTGACTTTTTTCTTATCTCAAATTTATAAATACAATAATACATTATTCTACTGATTCACTTCAATTAGTCCAGAATAGGTGCTAATTCTCTTGAATTCAATAAAAAACTAAAAATAACAGAGAGAATATATATTAAGTTATGCTTGACAGGCGCCATGCTTGATTCTGAAAAAAATAGAACCTTTTTGAAGATAGCTTACTGAATGAAAGAAGCAGAGACTGATTAGGAAGAGTGGAGGCGGAAGGGACTGCTCTCATCTTCGTTTCAGCCCATCATGTTTTTTGATTAACGAAGAAGGGGAGAGTTGGATTGGCGAGAGAGAGGGAAGAGATAGATTGCTGAGAGAAGCTGGATTGGCGATGGAAGAAGGGGAGATTGGCGAAGAGGGCAGATTGGCGAAGAGGGCTGATCGGTGTTGTTAAGGCTAGGGTTCATTGCTTGAAGGGTATTTTAGTCAAAATTTTCATTTTTATTTTTTAACAAAATTATCAGTATAAGAATACAGTATTAATGGCAATCTCACAATTATTAAAGTTTTGTAATGGCATTCTCACAATTTTGAACTTTGTAGTGGCATTCTCACAATATGAAGGTTTTGTAGTGGCAATCTCACATTTTTTCCTATTTTTTATGTCTCATTCGATTTTCCTCCAAGATATGTTTTCATTCAAGTGCTTTTTTCGTAAAAAATTATAAACAAATATTTAAAATTTAAAATAATTATAATATTATGCCTTGTCCTTCTAAAAATGTTGACTCCGCTCATTATTTTATTAATGATTATTTTCTATAAGCGAGTTTAATTGTGAATTTACGTGTGTAATGTTATTGTGCAATAAACAAGGGTCCTTGCTGCATATTATAAAATTAAATTCAAGATTATTCGACTGTAATTAGCTATCTATTTTTGGGAGAGTAGGAGAGGAATTAACATCGCATCTACTGTCCTTTTTTCTGAGGAAAGCATCCAATCTAATTTGACAACCTTATCATCAAATACAGTTTTTCAATAGAAGTAGCAATGGTGCTGTACCTAGCTAGGTAGCTTTTACACTTTTAGGTTTTAGCATAAAAGTGCTTATCTAATGAGATCTTCTATCTTAGATTCACCAAATCATTGCTAAACGGTGGACACTAATTTGATTTTCTAAGCCGTTCTGAATTTGCTTTCAAAATTTTATAAAGAAAGTTGCACATCCATATTATAGTACGACGCATATTAACAAGATTCATAAATATTTTATGAATTATTTATGAATTATTTGGATTTGAGCTGTTGGTGAAGCAACTCATGTATATTCGATATATCTGAATTATTTGTGAATTTTATAAATTATATCCAAATTATTTTCTGGACAAACGAACTTTCTAGTATAGAGATAGGCTGAGAGAAGGAAGAAGCGAGAGAAAGAGGGAGTCGGGGTTTGGGTGAGGTTTATGCTACTGGATCGTTCATTTCAATTTCTAGCGACATTTTGAGTATCAGATCAATTTGATCAAAAATAAATTTCAGAACAGATCGGACAGTTTAAAACTTAATTGCTTCATGCCTCAGGAACAATCAATTTGATATTAGCCTCTCTCTATATATATATGTATATTGCTCTCATGTGAGACTAAGATCTCTGATTCGGACTCAACGTATAATTCTGAATTATTTCTAAATTATATTTGATTTACTAATTTTATAACGGTGGAACTTTTTTCGAAATTATGAAGTTGTCAATGGGGTATTACGTAGCATTTTTTATGCTACTTTTCGGAACTTGTAGTGATTCAATTTATGGTTGTGTTATCAAAAGATGAGATGAGATATTTATTCGAAGTCTAGACTTTTGAAAATATATAAACAGTTGGCTCTACATTCAAGCCTACTACATTCGAAGGTAGTAGTGAATTTAGTTACATGTCAAATCAATTCAAGAATTGTCTAGAAATTCATTTTTTTTATAATATAATGCAAGTTATTTGATGTGACTTTTGAATTATAGTTAACAAAAATTCTGTCAAAGTTATTTGAACTTGTGATAAAAAATTGTATATAAGTTTTTTGAAGTTCTGAGAATAACTTTAAACTAGTGGGTAAGATGATGATTTTTTGTGTGTTAGAAGTCACAAGAGATAATTTACAAATATTTTAAAATATAAAGTTTGATCCAGTGTCGTAAAAAACTGCTGTTTAGTCTGACTATTTAGCTGATTAGTCGTTGGCAATGATCAAACCGTTACAAATTATCCGTTTTATGTTTATACAGCTAATTAGTTGGTCATTTTTATTATTCTTTTTTTCTGCATTTATTTGTTATATGTACTATATTTTGCCTTGTCTTATCTAAGTTTTTCTAAATGGTAATTTTTCATAAAATTTTATTACTTAACAATGAAACTGTTGGATATGGCAAGTTGATACGCAAAGATCCAGAGCAATATTTCCAGAAGATTGGCATCTATCAATATCTTTTGTATTTGTTATGTTTAGGTATGTATAGGTGATCAATATTTATTTACTTTATCTAGATGATTGTTGCATTATTTTCTTTTTTCCATCATATATGGCAGAGGTGCGTCTCTGTGAGAGGACAAGAAAACATAACAAAATACCTTGCTTGTAATATTAAACTTGATTAATAAAATAAGGGAGGGAGGGAGTTCAAGGGAGTTTGGTGTTCTTTGTGATATTAAATTTGACATGGTATCAGAGCAGGAAGCTTAACCTGGTGATACAGTTCAGAGAATTATAGTTATTTTTTGTCTTTAACTGCTATTCTCTTTACTATATTGCTCTAAGGAGTTTTGATTCTTGTTTTTTTGTTTTTCGTTTTTTTCATGATGAATCCTTCTGAGAACCCCTCCGAAACAGCTACTTTGCTTGAGACATTAACTCACCTCATTACCTTACAACAAAACCAAATGATAACAATGCAGAATACGCTTGTTTCATTACCACAAACAACATCACAGCCAGTAAACCAACCATTGGCTGTGACCGATGGCCCTATACATCCCAATCCTATTGACATAAAGATGGACGGCACAAATTATGCGTTTTGGTGTCAAGCAGTTGAGATGTAAGTCAAAGGACGAGAGAGAATGAAGCATCTCATGGGCATACCTCAACCACCAGACATAACCAAACCCCTGTATCAAAAATGGCTAGTCGATGATGTTATTGTCAAAGGGTGGTTAATCAACTCTCTTGAACCAAGGCTGAGGGGGAGCTACATCCGATATCCTACAGCAAGAGATGTGTGGGAAGCAATAGCTACGACCTTCTATGATGGATGTGATGAAGCACAAATTTTTGCACTCAACCGGCAAGTATCTCACCTTAAACAGGGAGGAAGGGCCATAGAAGAGTACTACGATGACTTGCAAAAACTGTGGCAAGAAATCGATTTTCGGTGTCCCAATCCGATGGTGTGTGTTAATGACATAGAAGCATTCAACACATATATCAGGAAGAATAAAGTTTATGCATTCCTTGATGGCCTTGATGACCGGCTAGATCATGTCAGAGCCAAAGTTCTCAAACTCAACCCGTTTCCTACAATAGAACAGGCGTATGGGCACGTAAGGCGCGAGAACATTAGGCAGGAGGTTATGATCAAAGGAGATGGAGGGTATCAAAATTCAATGGCGATGGTTTCTAAAGGATTTAAATCGTCAAAGGTAAGGCTCACTCTCAATAAAAATAACCCAGTTGATAAATCTAAATTGAAATGTTCACACTGTGGAGGAACTAGACATGTGAAGGAGCAATGTTTTCAAATTGTGGAATACCTTGAGTGGTATGTAGAAAGGAGGAAAAATAAGCAACAAATGTCAAAGGGTAAGGCAGCAATTGCAGCAACCGAAACCCATCTGGTGCCGAATCAAGCTCAAGGACCAATCAATCCGATGACTCACCTGGTGCCGAATCAAGCTTAAGGACCAGTCAATTTGATGACTCACCTGGTGCCGAATCAACAAATCCAGCTGAAGCAAACTCCACCTAGTTCAAGCCAAGAACAAGAGCTAAGAATGAGTCATGAAACAGGTCAAGGGACACGATCAATTGCATTACATGCAACAGGTACATCAGGTACATGTGAAGGTCCAGGTAAAACTCATTTCTCTAATTATCCTGAGTATAAAAAATCAGGTGAATGGATAATAGACTCAGGGGCCACGGATCATATGACCTATTCGAAAAGGGATTTTGTGACCAATAGGAAAACAAAGAAAAATGGTATTTTTAATGGAAATGGGGTGACTTACCCGGTAGAAGGAGCAGGGGATGTGCCCGTGTCAGATAATATCACACTTAAAAATACACTATTTGTCCCATCCTTATCAACCAAATTGATCTCAATTGGACAATTAACAGAAGAACAGAATTATGTAGCGCTTATGTTTCCGAATTATGTTATCTTTCAGGATATCCTCACGAAGGAGGTCATTGGCCGTGGTACTAAACGAGACGGATTGTATTACCTTGATGAAGTGAAGATTGGAAAAACCTATCTGTCAAGCACGAAACCTAATAACTTGAGAGAAACAATTCTTTTATGGCATAAGAGACTAGGACATCCCTCTTTTGGGTACTTAAAAAAACTTTCCCCTCATTTATTTGTTGGTTTAGAAAATGAACAATTTGTGTGTGAAACATGTATTAAGGCTAAAAGCCATAGAACATCTTATTTTGATAGTGATAAAAAGAGATTGGTTCCTTTTGATTTGGTTCATACTGATGTATGGGGACCATCCCCAGTTGTCTCTAAATCAGGATGTAGGTGGTTTACAACTTTCACTGATGATTGTACCTGGATGACATGGGTTTATTTGTTAAAAACCAAAGATGAGGTAACAAATGTGTTTCAAAATTTTTTTCAGATGATACAAAATCAGTTTGAGAAAAGGATTAAAATTTTGAGAAGTGATAATGGGACAGAATACGTAAATAAAAATTTACAAGTTTTTTTTAAGGAACATGGAATTTTGCATGAAACCACTTGTGTTGGTACTCCTCAACAAAATGGGATTGCCGAAAGAAAAAATAGACATATCCTTGAAATTGTCCGATTGATCATGTTTGAAAGTCATATGCCTTCGGTTTTTTGGGATAATGCAGTATCTTTTGCTGTGTATCTTAATAATAGAACTCCAACACGAGTAAATAATTTCAAAACACCACTCCAAAATTTATCCAGTCATATTAGGATTCCTTCTATTCTCAACTTACCTCCAAAAATATTTGGTTGTGTTGCGTATGTTCATATCCAAAAACCTTCCTGATCAAAGTTTGAACCCCGTGCTGAGAGGTGTGTGTTCTTAGAATTCGGGATGCATCAAAAATGATACAAATGTTACAATCCGAATACAAGGAAATTTTTTACAACCATGGATATTGTTTTTTTGGAAAGTGAATATTTTTTCAAGGAGAATAATTTAATTCAGGGGAAAATTGGGAACGAATTAAATTATTCACAAGATTCACAAGATTTGAATTTTTTAATTCAACCAGACAAAGCTACGGCACCAATTCTCATATCCATACGGCACTAATTCCTCATATCCATGACACCATAATTACCGAACCACGTGAAGGCCCAAATTTACTAAGCGATGAGCAAAATTTGGAAAGCTTAATCTGTGATGAGCACCCGCCACAAGATCCCACTCCAGAGGTATATGGCTCGCAAGAATATTCAAATCCGAATAGGGTGGTACCTGAGGAAGCCGATTCAAATGAAGAATTACAATCCATAGTACCACAAAGGCCAATGACTCCTGAGGATCGATGACCATGAGGTAAGTGTTGCTAAACCTGTTTTTAAATTACCATTTAGGACTAATCGAGGTAAACCACCAAAGCGCTATGTTCTGGAGAATGGAACAAGCGAAGAAGTCAAGTATCCAATTGCTAATTTTACCACCACAAAAAATTTGTGTGAACCACTCAAAACATTTGTGAACCAAATATCATCGGCCATAGTGCCGGAAAAACTAGAAGAAGCATTAAAGGATCCAATGTGGATTGAGGCAATGCAATCTGAAATGGATGCATTAGAAAAAAATCATACATGGACTTTTAGTTGATTTACCAGAGGGTAAGAAAACAGTCGGGTGTAAGTGGGTCTATACTCTAAAATATAATGCAGAAGGGAAAATCGAAAGATATAAAGCGAGGTTAGTTGCGAAAGGGTACACTCAAACCTATGGAATTGACTTTCAAGAAACTTTCTCACCAGTTGCTAAACTAAATTATGTTCGAGTTCTTTTATCCCTTGCAGCAAATTTAGACTGGCCTCTACATCAATTTGACGTGAAGAATGCTTTCTTGCACGGAAACCTAAAGGAGGAAATATATATGGATATTCCACTTGGCTATGAACAATTGGGAAAAGAAAAAAAGGTATGCAAGCTAGAAAAGGCTTTGTACGGATTAAAGCAGTCACCAAGGGCATGGTTTGGTCGGTTTTGTCAAGTAATGAAAGGATGTGGATACACTCAAAGTGAATCCGACCATACTATGTTCTACAAAAAGAATCAGGGAAGAATTGCTGTTTTAATTATTTATGTTGATGATATGATCATAACAGGAAATGATTGTAATGAAATTGAAAAATTAGAAAATAAATTGTCAGAGGAATTTGAGATGAAGAACCTAGGTGGATTGAAGTACTTCCTTGGAATCGAAGTATCTCGCAACAAAGAAGGTATATATCTCTCTCAAAGAAAATATGTACTTGATTTTCTTACCGAAGTCGGGATGCTAGAGTGTAAACCAGCTGATACACCCATGGTTCAAAATGTAAAACTAGATGTGAGCCCAAATCAAGCACCAGTTAACAAAGAAAGGTACCAAAAGTTGGTAGGAAAATTAATTTACTTATCATATACTAGACCTGACATCGCTCATGCAGTAAGTGTTGTGAATCAATTCATGCACTCACCAAGTGATGAGCATATGGAAGCTGTTATGAGAATTATTAGGTACTTGAAGGGGGCTCCAGGAAGAGGTATTGTGTTTCGGAAAAAACAACATTTAGAAGTGAGTGGTTACAGTGATGTTGACTGGGCTGGTTGTGTGGTGGATCGAAAATCAACTGCTGGGTACTTTACCTTTGTGGGAGGAAATCTAGTGACATGGCGAAGCAAAAAACAGAACGTGGTGGCTTTCAAGCGCTGAAGCTGAATTCAGAGGAATGGTGAAGTGTATCTGTGAGTTGTTATGGTTAAAAAGATTACTTGAGGAATTAGGGTATGGACCACAAACCGAAATAAATCTCTATTGTGATAACAAGGCAGCCATATATATTTCTCATAACTCGGTTCAACATGATAGGACAAAGCATATCGAAATTGATAGACATTTCATCAAAGAGAAATTAGATGCAAAAGTCATCAAAATGCCCTTTGTGAGATCAAGTGAACAACTAGCTAATATGCTGACAAAAGCCGTGTCAACCAAGATATTTCAGGAATCGCTTAGTAAATTAGGAATGACGGATATTTACGTATAAGCTTGAGGGGGAATGTTGGATATGGCAAGTTGATACGCAAAGATCCAGAGCAATATTTCCAGAAGATTGGCATCTATCAATATCTTTTGTATTTGTTATGTTTAGGTATGTATAGGTGATCAATATTTATTTACTTTATCTAGATGATTGTTGCATTATTTTTTTTTTTCCATCATATATGGCAGAGGTGCGTCTCTGTGAGAGGACAAGAAAACATAGCAAAATACCTTGCTTGTAATATTAAACTTGATTAATAAAATAAGGGAGGGAGGGAGTTCAAGGGAGTTTGGTGTTCTTTGTGATATTAAATTTGACAGAAACTAAGTTAAAATAAGTTTATTTGATAAGTTTGATGAGTTAAATTAATTATTTTTAATAATTACAAGTATATACACATAACTTGAATGAAAACGCTAAATTATCAGTAAAATTATAATTAATCAGCTGCATACCAATTAATTAATTAACAATATCTGTCTGTCCAACGAACGCATACCGTTATTTACAACATTGGTTTGATTTAATTTTTTTTTGTGCGTCTATTTTTGTTTTAAAATTTTTTAATTTTTTTTGGGGAAATCCTTTGCTTTTTAAAGAACTTATCGGGAGACTCACCAATAGCAACCTAGAGACTTGAAATAGTCGAACGTCAATTCGATAGAGAGAAACAACAGTAGTAAAAAACGTGCAATTTCAATTTATGATATATTAATTGTGATTGATTATGAACCTACCAATAATACTTCGACAGCGCAACCACAAATGGCCAAAACAGTTTTATTTTTTTTTACAGCGCTTTGATTTGATAGACAAGTTGTCCAAATGAACAAAAGCCAGAACTTCAGCAATGACAGATAGAAACAACAGACAAAATCCGGCATATATTTTTTTAATTTAATTTAATTTTTTTTTTATACATTAGATGATAAGCTACATGGGTGATTAATAGGATTTCTCTAAAATCATTACTTTTAACTCCTAATCACGTCAATCATATCCTAATCTATATTTATAAAATGAAGATGAAGTTGATACCACTAGGAATTCGAAATTCTTAATTTCAATAACGTTTAACAATGATTTAAAAATTTCTTGAGTGTTTAAATGTATTTATGAATTTTGTTTTATTAGAGGTCCGGTACACTCAAATGATTTAAAAATTTCTTGAGTCACGCTGCTGCACTAAATTTGTGATTCTAGTATTTGTGAATCGACCATCAAATCTAGTTTATCCAACACACCACATAACATTATTTAAATGATGTCTCCTTAGATTGAATTCTAATATACCTCACAATGTGTTGTAATAAGTAAGAGCTGATAAGATAATTTGCTAGAAGTATAAGATTTTATCCATTTTTATTTTTAAAATTAGGTGGTGGCTGGTGTCATAATGTGTAAAAAGTAACAATTTATCATAATTTCCTTCAATATTTAACTAACGCGGTATTGACCTTTGAATGCAATAACAATAAAAGCATGACAAAAGAATTCAATGAATTTTAATATAATATAATTTAATTTACATCAAATTTTGTTGAGTGAATTAGCACAGCTTAAAACCCCAGGACTTAATAAAATCGATGGAAAAAGTTCAAAACCCCTCTAAATAAAAATGCCACAAGGAAAAAGAAGAAGAAGTTGACCATTGGTGTTAAAATCACGATTTATACTGCTGAAGAAGGCAGATAAGACGACGAAGAAGAGAAAACATGAGAAAATTCGAGACTACAAAACTGATATTCTACCAATGACAGATTGATTCTTATAAAATATCTTAATTTTTTTGAGAATTTGTAGCGCGAGTTTTGCCATCTCAACTCTCAATGTGTCTTCTTTTAATAGATGTGATTTTATTCTCACAACTAGTTTATTATTTTTCTGATAAGAAGGATAATTTTAATGCAAATTAGAAGTGCGCCTGCCGGGAATCATATTCTGACAAAAAAATCGAGGAAAAACCAGTGATCTTATAAATCCCAAAGCGTCTCGAAAAAAAATCGGAAAATCATATTCTGACAACAAAATAGAGGAAAAAAAATAAAGTGCACCAGCCGGGAATCGAACCCGGGTCTGTACCGTGGCAGGGTACTATTCTACCACTAGACCACTGGTGCTGCTGTGATAGTTTCTTCGCTTTGTTATTATAAGTAATAGACTCAGATCCACTTCATATCACTAATGAAAATTAAATACTGTCTTTAAATGAGTGTGACCGTCGTCCTTCGCACCTAGTATTTGGCAAATTACTCAGAATTTCTTCTTAACGCGTGCATATATAGAGAATGGCTAAAAAACGTTTTTCCCTAATTTCTGGAACAAACAACTTGGTTTTTCGATTTTTAAAGTCCAAACAGTTAATCTGAAGTTCTGAACCGTTCAAGTTGATCTCCATATTAAAATTGTGCTTGGAGACAACATTAGTCCGCCAGGAAATAACAGTGCTTCGGTGAGCTCTATTTTAAATACTGAGGATGTGTAATTAATTAGAGGGGAACTTTGTAAATATCATGTATAGCAACTTTTATTTTCAATAAATCCGTCGGTAGTAATTGCTACCTGACCTTCAAAAAAAAAAAAAAATTGTGCTTGGAGACCAAATTTTACATTTTTTGAAAATATTTTTACTATTTTCCTAGAATTTTTAAAATCACTGTTTTGCAGAAAAATGTGGACAATAAAAAACAACTATTTTCAAAAATTCTAAAGAAATAGTAAAACTTTTCCAAAAAAAATATAAAATTTGGTTTCCAAGCATAATTTAATACGGAGATCAACTTGAACAGTTCGAGTTGACATTTTAAACTTTAAAATCACAAAATATAAGTGTGAATTAAAATGCTCGTTTTACTTTGCGAAACACCGTAGCTCAACTCTTATGAAGATGGGTGTGGAGCCTTTAATCTAATTGATATAATAAAATAGTTTGGTGCCACTCTTTTTGCTTGTTGGGGAGGGGCATTCACTTTAGGTATAAAAGATGTGATGATGCTAATCAACAGCTGAGAATGCTCCTTTTGTGATTTGAAATCCATGACTGTAGGCCTGTAGCTTCGGTGAGGTTAAGTAGAATCAGCTGAAACTAGAAACCTAAGCGTAGATAGGGTTTCTGGATTAATTTATTTGGATGTAAGAACATTGTATCTACAGTTGTTTCATTAAGAAACAGGTGAATTTTGCTACATTTTCAAAATAAATAAAAAAATGATAGCCGACAAGAGTCAAGAAATCAGACTGAGTGCACCTTCCAACATAACAATGATATGGCCTACAGGCATTTACTCAAACAAAATAAGAACAAAAATTTGAACATGATACCTTAGACGACATCAATCAAAGCATATCCAGTGTCACATGCCAGATATCCTTGTGTGATTTACTCAGAATGGTATCCAATTCAAATGATTTTATTTATTCCATTTTTTTTTAATCATATACAGCACAGCGGACAACTAGACAAACGAATTTATGACAAGAACATAATAAGGTGTTTTCTGCATGAAATGAGGAAAGGGAAACACACCACTATTACAGCAGATAAGACCACACTAATTACAACAGACAGATTATTCACCAATAAATAGGTAATGAAGTTTTTGAGATGGAACTAAATTCCAACAACAAAGCACAATTTATTGGCTCACTTGGCCAAGTACGGTAATCGAAATACACAGCACCATCATCTACTATCTGGGTCCCAAATTTACTTTGACTTGGTTTGTCCATTATTATCTGAAAATTTAAAAAAAATTATATATTTCCTTGTGACAATGTGAACAGCATTACAGGCTGTGCCACTCTTGACAGCAATTTAATGCCTTTTGCAGTCTATTTACTGATGAAGAAATGAAAATCATCTTCGAGTTCTTTTCAGCCGGCACAATTTGTATTTACAATGAAGAAAATATAAGCATGACACTACAGGATGAATGGTAACTGTTTTGGTCTATATAACATTCACATTTAGTGCAGTTATGCTTATGCACACACGTGATAGTGATAGTAATGGTATTGTGGAATGTCTACAGATCATGTGGAACATCTGTAATTGTCATATGGTAACAGCAAAATATTTAGACGTTTGGGTACTGACAGCAACAGTTCTGCAGTCGACCTTATTTGACTCAAAGCACCATTTTTTCTTTTGGTCAAGTAAACTTTCATGATCCATTGGTCATGCAATTCTTCGACCAAATCATCAAATATATTTTTCTTGACTTGTTCAAGTTATGGTAGTGCTTCAGTCATGCAATTCTTTTGGTAGTTCCCCTTCTACTAAGAAAGACAGCAGTAGCATCAAACACAATGATGGTGACAGCAACAATACTGTACCACACGTGGTGGTAGTAAATGATAAGAGTGAGGTTATGATACTATGAACAGCGCATAATGGTATGTACTACGCATCAATATTTTTATTTTCAAAGTTCAAAAAATCAATCTGAATGTTCAACATTATCTCCATACAAAAATGTACTTGCAGATCAAATTTTACATTTTTTAGAATTTGTTTACTATTTTTATAGATAGATAGAAAATCATTTGATCTTAAAATAAAGTGATTTTCTATCTATCTAAAAAAATAGTAAAAAGATTCTAAAAAATGTAAAATTTGATATGCAAGTACATTTTCATACGGAGATCATGTTGAACGGTCTAGATCAACTATTTGAACTTTGGAAACGAAAATATTGATTCGTAGTACGGACCAAATTTGCGCTATGCATAGTAATAGCCTCATTCAAATGATAACTATGATTATGACAATACGTAAACAGGATTAGTATCACTATAAAATAGAGAAAAAAATAACCTGTGCTCAGACTTTCGAAGTGAAGGGTCCACAATGACTTGTGGCTCGTAACCAGGTTCCAAGTACCTCTTAAGCAAATCTGCATACATTTCATAACGGGCTGTCATTCTAAAGGCCCATTTATCCTTTATCTGCCTACACAGATTGAGATCCAGATCTGATATAAGCAACCCATCTCGGTACCGGGACAGAGATGGGGTGCATGATGAATCTGGGCCCGAAAAGTGGCTTGATCCGTAAAAGTGGCCAAAGTCCGCATGTGCAGGTTTGCCATCACCTGATGTAAACGGGTTAGGGAAGGTTTCAGTCCCAACCCGATTGATGGATCCGACATAGTAACTATTAGCTATGGCTGCATTTCTTGCCTGAAAAATGAATAATGGGAAGACAGGTTAAAAAAGAAAAATTCCAAGTTATATAGGGTATATCTAATATTCTCATGTCTTATTAAGGTTATGCATAAAAATCTCATTTTGCAGATGAATAAACAATCCTTTCAAGTGTAGCAGGGTTGTACACAATATTAATTTAAATGGGCTATGTTAAAAAAATAAGAACAAACAATAAATAGAAAAGCAACTAACCTCAATGGGCCACATAGGTTCACTCAATTCACCAACAGTAGCGGAAGGGTTGAAAACAATTTCAGCCCCGTTAAGCCCGAATCCCATCCAATTCAAGGGGTGGTGCCTCCCATAGCATATGTTTACTGCTATTTTACCAAAGGCTGTTTCAAATACAGGATGGCCGGTGTTTCCTTCCATGTAGTATGTGCTCTCATTAAAATCTCCAACTCTCGGTATGTGATTCTACATTTATTATACAGAATCAGTACAGAGACAGTCAACTGCACCTTATGTATTGAGATCATACAAGACACTTTTAAATTGGTTTTTCTTGAACAATTTTGCAAATATATAAGATTTTTTTAACTCAAAAAAATTGTTTTCCAAGAAAAATCACATAATAATTGCAATTCGAAGGCTGAGTGGTTAATTAGCAAAAGGTCTCCAAATAATCACATAACAATTGCAATTCGAAGACTTTGAAAGAAGTGACCTTAAAATGTCTCCAAATACTCTTTGGACAATATGCTAAACTAAACAAATTCCGAAGAAGGTATGAGAATTACCAAAATAATTTAAGGTCCTACCTTACGGTGAATACCAATTATGTTCCCATGATTTCCAATAACAACAGCAGTATTCCAAATTGTTTCCCCATGCTTCAAATCTCTCTCAAGAATGGGGCTAACAATAACCATGTTGTATTTACGAGAAAGACCCTGGAGAAACTGGGTGCACTCTCCATCTACAGGCTCAGCAAATTCACACCATTTTTTCTCCCTAGTACAAAATGCAAAAGGCATCATCCATGCCTCCTGTTATAAAAAAAATAACAGATGCTGTAAAGTTCTAATTTTTAATTTGGCAACTTTTTAATTCTTTCTGCGTTATTTATGTTTCTTTGGGATTAATTGTGTCTAGGCTTCAATTTTATCTTGCTGTTACTGCAAACATTAAAATTGAGTATTGCCATAAAAATGATGGTTGGTACTGGTGCTTACAGGTGCATGTCAAGTCTGGCAACAGTATACACCAACCAAATACCATTTGCAAGCTGATCAAGGTTGCAATTTTTGCTTAAAAGTATCACTGCTTATGCTGGTTATAATCTGCCATACAGGGGCGGTACAGAACAGAAATTACAGTTTTTGTTTCTTGTGTGAAAAATAGCATGATATAATATTAAATGTACCTGTAGACATAAGATATTTACCCCAGATGCACCGGCTGCATCTATCATGGGTTTTATTTTTTCTACTATAGCTGTCTTTTGATCTGAATAATGAGCAGTTGTGGGTAAAGAAATGGAGTTCTGAATCAGCCCCACACGCACAACCCTAGGTTCCCTCAATTGCTCTTTGTCAGCTTTGAAAGAGAATGCCTGTGTATAAATGAATTGAAGAAAAGTTATGCATAAAAAGAAAAAGGTCATGAAGAATTTTTTTATTTTCGTCTCCATTAATAAATTGGCCTCATCATATATCAAGGGAGTGCATATCTTCTGAGATATCTCATATTTTGTGTGACCAACGTGTCTGGTGCCTATTCAAGGATAGCGCAGCAGCCAATATTATTTGAGCTTTGAGATTCGTGCAGAATGCCTTTGAACGTTTGAGATATTCCAAAAAGTCACGCAAAATATGAGATATCTCAGAGGATGCGAATTCATATCAATGTAGGGATAACTTATATTGACAACTATCTTATTTGGTGTGACAACCAGTAAACAGTTATCATAATTTAAAAAAATTAAAATATTAGATATGTTCACTATAATTTTGATAGGTTGTGCATCAAATTTGGTGCAATTTGAAAACTGAGATCATTCATTAAGCAATTTGGAAAATTTACAGTTTAGTTTTATCATGATCATTGACCAAAGGTGTTGTACCAAATTTACTATGCAACCTATCTAAGCTATAGGGAACCTAGCATATATACAAATTTATTTTATTTTTATTTTGACAACCAAGTATCCTATTCCTTTTTGTAATTAATTTTTGCTTTCACTCACTAGGCTTTTAGTTTTGAATAGCTATTCAGAATAATCTCCACTTGGCCCCTACACAATCCAAAAAAGGAATGGGAACTATCATGTCACTACACAATCCGAAATAAGGGAACTATCATGTCACTACACAATCCGAAAAAGATATTTGGCTGAAAAATCCAAGTTTTCAACATCTAACAAATCACAAGTTCATGATTCAAGTAAATTAAAATCTTTTACATCACCTATCTCAGATGACATGAAATAAGGGTAATACCTGGAGATCAAAATTATATTTTGAAGAGAGAGTAGTTGCATCCTCTGGCACAGTGATGCGCTCAAGTGGGGACCCACAATTCAGTCCTAATAGGACCCGACTTACTTCCTGCTTACGGAATATATAGGATCAGAATTGCACCTTAGAGATGCATATTTTTTATACAGGTAAGGAAAATTTCATGAAACCCCTTGTTTTTTTTTTTAACTGCCATACCAGCTCTTCTCAGGCAGTTCATGCTGGCACCATAGCAAGGGTAATTGTTTGATACCAAAAATTCCAAACTATCAATTAAAAGGACAAATTATTTTACCAATTCCAGCTCTTCTCAGGCAGTTCATGCTGGCACCATAGCAAGGGTAATTGTTTGATACCAAAAATTCCAAACCATCAATTAAAAGGACAAATTATTTTACCAATTACAGCATAACTAAATCTCTGAAATAAATATTCACATGTCAGATAGAGCATGCACAATTAGCCTGTAGTTTTGTACCAATAACACAAGAATATCCACCACCGAATAAAACAGAGGTTACTTCAGTCGAACTTTCTATTTATAATTTGAAAAATAGCAATTTCAAGAGTTTCAGTTGAAGCTAATGATACAAAAAATGGACGAGAAGGGGGAAAACCTTGAAAAGCTCCGGCTTTAGGTTGGATTCAAGAAGGCGATGGAGAGACTCGTAGCCTTGAATAGATCCCTCCGCAATTTTGTCTCCATTTTCTCCTTCCATGATCTCCTTTGATCAATTGAGGCACTGAGAATAGAGAGAAAGGAGAGAAATTGATGCAATTGGTTTGGTTGGATTAGAGAAGTTTTAAAATGCTGCTAACTATCAAAAGTATTAGCGAGCAGGTAATTTGTTTTACAAACTCTTTTATTTTACAATATAATTTTGGAAGTGGGAGCCACAATTCAGTGCTATTTTGGCATCCCATGGGAATTAATATAATCCATATTATATACATTATCCTCATCGAATTCTGATCCTCTAAAGTAAAACAAAATTGGAGTTTAGATTCGGACGGTCCGATCAGAATCCGAGCCAATCCTGCCCGAGGTGGAATGCACGGAATCACGTTAGTATTCGTGCCAAAGCAGATCGGACGGTCCAGATCTAAACTCGACCTTTTGAGTTACTTTATAATGAGAAGTTGAATTTGAGGTGGAATGCACGGAAATGATGTAAGATGGATTTGTCGGGCTCTATGGTGAGAAGTTGAATTTGACGGGAATCTTTGTGAATCCATGAGGTAACAGAATATTTCTGTTTGGATCAAGACCGCTCGATCAGAATTCGAGCTAATTCAATTTCAGATAGAAGTCATAGAACGTAACGGACGGCTTTAATAATCATATAAATTATAATTAGACAGTCCAGATCCAAACAGAAATACCATGTTACCTTAGATAATACCAATTTAATCCTTGTTCGAGTGTCCGGTCCACTTGTAAACTTGAAGTCAAATATATATGAGGTTTATATGTTTTGTAAATGAGCTTTGTAAATACAGTGTTATTGTTGGGGTTTATATGCTTCGAAATATTATTGTTAAGGTTTTAATTCTTTGTACATAAGGTTTATATGCTTTATTTTAGAGATTTAAAGTGTTATTAATGAGGTTTATATGATTGTACATGAGGTTTAAATTATTTTGAAACAAAATTAAAAAAATTAAGACACAAATATAATCGAAAGTTATTCTTCATAGATCTCATTTGAAAGAGAAAATCGAGTAAAAAATGTTCATATTTTTAGATTCGCAAAATTCATCGCGGATTATTGAGAAAATGAATGAGAATGATCAGAGAAAAAATAAAAAATAAAGTGGGTGAATTAAATTTTTCCGTTTTTGGCTTGAAAACAAAAGTAGTTAGGAGTTAAAAACTATACATATTTAGAATTTTAATGCTTGCAGACAGAGGTTTAAATGTTTGTGAGTATCATTGTAAAATATTATAAAAAAAACTTTAAATGTTTGGATATTAGCACTGAAAATGGAAGTTATATAACATTGGAACTTAGAAGTTTTTTTTTGTTAAATTACTTGGAGGACACGCTCGGAGATTTTGTTTGAGATACAATTATCAAGCTTCAATAAAATAAAATAAAATGAAAAAATAGGTAGTCATTTTACCTTTTTCTCTTGAACATCCGATCTATATGTGCTGTTCAAAAGCATATTTTCTGAAATCTCAAGATCTATCAATTAGAAGTTTTTTAAATTATAAAATTTCTAAACCTACAAAAATAGATATCACTATATCATCTCAATTTTTTAGATCATCCGCTCATTCTAAAATTAGAAAATTGATCAGCTATTTTTTTTAACGTCAAATCAATCTCAAACAACCATGTGGGGCCTATCTATACTGCCGAGTGTTTTTAAATATAGTTTTGTTCATTCATAATGTATTGGTTTTCTGTTATGAGTAAGGCTATGGTGCTATGGGTTTGTTGCATAGAGAACTATGGTGTTATGGTTTAATATTCGAATTTTCAAAATTCTAACAGTTGATCCAAACCGTTCATCTTGTTTTTCATATTAATATGTGTTTGCAGACCAAATTTTATATTTTTTGAAAAAAATTTACTATTTTTTTAAATAAGTAGAAAATCACTTGATTTAAAAAATTCTGCACCATTTAGATATTTAATTTTCTACCTATCTAAAAAAATAGTAAAAAAATTCCAAAAAATATAAAATTTGATCTCCAAACACATATTAATATGGAGAATAGAATGAATGATTCGGATCGACCGTTAAAATTTTGAAAACTCGAATATTGAGCAGCAGCACCGTAACCTTACTCTTTTGTTATTTACCATTCTCCATAGACCCTGGATTTAAGTCTCTTCTAATATAATTCTTTTCGAGTCTTTTTTTTGGATTTGGAAGCAATTAGTGAAAATTCACAATGGCTGCATATTCAAATCTGCATAAAACCGCATGATTGCATGTACGACAGCATATTAATTATTATAATCCGCATAAGAGGGACTGCATGACATTTTTCATGCGATAGTCGACTGCTTATGCATATGCAGTCCATACAGTCACATTTAAAATTATTATTACTGTCCAAAGTAACACATTGTAAAAAAAAATTGTATGCAAAATTAATTTTTCCTGTATCGTGTAACCAACAACAATTACGTACAAAGATAGTGTTTATATTTTTCAAATAGAAAAATGCACAAAAGAAAATGCTTCATGAAAATTCTAGTTTCAGAGATAATTTAATTGGCACTAAACAGCTAATTTCGCAAACCGTATATTGAAAAAAAAATGGTTTTATTAGAAATACTTTTTCGGAGTATCATCTAACAAAAATTGAATGAGAATTACATTTTTTTTTTTGCGTCTCAAAACATGCATATTTATAAATATAGAAACATGCCAAAAAAAAATTTGTGTATCGCTTATAATATGATATGAAATAGTTATGAGCATATTTTTCTATTTCAATGTTTACGGATTAAAAGTTCTTGAGTTATAGCATACGGAAATCTTCAAACAAAACTTGATATCCAGCTCATTATTTCTTTCAGATCACCTGATCAATTCGATATCAATTATAATTATTAAAAAAATCAAATTATTTGATAATTACTTATTTTTACAACCTTGATTAATTTTTAAATTAATTGAAATAATTTGAACATTAAAATAACTCATAAATAATATTGTTGGACTTGACATATAGATATTTTATTAGAAAATATATGGAATCTAAATATTATTTAGCGATGTAAATCGCTTGAGAAATAAATTGATGAACAATAGAATATAAACTTATTTTTTTAGGTTTGATAAGTACTCTGTATGTTTATAACATCGTATTTTAAAATCAAATTGTTTTCTCGATGATTGTCAAATGAAACTATGACTCTATGAGTAATAGCCGCACTTCTATAGTTAAATAAAAGTAATGAGTAGAACCAGGGTGTTCTTAAGTTTATCAAGTTAATTTGTGAACTTAATTCTAAAATTTATTGGATGTACTTCAAATGACAAATTCAAACTGTTGAAATTGATTTCTTTTATCAAGTTAATATGTGAAATTAATTTTATAATTAATTTATATTAATTCAAGCTGTAAAAATTATAATGTTTATAAATAAATTTTAACGTGTTGAATTCCTCGTTTAAGCTAACCGGTAGGTTTTAGAGTTCAGTTAACAAAGAGATTTAGTAAACTTAAGAAAATCCTAGTTCGATTCTAAAAGTAATAATTATAAAAGTAGAATACTAGAGTATTTTAACTCCTAAGCTCATCAATTCTTGGTGAGTTTAATTTTAAATTTTATCGGATTGATTTTACGAGTATTAAAACTGAACTATTTTACAAGTAATAAGGATGGAGCCAGACTTTCAAGCTATAGAGAACAAATGTAAATGAGATCAATACATGAGGTCATTTTTAAAATTACCATAGGAATTTACTTTATATAAATATAGAAAATCACGCATAAATACAAAAAATTGAAAATAAATGAGAGTCAATTGACCTCCATACATTGAACTTGTATCTGCCTATGACGAGTGATATGTTCACAAGCAAGATTTTTATAATTTTGAATTAATTTATTATAAAATCAAGTGGGTAACAAAATAATAAAAAATAAATGTATTAAAATTGAAAAATAATTTATAGATTGTTTCGATAAATAATTTGAAGCTATACAAGAATGAGAGTTCAAATCTATTTTTTTAAACGTTAATGTTTACAATTTAAAGCTCAAATGTCAAATTACAATCGTTATATTTGATTTATATTATTTTCTCTATGCATTTCGATTTTAGGTCAACATCAAGAATTTATAAAAATATATTGATATGAATGAATTTAAAAAAATATATTGATATGAATAAATTTTGAACGCTAATTTTTTATTTATATAAAAAGAAAATAATAAAAATTATAAATTCATTACGTACATATACAGAGTTGGGCTATGGTGCATTGCAATGCATAGAGGGGTTTATGCATTGGACCATAAATTTAAAATTCAAAAATTCAAATGGCCGATCCAAACCGTTCATCTTGTTCTCCATATTAATATGTGCTTGGAGACCAAATTTTACATTTTTATGATTTTTTTTACTATTTATTAAGTATTTTACAAAATTGTTGATCCAATGGTGGCTTAACAAAACAGTAAAATCAGCAGCCACCGTTGGATTAACAATTTTGTAAAATACTTAATAAATAGTAAAAAAATTCAAAAAATATAAAATTTGGTCTCCAAGCACATATTAATATGGAGAAAAAGATGAACGGTTTGGATCGGCCATTTGAATTTTGGATTTTAGATTTATGATCCAATGCACAAACCCCTCTATGCATTGCAATGCACTATAGCCCAACTCTACATATACATATAGAAAATATATAATCTTAAAAGTTTTGTTATTAAAAATTTAAAAAGTAGAAATATAATGAAGACAAAAAGAATGAAAACATTTGAACCCGTTATACTCATAAAAGTGCTCATGCTCATATCACGTGCTCGCTTTCTATCCGAGTTTTTTTATTAATACAAAATAAATAAGTAAAATATCGAAATACGGCATAACTTTTCATTTTTGTTGAGAAATAGGTAAAACGGGTTACGTTATCCCGTATGGGTTAATTTTAGTTAACACTCGTATTAATCAAACTCAGTGCAAAAGGAAAACAAAAAAAGCCAGACGGTATACTTCAACTTGTCTAGGATAAAAAAAAAAAAAATGCCGAACGGTATAATATAACCCGTCCGGGCAAATCTGCTTCACATCTTCCTTCGTCTTAGTAGAAGGTAATTCTTCCTCTTTGAAGTTTCTGTCAATGAAGAGGCTTCTGACGTCTTGAAAACATTAAATCCTTCAACTATATCTGAGGTCACCAATTTAATTCAAGAGAAAGGTGAGATATCTTTATAAAAAGAGAAAAAAAGGAACTGAACTCATGTAAATTGAAATTGTTGCTTTGGTTAGATAGATAACTTAATATTACCAGATAACAAATGGGTGCACAGGAATACCACACAATTTCTTTTTTTTTGCACCAGAGCCCGGACGGGTTATATTATAACGTCCGGCTTTTTTTTTTTTTTCTTTTGTGTCGAGTTTAATCAATACGGGTGTTAACTAAAATTAATTCGGACGGAATAATTAGATCGGCTGGACGGAATAATACAGCCCGTTTTACTTATTTTTCAACAAAAATAAAAAAGTTATGCTGTATTTTGATATTTTATTTATTTATTTTCTATTAATAAAAAACTCGGCGCTTTCTATCCCCATTTGAGCAGTTCTCCTATTTAGACCCCGAACAATAGATAGATTGATTTAGCGCTAATGATGGCGGGAGCAGCTGCGGCAATGAGTCGGCGCGCAGCAACGCTGCTCCTCTCGAGCCGTTGCCGAAGACCTACTAACTCTATATCCCCTCTTATTCCAACCGTCAGAGCAATGAATCGGCGGTTCCTCTGCTCCAGTTCAGTCTCCGCTCGCACAGCCGAGCCGACCGAAGCCGCCGCTCAGTTGGGAGATACAGTAAAGGAGTTTAGAAAGAGATTGAGAATTGAAGAATTGAAAGGTGGCCCTGACGAAGGGTTGAGTTGGGTCGGAAAGGGATTGACTGTCAGAGGGTGGGTCCGGACTTGCAGAGTCCAGAGCAGTGTTACCTTCATTGAGGTAGGAACTTACGGTAATATTACATGTTTTCTATGTACATGCATGCGTCTCTGTACCGACTGGTACCAGCTGTAATGTCACAAAAAGAGTTGAACTTTCAGTACAAGAATTGAGCATGACTGGTATAATACCAAATGGTACTTTAATTGTATCATGTCCTTTCTTGACGAAAGTGGATGACTGGCACATACCATAGTTTGTATTTTGTTGGGCCTTAACAAAATTATTCTTAACAAATTATCTAGGTCAATGATGGTTCATGCTTATCTAATATGCAATGTGTCATGACATCTGATGCAGCAGGTTATGATCAGGTACCTCTGATATCCCTCTTGTGTTCCATTTTGTAAGTTAAAAATCATTTTAATGAAATTAAGTTTATTTAATTTTTGTACAAGATTGAGTCAGGAGCAGTTACAACAGGCGCATCAGTCCTGATAGATGGCACAGTGGTGCCAAGTCAAGGGGCTAAACAAAAAATCGAACTGAAGGTCACACGACTCGTTGTGGTACCACTCTTTTCGCAGATTTTTATTAGCAACTTAGATGCAGGACTGTAAAGTTTAATGTGTTTATTTCTGATACCGGAAATGTTGGTTATTTTATCAGGATAGTTTGCAATTTTCTATAATTTTCATTGTTTAAAGTGCTCTTATTCTTAAGTGACAATTTGTCATCATAATTATTGTTTTGTTATTATTTAGATAGGTAGAAGTGATCCCACAAGTTATCCAATACAAAAGAAGAGAGTTACTAGAGAATTCTTGAGAAGCATAGCTCATTTACGTCCTCGAACAAATACCTTCAGCGCGGTAAATTTATTATCATTTGCAAAATTGTCATTTATACCCCTTTAATAATACAGGGATTAGTGAATTGCTGGTACACCTTAGTACCAGTCTGTTTTTAGCTGTATAAGAATTAAAAAACCACACAAACATGTAAACAGTAAAAAAACTTGGATGTCAATACGAAAGTATGGGACCTGGTTGTTCTTTCTGGTTCTGGGCCTAACTGATATGATACAAAATCTAAGTAAGAAATGTGAAATGCTTGTTACTTGAATATCTGTTCTCTACTATTACAAGTTAAATAAAAATAAAATTATGTCGTCTTACTTATTCAGGCTATACCTAAATAATATAAACATTTTTCATTCTATTCATTCTAATAATCAGAAAAATGATTCTTACTGCTACTTTCATTCAGGTAAATTATTTATGTTTGTAGGTGACAAGAGTGAGAAATGCATTGGCATATGCAACCCATAAGTTCTTCCAAGAAAACGGGTTTGTATGGGTGTCAAGCCCGATTATAACTGCATCAGATTGCGAAGGTGCCGGTGAACAATTTTGTGTTACTACACTGGTATTTCACTCTCTCTATCCAAATTTCCCGAATAAAGATAATAAATTTCGAGGTTAAGTTGGACAATGGTTAATAAACAATGGCAGATGAGAATAAATTTTAAAATAAACACTGACTAGCAACTAGCATCAATCTGAGAGTATTTATTATAACAACATGAATGAAAAGAAAGAAAATATTATTTCACATTGTCTTGTCATGCATTATAACAAAGATATTGGTATCTTTTTCATGGTCATTTGTGTGGTTACTTTTTGGTTCCTTCCATTTCATTCTCAAGTACTTTACTAATGTTTATGTTGCAGATTCAAAATGACACTGAAAATGACAATTTCACTGTCTCAAAAATTCCTGTTACAAAGGATGGGAAAATTGATTGGTCCCAGGTACAAAAAATGACACTTATCTTTTTTATTATCCACTAAAAGCATTACTTCACCTCATGTGAAATAACCATTTTTTCTCCCTTGTTTTCAACTTTATTATCTGTTATAATTTTCTGATACATTTTTTTCTTCTTCTAAGGACTTCTTTGGAAAACCTGCATTTTTGACAGTGTCGGGGCAGTTGAATGGAGAAACATATGCATCTGCTCTATCTGATGTATATGCTATCTTCTTTTTCTCCTGGACAAATGCATTTTTATATAAATAGATACTTCTGTATTTATTTTGCTTTGTTTTTCTGTGTATTTGTCTCCAGATTTACACATTTGGCCCAACATTCAGAGCTGAAAACTCTAACACCTCACGGCATCTTGCTGAATTTTGGGTACAGATATTATTTGAGTACTACATCTTTACCTTGTCTTTCAAATGAACAAGGAGTTGTTAGTTGTAGTCATTTATCTTTTATTTCATGGCAGATGATAGAACCTGAATTGGCATTTGCGGATTTGAATGATGACATGGCATGTGCCACTGCTTATCTCCAGTATGTAGTATGTCCTCTTCTTATTTTACTTCTGTTGATCCATTTTTGACTAACTAATTACATGTCTAAACCCTTTTAAGTATTTTTTTTACAAAAGCACTACTTATTGGCCCTTTTGGGTTGTGCCTCACTCAACTAAGTTATGATTGATCATATTATTGCACTTTTGTATAGTTTATTAATATACACTTCTACTTTGGCACATGCAGGTCAAGTATGTCCTCGAAAATTGTAAAGAGGATATGGAATTTTTCAACACTTGGATTGAGAAAGGGATTATAAATCGTTTAAATGTATGACCCAACATTGTTTATGACTTTCACATTTCTCTTGACTTACTCAAGTTGGAATTAGTAAAATTTTAATTTAATAATTGTAGTCTCGTGTCTTTTGACAGGATGTTGTTGAGAAACGCTTTGTGCAATTGTCTTATTCTGAAGCCATTGACTTGTTGATCAAATCCAAAAAGAAATTTGAATTCCCGGTAATTCTTATCTTAATTTGATATATTCTTTTAATTATTATTACTTAATTTGCATGAGTGTGTCCACATCATTGTATATCCACTTCTGAAGTGCATAAATAACATCTAACTTTGGATATTTATACTCTCTTGCAAATAACACATTGATTATGCAATATTAGGTAAAATGGGGGTTAGACTTGCAAAGTGAGCATGAAAGATACATCACAGAACAGGCCTTTGGTGGCAGTCCTGTAATAATTCGGGACTATCCTAAGGTAATAGTTTTTCATGTTTATTGAATAAAAGAAAGTATTATTTAAATTTATGCTGATTCAATTTGCTCTTTCTTTTTGTAGGAAATTAAGGCATTTTATATGAGGCAAAATGATGATGCAAAAACTGTGGCGGCCATGGACCTCTTAGTTCCTAGGGTTTGTGCATCTTAAACTTGATATAGTTCTTTTAATTGCAGTAATTATGAAGGTCATATTTTTATGTACTAACAGGACAAAAGCTTTACAAACAAAAGAATAAATTTTTGCAAGTCAAAAAGAAAACTTAGATGCATTCAATATAGGGCACTTTGTGTACTTTTGAGTTCTGATGGTATTGAAAAATTGAGAAGGTTACAAATTAAAGCTGATTCATTTGATTTCAGGTAGGCGAACTAATAGGAGGAAGCCAAAGGGAAGAGAGATTAGATTATCTAGAGGCTCGCTTAGAGGAATTAAATCTCAATAAAGAGACCTATTGGTGGTACCTTGACCTTAGGCGCTTCGGCTCTGGTTACTCCTCTAACCCCCTCCAAAAAAAAAAAAAATCATATATTTGTATTTCTATATTATCTTTTTTTTTTTTTTTTTAAATTTGTATACTTGACTTTTGCCCATTTTGTAGTTCCTCATGCTGGTTTTGGGCTTGGATTTGAGAGGCTCGTGCAATTTGCAACTGGAATTGATAATATAAGAGATGTTATTCCATTTCCCCGGACCCCTGGTTCTGCTGATTTTTGAAATCCCCAGGAGTGTCTTACACTTCAAGAAGCAGCTTGAGGAGGTTGTTATTTATTTTTATTTTTTTGTTTGTTTCAAAATATCATGATTTTGATGCGCCTTTTCATTTTACACCTTATGGTTGTACACAGTCAAATTTGGGAACAAAATGATGAAATATGACTTGTTGCTTCGTATCTTGACTGCAGCTTTTTTACATGTTTTTCTCAAAAAGATAATTGTACATAAATTCCTTTCTGAAATCAAAATCTGACTGAAAAATATAACAGAAAATTTATGCATCTCTGCAAAATTGTCAATTTGGTATAGTGCTCTTCTCATGAAATGATTCTCTTGTGCTGGCACTTTGACACAATGTCTTTTCTTGGACAGACATGTTATAGGAAAATGAATTATAATCTGTACAGAAATGTTCTATAATTTTGTACCACATTGAAAGAACAGTTTAATAAAATTTGTCTGTACTGTTTACATTAAATATTTTGATCTACATGTACTTTTCTTCTTCAGTTTGGCCTTAGTTAGCCTTTGGGTTTCACACCAATAAAACAAGTTTACCTAAGAATTTATACAAGAGGTAAGATAGCTTGCTAATCGAGCTACATTTCCTTCAGTACACTACCACCAAACATAAACCAGAAGTTGCTATATATATACTCGATACCATGACAAATATGTGGCAATAAGCAATTGTTTCTTTCGGATTAATTTAAGAGTGGTCTCTCTGCGTCAACATCTCGCGTTGATACCTCTTCGTTTGTGGTGCCAGGTACCACGCCTTCTTTCTGCTTTGCCCACAGGACTATGTATAACCCACAGGATAGAAGAATCATCCCAATTATACTGTCAAAACCACCGGAAAACATATTATTAGAAAAAAAAAAGGGATTAGCTTTTGTTGTATTCATTATTTTTCAATCCTCCTTTTAAAAAAACCATTTGTAATTTTTAAGACAAGTAGTCTGCTAATTTTTCTAATGCATATGTCAATTAGTCTGCTAATTTCTTTAATGCTAATTTTCTTTAATCTTTTTAATGCATATGCATATGTCAACAAGTCTGAAATGTAAAATGCACAATGTGTGACAATTGTGATTTGAATTCATGTCTCCATAATTACAAATTGAAATTCTAACCACTAATTAAGTTATAAAAACACATTTGTTAATTTATGAGTGGGGCTAAATTTTTATAAAATTTAACAAAAACAAAAATAAAAATTCAATTAAATTTCAATATGCATGATAAAAAAAAAAAAAATTATGAGGATGGCTAAGCACCTTTGGCATGGCTTTAGATACACCTCTCACAGGAGAGACATATTTTCGAAAACATTGTTACCTTCCAAATTTAAAAATTTGGTGCAAGTAGATAGCAGACAGGATTGCTGATCCCACAGTGGAGATGGGGCTAAACATTGACACCATAACTGGCCCCTTTTTATTCACTGCCCATGTGTTGAATGCTATACATATTGAGCCTGTCACACTTCCCTACATATGACAAATGAAAATATCTTCTTCCTCACAAAAGAGAAATATTAATTTTGATGAGGGATTCTCCACCAATTTTGGAAAAAACTACTGAAGCAAACTTGTTTTAGATTTAGATTTATATACAGATAAACTTTGAAGAGATAGAGACTCAATACCAAGAGTATAAAGCTTGCTACAGAACTAGGTTTGATAGATGGGGATCCCATGTCGATCTTTCCTTCCATCACTACTTGAAATAATGCAGTAAATCCTGCTCCAATGAAAGATGTGACACTGCATAATGTGGAAGGTGCCGGGAAATGAGTCATGGTCTCTGCCTATAATTAAGTAACAAACAAGAATTCAAATGAAACAAAACTTTGAGAAAACAAATAAAAAAAATGGAAAAACATATATAGATTTAGATGTCCATTGTTTTTGGATGTACGTCATAATTACTCGAGAAATTTACCATTTATCAGGCAACTTACTGCATGCTGCTGGAATTTATAAATAAAATATAAAGATAAAGGTCGCAAAGAGAGAGAGATGGTGATAGAATGAATACCTGTAGAACAGTGGTGCATGACACAACAAGTACTGCGGCCAGAAGGCACAAACACCCAAAGATCCAGTCACTGTGGATGTCAATTTGTGGACTGTCAGATTTGTGCAGCATTGGGTTGCAGGGAATTTGGAGGAAGCTAATGGCAATGGCTCCACTCAAACATAACAAGGTGCCTAGTACTTTTGCTCTCGTGTAGAAGCACATGAGATCAGCTTTCTCAAACCTACAATAACACATTGCATTGACAGCAATTTTGAAAGCATGATTCTGATATCATGAAGGCGATGTATGTACAACTGTGAAATTAATTTGAAAATCTATTTGGATATTAACGTAGGGTAGGTAATGGGGGTATACCTGAAACTAACAGCAATTATGAAGATGATGCCTGGTGCTAGGTTTGGCAAAGCTACGGCAATTGAAGGCGATGTTTTCTTCATTCCAATCATCATTAGAACTTGAAAAGAGGCTACCCTAAAAGAGTGTTTGCCAGGTTTTTGTTATCTATTTAGTTGCCTCTTCTAAATTGATACCTGTATGGTATATATATATACATAAGACATAATTAAGACTTAATTTACCCTCCCAAAGCTAGAAAGATGAACTTCACCATCAAAGCTGGTTTCAACCTAGACGGCCATTTCTTCCTAGAAGAATACAATGGAAGGACTCAATTGTAAGAAAATGAGAAGAAACCATGAGAAATTCACATAATCAAGAATTAAATGTCAAGAAATATAAATGCATACCTCTCGAATAAAATAGCGAAGGGTAGGATAAATACTGCGGTTGTGAGGCTACCAAAACATACAAGAAAAAGGGGATTAAGTCCCTGAGAGAGAAGAGGGGCAACAAAAACCATGAATGCGGCATTGACAATTTGCACTGCCACGAGGCCGATAATAATAATCGCATCATCCCATTCTTTTTTGTCGTTGGGACCAAAAGATGATGCTGTAGAGCCATGGTGGGAGCAATGTTGGCATGTCATGGCACATAAACTTGCAATTGCTGTGGTACAAGACATAATAAGAGAATTGTGGTGGGACAGGTATGGTAGATGCTCCTCTGCCTCCAATCCGCCTCGATGGTCTTGCTATTTTTTTATTATAATTTTGGATCTGTAGCATTCTCTTGTTTCTCTTGTTCCTTCTTGTTAATTTGTTGTTCTATTTTTTTTTCCCCATTTTTGTTCAACTATTTGTGCAGGTGTAGGCTTTTTTTTAATGCCTTAATTAGAACATTTTGTTCATATGCTTGATTTTCGTACTTTTATTCTGCATATAAATTACAAATTCTCTATTGATGATGTATCATTAAAATTTCCTTCTATTGGGATAAATTTTTGGACGATTCCTATTATCATTTGATCTTTTTTTTTTTTTTTTTCCTGTTGACAATTGTTATTTATCTATTTATCATCTTTCTACAATGAGCATCACCACTGTCTTGCCAACCAACAAGTGATTAAGTTAGAATCCAAGGGCTGGTAGGAGAGGATAATTGATTGAATGACACACAAAGCATATAGACTTTATCGTTTGTAATATTTAGTATTTGCCATTTACATCCTTATTTTAATATTTCAATGGATACATTTCCTTAAACCCAATTTGTGCAGTTATTATAGCCCTCAGGCTATAATAACGGCAACAAGTAACAACGGCAATAAATTCACATTTCAATTTATTAATTGGTCGATTGCACCTTGATTGTTGGAAGTGGTTGTCCTTGAAGTAATTAGCAATGTGGTAACTGGTAGGTCCCTGATTGCAAAAAACTTTGGTCGTCAAATTGAAGCATTACAATGCTTACTTTGCAACTCTTAATTCATTAATTAACTACATAAATATGGAAATTTACGTCTACAGTATACAATAAGAACACATGAGGCTATAAGGACAGCATTCTCGCCAACTGTTAGTATGAACAAATTTTACATAATTAGTCAAAGAAGTTGTTTCACTAAATTAAGCAAAATCTATAGAGCTTTCGCCAAAACCAACGGTAAATATTATAGCCAACTCACTCGCATCTAAAATCTTTCTTATGACACCCAATCAGATAAAATAACACACACAAAGCTGAAGAGAACAGTTCGCCTATAAATAACATCCGGATTGTTGCAAGCAAAACCATCTTTCTTTCATTTGCCAATTTTTCTTCTTGTTTGATTGATTATTGAATATAATGACTTCCACTTTTTCCATTACTCTTATTGTCATTGCCTCCCTTTTGGGTGTTTGTGTTGCTAAGGGCGCTGCTCCTGAGGGCGCTGCCAATTCCACCGGTGGATGGCTTTCTGGGAGTTCCACATTTTATGGGTCCCCCACTGCTTCTGGGCCTCCTGACAATGGTAACAAAATGCTTCCCTTTTGTTTTCACACACTGTAAAAACAAAGGATGTGTTTTTTTAATGATCTAGTAATTAATTCAAATGATCAGTATCGGAATTAACAATTAAGTTTTAAGAATATGAAGGTCCAAACATACGTAAGAACTAAATACATTTCTACAAGATTCATTAGCACTATTCATTAATTTTAAAAACCAACATAAAGAAAAACTTGTGGTGTCGGTATATGACAAAGAAGTAATTTTTTGTGAATAATATTTTTGACATTCCAAGGGGTAAGGTGTAATTCATAAAGTAATCTCTGATAAATTTGCAAAATGATTTAAGTGGCCGTTCATTATTAATTCTATCATACGCATGCAGGTGGTAAATGCGGGTTCAAGAATATAAACCTTCCCCCTTTCAATTCGTTGACTTCATGCGGCAGCAAAGCCCTATGGAAAGAAGGCAAGGGTTGCGGTTCTTGCTACTTGGTTAGTTGTCTATTTAGACAACTTGGAATGAGATTGTACCATAGTGCTAATAAACTGTTTTGTAATTCTACTTAATTATCACATCTAAAGAAGGGGAAGTGATATTTATTTTTATTGAAAATACTGACAGTGGCTGGGAAGTGATATTTAAAGATACCATTTTTAAGAATTTTTAAAGAAACCACCACAGAAATCAATTGTGTACATGCACCTCACTGGCATTATATTTTCCAACTTTTCTTTATGTAGATATATAGGTTTCCTACATGTAGCACTTGCACAATATATGCATAGTTGCAAATGACATTCTGATATTTCCGTATGACAATGAGGCATGGAATTTTTATTTTCCATTTCAAATTTCAAACCATAAAATTCACGAGATCTTTGAACGTTTCAGATGAAATGCACTAGCCATCCGCTTTGCTCTGGCCAACCAAAACTCATTACAATCACTGATGAGTGCTTGTATGGTGGCTGTGCTGATGCAACTTATCACTTTGACATGTCTGGCATTGCATTTGGCTCACTGGCTTTGCCCGGTAAAGAACTCGATCTCCACAAGGCTGGAAAGCTCGCTGTTCTGTTTAAAAGGTAAGCAGTTTTCATTCTTAACTATCATATGTGATTTTACAGCTTCCAGTTTATTTGTACAGCTGAATTGATCGTTCCATAAAATTACATTGATGTTGACAATAGATTATTTTTTCCTGATAGTCAATCCTTACAAAAATCCATTATTGAAGTGTACATTGTTTAATTAATTATACATAATATGATTTTGGTTTAAATGTAGGGTTCCTTGTGACTATAAGGGCCGTAACATTAACTTCCACGTTGAGCAAGGCTCAAACCCAAACTACCTTGCTTTGCTGACTGAGTACCAAAATGGTGAAGGGGATCTCTCTAACCTCGAAATCAAGGAAGCAGGTTCTTCTACATGGACCCCATTGAAGCAGTCGTGGGGTAAAATCTGGAGACTCGATTCTGCCCACCCTCTTAAGGGACCCATCTCCGTTAAGATTACAACCCTTTCTGGGAAATCCATAGTGGCAAACGATGCTATTCCAGCTGACTGGAAGGCCAACACTAAGTATGATGCTAAAGTAAACTTCCAGGCCGCGCTTTAAAGTTTGCCCATTCTTAGATGGCAGTGATCTTTTTGATGAGTATGCATCGCTCTTTCTAGCTATGATGCACTATGTGAAACACAAATATTTGTGGTTTTGATGTATAATATATGATTCTTTATTTTATTTTAATTTTATTTTGTTATTGGAGCAATGTTGTAATTGTTCAGATGGCATCTTTTCCGGAATATACATAATATATAAGAGGAATTAAATTAAAGATCGTTTGAAATATTTAGTAAACAACTTTTACTTTATTCAAGAAGGAACTTATTTTTTGATGTGTCTAGACTTTCATTCTTTGTACAATTCTCTATGTTATATATGGTCTTATGGAATAGAGTGTGGAAACAAGAGAATAACTCTTTTACGCTACTTTAATATGAGAATAATAGTTATCTACTTAGCACTTCACTTTATCCCACTATCAAATATCTGACTCAACTCGAACAATAAGTTTTTGTTAGGAATTTAAGTACCAGAGAGCAATCACACAACACAGAAAGAAAGAAAATTGAAAAAAATTATAAATTGAACACACAGATTTTTATGTGGAAAACCCTCTAGAGGAAGAAAACTCATTGCTGCTCGCCAAACAAAATTCATTATTTCTCAAAGTCAGTTACAACAAATTACAGAGACATTTAATGTATAAATAAAATACAAAACCCACTGAAAAGGTACGAAAAACAAATTAATCTGGACCGCACATCTTAATGAGTAATTTGACTAATCTAGGCCGTCAGATAAAGGATATTCGTAGCCTCAGACACCGCTCCCAGGGGGCTGTTGCCCCCCTGCCACCCCCCGCATACTCCTAGAATCAGGCTCACATACATAATAGTTTTGTTATCTGCAAGAAATATTTTAGGATCTATTTTACTGTATTTGGCATGTTTAACTTAACTTCTTTAAAAGATTGTATTAATTATTGTATGATGAGTAATTAAGTTGAACATAAATTAATCAATCACTTTTAATGTGCAAGACATGCACGAGAATGATCGATTGGGGAAAAAAAAGTTTTCAAAACAATATGGCATAAATTTGGTGGTCCTGAATGACAACAATTAGAGAAACAGTCTCTTTGAGTTGCTAATTAGGAAGAGAGATTAGGGGTGTTCATCGGGTCTGGTTTAATCTATTTTAAATCGAACTGCGTTAGAGGGTTCACGTTAAATGGTTCAGTTTTTCTGATTATATGGATTGTTTCGGTTCAATTTTTAAAACCGATTTAATTATTCTATTCGATTCAGTTTATAAATTTTTACAAATGGTTAGACCAAACCATCAAATTATAAACCTGATGTCACCCGACTGAACCAAACAAAATTTATAAACCATCTTTATAAAATTCAAAATAATTAACAAAAATGTTTAATTTTACGCTTAATCTTCTTATCTGGTTCAACCGAACAAACTAAAATTTAGTGCAGTTTGTACGGTTAGGTTTTAATTCAGTTGATAAGTTTATTTTGGTCGGTTCGGTTGTATTTTTGAAAACCAAATAAAATTTGATTTGCCTATTTTATTTCAGTTTTAATCGAATCGAATTGATGAACACCCGAAGCGATAATAGAACAAACTAAAAAAAGAGTTGCTCATGATCCAGAAAAAAAGTTTAAAAATCCTCTAAAGGATGCTCTAAGGAGCTCCATATCTTAAAGAAGGGCCGGGTATAGGGTGGATTAAGAATCAGGAACTAATTAAGAAAGTATCTAAATTCAGACTAAGAAGTGTGTATTTGGTGGTATTATAAGATTAAAAGAGAAAAGAGACTTAGATTAACCGTACGTGTCGAACAAATACACTTGGTTTAACTTTCTATCTATTTTGAGGAGGCTTAATTTTCTCTATTATTCTTGTCTGAAAGAGATGGGTCCTCCTATTACAAAAAAAAAGAGTTAGATCAAGTCCCTCGATTTTGTGATTTTGAGTGAATCTATTGTTAGACTTGAGAATGTTTGGAATTGACTAACAGTATCTCATATCAGTCCTCTAAACATTTCCTGCACTAAAAGACAAAAAAATGTGATAGGGGATCACTAACTGACTTGGACATCAGATAACTGCCGGCAATCTACAGGGCTAATGTAATTTTTCATTGTTGACATGCATAGTATTCATACCTATAGACTTAAGTAGTCTTACTTATTATCCATAATATTGGTCAAATGTAAAACAAACTGTTGGGGGACCATTAATTTTGGGAACCAGTAATGACCAAGGGGACCACTAGACGACGTCTGATAGCTTGGATTGGGAACTACAACCGTCTGAAAGCGACATTTGCCAAAATTGGGGACCACTACAACGAATCTAGACAATGAAGTATTCATATCAAACTAATGAAATATTCATATCTAAATAATGAAGTATTCATATCTAACAAATAGAGTACTCATATGTTGACAACATGAAGTATTAATACATATAAGAAATAATTTATACAATTCAAAATTAGACACCTCTTTTGAGACATCTCTTCTAATACCTCTTCAATTCACTTAAAATCTTTTTTTATAGTAAGTATTCACACCTGATATTAACACTATTCATATTGAAGGTATTCATATCTAACAAATAATGAAGTATTTATAACTAATTAATGTAGATATGAAGTATTCATATCTAACAACATAAAATATGCATATTCAACTAATGAAGTATTCATATCTAACTAATGAAGTATTAATATCTAACTAATGAAATATTTATATTATGCACTCTGACAACCTTCGTTGGACTAGCATGGACCTCCTCCAATGGTGCATCACGCTCTCCCCACCAGATCTTGACGATGCACTATGCTCTCCTCGTCGTATCTCGCTGGTGCATCACGCTCTTCTTGCCGGATCTCAACGGTGCACCACACCGATAAAGAGAAGAGGCGGAGGCTGTGAAGGCCATGAAAGCCGCGAAGAGCGCAAATTTTTTTTTTATCGGAAGAGAAAAATGAGTCAAAACAGTTAAAAAGACTAACTGGAATGTGAGAGATAGTTACCATAAGTAGTTAATGGTCAAAGAGACTATTAGACGACTAGAATGGGGGATGAAATCATTACTCTTGTTTTTTAGTGAGGAAATATGCAATTTTCAAGTTTTGATAAACTTGGGGAATTAGATATTTAGAATTTTTTGATAGATAAGACAAAAATTGTTCCAATTACGAATTATGAACTCCGGATAATTTTACCTTTTCTATTGTTTAGGGATATAAATTGACAAAAAGCCACATCTGTTCGTCAAGATAGAATAGAAAATAACAATGCTCACAAATTTGAGTTTCTTTTTAGTACTGTTTCAAATGTGTTCGCCAGAAAAATAAGGTAATTAAATAGATGATTTGATATATTTTACTCGTCGAAAAGGATTTATTTCAATTCTGAAACCCCACATATGAAATTATTTATTCAATCATTTGGAATAGAAGAGATGTTTAAGTGCAAAAGGAACAATTTTATTGGAAAAATTTCCAACACAATTCTGTAATTAAAAAATCTCACAACATTGCGCATTAAATTTAAATCATGCATGTTTGACAGCTATTCTAGTTTAATTCCTATATTCTCTTTCTCACTGAAAGATCCCACATAATATTTTTTTTTTTTAGTTAGCTCAGAATTGGGCTGTAAATGGGCCTCCCAGGCTTCAATTGTCCAGTAGATCTATTCTATTCGTTTAACATTACAGGAGGGGAGTACTCTAGTAACTCAGGTTGGAAATTGTTATTGTGTCATGAGTTGCTATCATTCTTTTTTCTATTTTATTTCATAACAACGGGAACTTTATAGATGAGTAAGTTACGATTTGAGGAATCAAAAATTTAAAGCCCGAACAATAATAACACTTCCCCATTGTTATAATCACCCAAGTCTTTGAGTTCAATAAACTATAATTACCCTATATAAAAACCTCGTAAAAAACTATGTCTGTAGAATTTCGAATATAGTTTTTAAAAACCTTTTAAGATAGATATTTAGAAACGCTCTTTTGTTTTTATTTAAGTGAAGGATATATTAACTTAAAAGCTCTGGATGGAGCGACTTGACATCTATCCAAAATATTACCGTGTGACCTAAGAGCATCTATATTCATAAAATTATCATACATCTTTAAATTACAGGTAAAATTACTACCTAAAAATTAAAATTAAAATGAAATTATCAATGTAAATGCTCAAATAACTTGTTTTAGTGCATCTACATCTCTAAAATTCAATTTTTTTTCTAAATAACTATTAACTACTTTTTAAAAATTATAGTCTTTAAAGTTTCTAACTCTCACATCTCTGAAACCCATTTTAGAGTTTCTATTAAGCTATGTCAGCAACAAATTAAAGAGGAGAAACAATTTGAGCCAATAATTTAGCCAACATAGTTTATAAACAGTTTCTTAATAAGAAACTTTCCTGCATAGTTTCTAAATAAGAAACTCTTTTACATATCTGAAACTGGATTAAAAACTGTCACGTCAGATTAGAAACTCTAATAGTTTTAGGGATGTAGATGCACTTAGTCAGCTCAGAACTGGGTTGTAAATGGGCCTCCGGGGCCCATTGTCCAATATATCTATACTATTAGTTTAACATTACAAGAGGGTGAGTATTCTTGAAACTTCGTTTAACATTGAAGAGGCCCATTGTGTCACCAGTTGCTATCATTCGTTTTTCTATTTTATTTCATAACAATGGAAATTTTATAGATGAGTAAGTTACGATTTGAGGAATCTAAAAATTTAAAGTACGAACATATATATATATATATATATATATATAGAAGGCAAATAGATATATATAAAGGAACTCATCATTGGAAAAAACCCATGTCAAATATTCGGGTCTCACATCATACAAGGCAAGTAGATATACATAGACATGCTATATAGATATATAGCATAAAGATACATTAAGATATCACCCTCTTTAATAGTCCAGCTACTCTCTCCCAAAGAGAAGTATATACTTTTTTACTCAGATTCCAAAATTCACATTAGATTCATACAGGGTATTGGGTTGCCATACAGCCGGGATAGCGTTATTCATCACCAAAGTTTTACCAGAAAGGGTGGTTAGGCGGATCGAAAAGGGTCCTTGCAGAGGGTGGGAAGAGTCGAGTCTCCAAATTTTACCCCATGATTGCTTCACCGGGGTCCATGTCGTAGAAGACCCTTCCTTCAATTCAACATTAGAGAGGTCACCGTCGCCATTTTGGTACTCGATTAAGAAAGCCAAGTACATCGGGTTGGATCCTTTCTCGATGTGGAATGCAACATTACGGCCTTTGTAGTCACAAGGAACCCTATATATAAGACCAAATTCATATCCTATCTAGTTAATTAAACAATAGTTAATATTTCAATCAAACTTTGATCAAATGACCCTTCTGACCAAGTCTAAAACAAAAGGTTAAAAGTTTGAATTGAAATTTGCTCACCTTTTAAACTGAACAGCAAGTTTTCCAGCTGAGTGAAGAGCAAGTTCTTTACCAGGCAAAGCTAAAGAACCGAATGCAATGCCGGCCATGTCAAAGTGATAAGTTGCATCAGCACAGCCACCGTACAAGCACTCGTCGGTGATGGTAATCAATTTTGTTTGGCCAGAGCATAGAGGATGGCTGGTACATTTCACCTGAAACATTCGAATATATCTCATGAAATTTATAGGATGAACTTTTGGATTAGAAATTTAATTCAAAATTTCATGCATGCCTGCTTGTCAGACGACAATATCACGATATATATCACTTGCAACTGTTCGTCAAAAAAGTATTTAATCATTTTAAATCGATTTATCTTCCTTTATTATTTAAATCGCTTCCCGGATCGATTATTTATGGAATGAATAGAATAATACAGAACAAATTATAAACCTATTTCACAATGTCATTAAAAACTATAAAATGAACTGATTAATTACCAGGAAGCAAGAACCACAACCCTTGCCTCCTTTGAAGAGGGCTTTGCTGCCGCATGAAGTCAAGGAATTGAAAGGAGGGAGGTTCACATTCTTGAATCCGCATCCACCACCTGTATATATGCATCCGTTTAAGGAAAAATAACAATTAGTTAATTAGGAGATAAAGTGTTACATGTTAGGAAATTGCATATTATCCCTTGAAGCAGTCTTGTGACTTTATACAATACAGCATAACAATTTATAGGTCTTATATGTATTAGAAATCTCTTTTCTTGATTAATTAGCTAATTAATCAGCAAGATTTTAACATTAGCTAGTAAAGATGTTTGTTGAGTAAATATTTTTGTTAAGAGCACAATTTTATAACTGTACGTTTAGCCAGAACCATTACATTTTTGTACTTTTTAAAAGTTTCTCCAAAATCTACTTTTGAAAAAAAAGAAGAAAAGAAACAAATTAAAATAGCTTCCCTCCAGAAGCCTTGAGAACCAGTAAATTCTGAGCAAATTTCTCAAACGGAGGCTCACAAAGTGTCAGATCTCTATATATATATATAAATATATATCTAGTGATTACAATTTACAAAGTCGTAATGCATGGTCAATCTGTTACAAACATCGACCTATAAATATAATCAATCAAAATCTGTTCGCATATTCTTACCTCTAATGATTACTAGGTTATTTGCAAAATAAACCATATTGTTATATATAACTTGTGTGTGCGTGTGTGTATTAAACAAAGCATTTTGTGCTTTACCATTGTCTGGAGGCCCGGAAGCAGTGGGCAACCCATAAAATGTGGCACTGCCCGAGAGCCACCCTTGAGTGCCATTATGGCCACGAATCCCATGGCCATGACGGCTATGACGGCTATGACGGCTATGATGGCCATGAATGCCATGAAGGGACTCAATCACATGATGGCCATCAGGAAGATGGGGAAAGATCTTGTCATGCGCAACACAAGCACCCAAAACGGAGCTAATAGCAAGGAAAACAATGCAATGAGAGAGAGCCATAATATCTGCCTCAACTTTCTCTCTACCAAACGAGGGAAATGAGGCAGTCAGGAGGGGATATGATCTGCTACCAGCAATATTTTGTTATTTATAAGCTAATGGTATGAGCTACTGTGCGTGTACAATAAGATGTGTTTAATTAGTTGTCGGATTAGCATATTTCTCGATGATAGTTGAGAATATTTCGCTCATTATCAATGCTATATTTGACAGAGCTTATGAAATGATACTTAATTTAGTAAACAACATCTCTTAATTACTAATTAATTATTATGTATATAAAGATTCGTTAGTTATGTTTGGTTGGCAAGAACAGCCCCACTACTTGTTAATATTGTACGGTGCTAGTTAGACAGAAATTTTCATATTTAGCCGCTAATTAACTTGTCAGTGATATAATTGCCATGGGGGAACGGATGGTTGAGTCTGACAACAGAAGCTGGAAGAAAATTTTCTTGGCAACTTGCTAAATTAATTATGCTCTGTAAACAGAAGTTGACAAGAAAATTTTTGATTTTATTGTCAAATTTGATATTATTATGTTCGCCAGATATGCATTGGCCCTGATTTGAAATTCAAGATTTTTGTCAGTATTTGTCAACAGTGAACAGTATTTCTTTGCTATTTTTTTTTTAAATGGCTGAGATACTGTGGACAATATAGTTAATATTATTTTGAAGCATATCTCTGAAATACTGTATACAGTACCGCGTATTTCTGTCAAACATAATGAAGTAGGAAACCAAAACATCAAACGATTATTATAAAAAAAAAGATTAAGCAATTGGAACCGAATGAATTTTAATTGCACGTGAGTGTTCATACTGAAATGCATTGTTCTTGAGTTCGTATCCTCTACGGTACGGAGTAAGGGATCCAATGAACAGAGATTAATTCCCAGCCAAACGATAGGAGTTCAATATATATTTACATATAGGGGTACCTTTTTAAGATTCGTACAACAATTAATTAAAGAACACAGTATGGATTTAATTAATAATTGAAAGTACGTTATTAGATCAGATGATCCGAAAACATTCCTCGGGTGTACAAATTACAGGGGACTTGACTTGAGTCAGTATTATTGATTGCAAAATTGGGTATAAAATTGTGCAAATCTAGCCCTTGGCATTCAATGTGGCAATACATCATGCGATCAATTCTAATAGAAGTACAATTCCTTCGGCGATGTCTCATCATTCTTTGAAGTAGCGAAGTAAAAGTTACGATGTTATCAGTTTCGTCACAACTTGTTATGTCATATACATTGATCGTAATTTGTAATTTGTAATTTGTGTCGTGTGAAATTTCTTTTCAATCGAAAATAACATATCACGTAACGTCGATCTTTAGCTTTTAATTGTACAACTTTCACGTAGCGGGCCAAAAAAAATAATGTCTTTAGCACGCCAACTTTTTTTACCAGCATAAAGGATCTATATTTCATTCAATTCTACTTCTTTTCTTTTTTGGAGAAATTCCATTTTTTTTTCTTTTTTCTTTATTATTTTCAAATATCCCTATCTATTTGAATTTTGTGCCTGTAAAAGAAGTAGAGAAATAATGTATTTTATTGAGTTGTTTATCGCATTTTCTTCAATAAGAAGAACTGTTCAATTTAAAACATCATATTTGACAATTGTCTTTATTATACATATTTCTTTTATTCCAAATCTTATTTTGTCAGAAATTTTTTTTTGTTAGTATTAATTTCTTGGTGGAAAGTATAAGTTGAGATGGTTGTAAATTTTATTTTTAGATGAATTTTTGTTTCCTGTTTAAAATGAGCTTTTTTTTCCTAGTTTGGCGAAAGAAGAAATAAATCAGAAACTGAAAAAATAAGCGCAAACGAAGCATTAACAGATTTTGAATGTTACCCAAATATATCATCTTTATATTATCATTGTAATGTTTGATTTGCATACATGTGATGCTTTTTTGCTTAATTTCATTCTACTATTGCTAAGCTGAATGCCTGAATCTACTAGCACGCGTGAGAAAGAAAATTAGATCATTGTTTACAGGACTCTGTACAAAACTTGTAGCAAATTCTGTTGGCCCATTATATTGTACCACAAATGACTCATTACACAGAAACATGCATAGTTAACATTACAGTAGAGACCTAAAACAATATCAGAAATTGTAGTCAAAGGCTACCTCTGCTGTCTCTGCTCAACCGTACAAATAATAGGAGCAATTCCATCTGATTATAAACCCTTCAGAAGAACAAAAATTTACATTTAATTTTGGTTGGGGTGCGCCAGGCCCGTGCAATAGTGCAGCGCATGGGCGACGCGTAAGAGACCCAGTAGCAAGCTACTGTGGTGGACCCTTCCCCACAAAATATAAATTTAATATCGTTGTGAGCACATGGCCCACATATCAGATATTAAACTGATAAGAACAGATACTACACTTGATCTTAGCCAAAAGGCCGAGAAAGGTATGAGTTGAAACGATGCCGGGCGTTCGCTTTAATAGGTGGTTTGATGAGGTTGTGTGGCTTACACTTCTATTGTGGGACTAATTTTGCGCTATGGTGTTGTGTATTTTTAAGGGAACGAACCGGTTTAACAGCTAGTGCTGGACCGGGTTAACCCTGAGCTAACGGACTGGGCCCAAAAATGGGCTTGATTTGAAACAAGTAATATAGATTTCTGAAGTAGAATTTCTCTAAATCTGTTTGTGAATTTTTTTCTTTTAACATTTAATCGCTTGTAGATGTGCTTTTACCGAGCGACAAAAGAAAAACAAAATGTAGCTGCGTATCTGAAATCATGAAGTATTTAGTTGATCGATTGAAACTGTTACATTTTGTGCACGGACATATTGTTAGTAGATGGCTTCTATGCTGGTCGGACATGGAGATAACCACCCATTTATTCCAAAATTGCTCCTATACACTACATTTGTATGACAGATTGAAGCACCAAGGGCCATCAGAGCATTGGCCAGCGCAACCAACAATAGATGTAACTAACAAGATCAAGGTGGGAAGACTTGAACAGGTACAGGTGGCCACACTACTAATTATGCAATTTGTTTTGTGGAGGGAGCGATGTGCTAGATGCTTCACAAACTCATGCAAGAACCAAGACGAATTGATAGAGGAAATCCTTTGGCAATTAAGATTCTACGAGCACATAACTGAAAGGCAACCTAACAGAAACATCACGGTGACTGACAGGTACCAGAATGGACGCCTGGTACATGGAGAGGCAGAAGCTGCACCTACTGGTACAGGTACCGGTCCTGGTCCTGGTACTGATACTGGTACCCATTCTTGTACAGGATCGGAGGGTGTAGCGGTAGGCATTGGGTCGGATCACAGGGTGCTAACTGGTATTGGATAAATATTGTGATACTGGTAAACTGACAGAAGAAAGGAAGAGCACAACCGTGCTGGAGACATATAGCCAAAATAAATTACATAAGTTTTTCTTTTTCACGCCAATTAGTTTCATAATTTTTTTTTGTCCACTTTACTGGTATTTCTTTTTTCCATGTTCAATTGTTTGAGCATTTTTCATTTTCTTCATACCAGTTACAAAACTCTTGTAATTATATCATTATTAATGAAATCAAATGTTGGCTCGACTCACATTATTTCTCAAAAAGTTTCAAAACAGCATGGATATTCGAGTCGATGGTGATAAACCTTGGGAATTCAAACAAATTATCTTAAACCATGCTAAAACCAATTCCAAGGACTAAAACTAATCCCGAAGACTTCACGAGTTCATGTGAATAATAATAACTCCTGTCAAAAGTAAGAAAGTGGTTGCTAATTAAGAGCATGCACATTCGTCAGAGATAACTATTTTCCGTGCAGTTGCACACATCATTTTTTTTTAGTGTTCAAAACATTATGAGTAAATCTCATCTTATCACTACCATGTATGATCATACTGAAATTACAATTATGAATGAAAATTAATTGGGGTTTGACTCCCATCTTTTTGTCAAAAAAAAATTTGTTGGTGTGCCAGACCTCATTGAGTATAATATTGGATTGGAAAACATCAGCCAAAGGTTTTTTTTTTTTTTAGGGTCCATTGTAAAAGATTTAAGACTATATATCAGCCATTTTTCTAGACCACGCAATGAGAACAAGTCCTAAACATTTTTTATACCACGCAATGAGAACAACCATTTTTTTAGACCACGCAATGAGAACAACTTCTAAACAATTCTTTATACCATTCTCAAGATTTCCAAATAGAATTACGATATTTTCAAATAAAAGAGGTGTTTTGATTCCTTAAAGGCCGTCTTAGATAAACATATAGGCCTTCTTCACGGTTCTATGTACCTTAAGCCCAAATTAATTTGTGTAGTTCACATTTTTTTTTTTTTAAAAAAAAGAAGGCAAAAACCCATTTTCCATTATGAGGAAAACATAATTACAAAAGGATAACTATTAGCATACGAGCCAATAGCAATGTTCAATCACCTCATACTACTGGTGAGGAAAGAATATAACAGCAATTAACAAGCCATATTAACAATGTGTAGTTCACATTTCTTAGGGGTATATTATAAAAGTGTTTACTCTCAACAAATAATGGTTAGTGGGAGGTTCTAGATACATTCAGGATTTGATTCTTCGATATAGCAATAATAAGATAATTAAGAACTAAAATATTATCACACAGATTTAACTTTTAAAAGCACACTAATATAAGTACGAAAATTGGGTCAAACAACACCTTTCCTACTTAGCTACAAAATTCTCCTAACCACAATGGCAACAAAATCCACAGTTCATGAATAGATTAAATGATCGATTGTACAAATCCTCGATCGAGTGTAGGAAGTGATTGTGTTCAATAGATTAACTGGTAGGTTTCTGATTGCGAAAAACCTTGATTCTCATATATTGAAGTATCGCCATACATGCCCACTTTGCAACTATAACTAACAATGCATTAACAACATAAATACGGAATTTCCCGTCTAGCAGTATATAGAAAATAAGAACACGAGAGGCTATAAGTACAGCTTTCTTGACAACTGTAAATATGAATATAATCAAATGATGGCATGACCCTTCATTTTCTCAAAAAAAGAAAAGAAAAAAAAGCTGCTAGCATGAATAACCTTTACATAATTAGTTAAAGAATAAGTTGTTTCGCTAAATTAAGCAAATCTTATATAGAGCTTTGGCCAAAACCAATGGTAAATATTATAGCCAACTCAATGGCATCTAAAAGCTTTCTTATGACACCCAATCAGATAAAATAACACACGCATAGTTGAAGAGAACAGTTGGCCTATAAATAACATCCGCATTGTTGCAAGCAAAATCATCTTTCTTTCATTTACCACCTTTTCTTCTTGTTTGATTGATTGAACATAATGACTTTCACTTTTTCCATTACTCTTATTGTCATTGCCTCCCTTTTGGGTGTTTGTGTTGCTAAGGGCACTGCTCCTATGGCTGCTGCCAATTCCACCGGTGAATGGCTTTCTGGGAGTTCCACATTTTATGGGTCCCCCACTGCTTCTGGGCCTCCTGACAATGGTAACAAAATGCTTCCCTTTTGTTTTCACACACAATATAAAAACAAAGGATTTACTTTTTTAATAATCTATTAATTCAAATTATCAGTATCAGAATTAAGGTTTAAGAATACAAAGGTCCAAACATACATAAGAACTAAATACATATCTACAACACTACAATATTCATTTGCGCGCACTCTTCATTAATTTAAACAACCAACTAAAAGAAAAAACTTGTTGTGGTGCCAGTATATGATAAAGAAGTAATTTATTGTGAATAATATTTTTGACATTCCAAGGGGTAAGACATAATTCATAAAGTAATCTCTGATAAATTTGCAAAATGATTAAATTGGCTGTTCATTATTCTATCATACGCATGCAGGTGGTAAATGCGGGTTCAAGAATATAAACCTTCCCCCTTTCAATTCCTTGACTTCATGCGGCAGCAAAGCCCTATGGAAAGAAGGCAAGGGTTGCGGTTCTTGCTACTTGGTTAGTTGAACTCTTTGGAAAATTTGGAATAAAATTGTACCATAGTGTTTATAAATATGTTTTGTAATTCTATTGATTCCATCTAAAGAAGGGGAAATGATATTTAAAGATACCATATTTTAAGAATTTTAAAAGAAATCACCACAAAATCCAATGTATATATACATGCATGTACCTCACTAGCATCATATTTTCCGTATGTAAATGACATTCTGATATTTCCGTATGACAATGATGCATGAAACTTTTATTTACCGTTTCAAAACTCCAACCAATAAAATTAACGATATCTTTGACTGTTTCAGATGAAATGCACTAGCCATCCACTTTGCTCTGGCCAACCAAAACTCATTACAATCACTGATGAATGTTTGTATGGTGGCTGTGCTGATGCAACATATCACTTCGACATGTCTGGCATTGCATTTGGCTCACTGGCTCTGCCTGGTAAAGAACTCGATCTCCACAAGGCTGGAAAACTCGCTGTTCTGTTTAAGAGGTAAGCCCTATTCATTTTTATCTATCAGATGTGATTTTACAGCTAGCTTCCAGTTGACTTTGTATAGCTGAATCGATCGCTCCATAAAATTACATTGATGCTGACAATAGATTAATTTTTCCTGATAGTCAATCCTTACGAAAATCCATTATCGGAGTGTACATTGTTTAATTAATTATACATAACATGATTTTGACTTAAATGTAGGGTTCCTTGTGACTACAAGGGCCGTAACATTAACTTCCACGTTGAGCAAGGCTCAAACCCAAACTACCTTGCTTTGTTGACCGAATACCAAAATGGTGAAGGGGATCTCTCTAACCTCGAAATCAAGGAAGCGGGTTCTTCTACATGGACCCCATTGAAGCAGTCGTGGGGTAAAATCTGGAGACTCGATTCTGCCCACCCTCTTAAGGGACCCATCTCCGTTAAGATTACAACCCTTTCTGGGAAATCCATAGTGGCAAACGATGCTATTCCAGCTGACTGGAAGGCCAACACTAAGTATGACGCTAAAATAAACTTCCAGGCTGCGCTTTAAAGTTTGCCCATTCTTAGATGGCAGTGATCTTTTTGATGAGTATGCATCGCTCTTTCTAGCTATGGTGCACTATGTGAAACCCAAATATTTGTTGTTTTGATGTTTAATATGTGTTTCTTTGTTTTATTTTAAGTTCTTTTTGTTATTGGAGCAATGTTGTAATTGTTCAGATTGGCATCTTCTCCATAATATAAATAATAAGAGGAATTTATTTAAAGATCGTTTGAAATATTTAGTAAACAATTTTTATTTTATTCAAGATGGAACTTCATTTTTTTTGGGTGTGTGTACAGTCTACAGTTTCGTTTTTTTTTGTACAATTCTCTATGTTAAGGAATAAAGTGTAGAAATTAATAAGAGTATCTCTTATCACCATTCTCATAAAAATATATAATAGGTATATTCATCACTACACTTTGATCCACTATCAAATATGATCATATATAGTATATATATCCGACTCCCAAGTAAAACAATAAGTTGTATCCATAAGAACTAGCCAAGGATTATAAATTCTTGGTACTATACCAGTTGGTATATAGAAGCGGAACACACGCATCTTAATGCAGATCAGGCGGTAATAGCCCATTAGACCTACTCCGAATTCAATTTTGAGTTTGAATCCGTTTGAATTCAGTTCAAGAAAAGTTGTACAGAACTCTTATAATATTTGTGTCAAAACAGGTCAAATGGTTCGAATTGAAATTCAAAGTTTGACTTACTTCAAGTGATATGAATTCAAGGATCGAGCGGGGGAAATGATGGAGCGACATAAATTAATTACCTTCAAATTTTTCCGTGATAAAAGGGGTTAATCAATCAGAATCATTAATCAGTACCTACGCCGTTTTAAAATTGTATTCACGGTTTTTTTTTTTCCGCATTCTTATTCCACGGTTCTAAAAAAGGTTCATTTAGTGGTTTAAAGAAAATAATACATTGGCGATCTTAGCATTCTTGTTTCGTAGTTAACTTTTGTCTGAATTTTTTGATGACATAAGGACGAGTCAATGCTTGGTTAAAGAAACTATTTAAGCGGTATCCAAGGATATATATATACAAGAGCGACAAACGCATGGGCAACTTGACTGCATCAGTCAAGTATTCCAAAAAAAAAAAAAAAGACAAACACATGGGCGTCTTGCGCTAGATTTAGCTTCGCAATGAGCTACATGCCTCTAGATACACACTGAATGACACCGTACCAAAGAAAAACTGAAAGTAGGCATTAGTTGGGAGATGCTTTATGACAAGGTATAGAGCGAAGGAAATTTTTGTCAAATTAGTAAAATTACCCATGTTTTATTCTGATCAAAGCTAAGAAGATTAAAATTGGTTATTTCAACTTAGGCGATTTAAATTATTCATATTTGGTTGAGATTTAAAGTTAAATTATAACTTAAAATATTTCTTATTTGGTTAGAGTTGGTGGAGAACTAAAATTTTGACAGCCTAAATTCGTTAAATATTTATAATAACATACTAATTATATAATATTAATATATTAATAATAACTGTAATATATTAGATATTGTTATAAAATTTATTTCATATATTGATAATATAAAATATTAATTATATATTAATAATAATAATGAATAATAAAATACTAATTATATAATTATAAATTAATAATTATTATTAATAAAAAGATACTAATTATATAATCTTATTAAAATAATTATTTAATATATTAACAATACCAAATATTGATTATATAATTATATATTAATAATTATTAATGATTTACTATATTAACAATATTAATTATTAATTAATAATAAGATACTAATTATACAATATTAATATATTAATAAAAACTATAATATATTATAATTATTATTATAATAATTATTTAATATATTAACGATGTAGGATATTAATTATATAATTATATATAGTATTGTGTCCGTGCATTGCAACGGAGAAATATTATAAGATTGAATAAAATATGAAGATACTTTTTTATTTGACATTCATACAAAATTAAAAAATAAATAAATAAATAAAAGACAAATTGAAAAAAATAAAAATTCAAATAATAAATAACAATAAAAGAAACAACAACAAATGAAAAAAAAAAGACAAAATGTAAGATGATTTTTTTTTAATATCACTACGATTTAATATCTAATTTTCTTCACAAGTGAGACATATCATTAAACAATTTAGAGGAGGTGATATGTAAAGAAATAAATTTAAAAAATATATAATTAAATGAATGAAATAAGAATTTTCTCTACATATATATTATTCATGAAATTTATTTTAACAATAGAAATTTCTCTACATATCATTTATGTACATGAAAATTCTAGATAGGATTCATTTTCTTTTCATATCAGAAAGATTTATTGCTTTTGTCAGCACAAGATCTGATATTCATCTATTTACAAAAATGTAATAGCCCTAAATAAAAAAAATTATTGTTTTCATTTTTATTGTTGAAACTATAGAGAAAGAGGAGAAATGAAGGAATCAAATCATCCGCCCACAGGTGGGTAGAATTTTCATGCCATCTATGCAAATTAACCAATCCTGGTCTACCATATTTTCGACCTCTCAATGATGGTTTTCACAATAATTAAATACTTGGTCTGTCATTTTCGACTCACGTGGTCAACAAAAATAGAAAAAAAAATCCAGTCTGTCTTTATGAAATCTCCATTCTTATATTATGACACAAGTAAAATAAATTTATAACAAATTACCAGAAGATATTTTTTTTATGAAAAAAAGTAAGTTATATAGAAGAGAGTTCCAATACAACAAATTTTATGTGCAATTTGAGTTATAAATTTTCAAATATAAATGAAAAAGTAAACATTGAACATTTTATAGCACAAAAATTTTACCAGAGAATTTTGAATTTTAAAAATTATCATTAAATAATATAGAAAAATTAATGGAGTACGTTAGATTTTCAAAGGTCTAGAAAACTCTAAGTTAGTGGTTTAAATTTAAAACTTTTGAACCAATTTAGTAGTTCAGATTCAAACTTTGAAGCCAAATTAGTGGTTCTGATTTAAACTTTGGACCCAAACTACTAACTCAATTCCAAAATTTAAATCCGAGTTACCCACTCAGCGCCTGCTAAGCCATAAAAAAATTCATGTACTAAATCTATATTCTTAATATTATTTAATAATAATTTATAAAAATAAAAAAATTCTCTATAATGCTATGACATTTTGTAGAAAAAATTTATTTTTTGTTTATATTTGAACCCAAATTGCACATTAAATTTGTTATATTGAAACTCTCATCTAGATAACTTCACATAAAGAATACCTTGTGATGTTCTTATTATTAATTTTTTATATTCATTATAATGATTATTCTTTAGATAAATTGCGGTATTATTAAAATTTTTATAAAAGACATTGGATTGTATCTTTTCACCTTTGTTCATTATATGAGTTAATTTTTCGGCATTTAAAAAACTTTCTATATAAGTTAGTCTACACAGATTATTGACAATTGATTATTGTAAACCTTCATTGAGAGCTAGCAAAAGAAGGCATGCTCAGATTAATTAGTTTTTATAGATGGCAGGGAAATGAAACAGAAGAAATAGAGAAATAAGGAAATAATTTAATTGGAATAATAAAATATAGCTCTAAGGAGAAATAAGGAAATAAATTGCTAAGAATTTATTCAATTTTAATGTGATAAACCATGTAGCAGTCTGTGTGGCGAGTATGTTTTTTTACTAAATTTAAATTTCTACACATAAAATAGATGTATATAATCAAAAGAAGATAGATTATTTTATTGGAGGGTTGATATTCAATTCAAAAATTTACCTTTCAATCTTAGCCGTTGGAGGATCAGGACAATTACGTACATAATATAAGAATGGAGATTACTAATAATTATCAAGCTTCTAAATAGCGTTTATAGCAGTATAGTGGGGAGACAAAAAAAAAAGCTTTAGCGAATAGCAGAGCTATAGCGAAAGCTATTATAAATAACGTTTTTTTATTTCAAAAATTATATTTTATATTTCTACTAATAGTAAAAATGTCTCATCAAGAAAAAAAATATCAAATTAATTAAGAAGTTTTAATATTCATATTAAACCAATACAAAGTTCAAATTGTCATTCAAAATATCCATAATTCAAAAACTATTGATATATTTTATATTCAAAATATACCACTACCATATATTAATGCATGATACAAAATTTAATTGATATAGCGGTATAGCCTGCATATGTTCCATTGTATTGATATAGCTTAATAAAGTAAAAAATTACCAATCTAGACATTAAGGCCCATGAAAATTGCAAAATCATAACCCATGTAGCATAGCGGACCGCTATTACCGCTATAGCGGTCGTAGCTTGATTAGCGCAGTTTTAGCTTAGCTTTCTGGGTCCAAAACCGCTATAGCTAGCTGTTCAACCCGAAAGGTATACACAGAGTTTCAGTACAATGATTAATTGTACCTTTTAAAACCTTGAGTTACTCTCGATTAAGACTGCAAGTGCACAGCCCTGTTTGTATAGTAAAATCAGGTATCGATCCACATAGGCGGTTCTTTTCTAAACTCTTACTCGACTTAGTTAGGTACTAGAAGTGTAAAAGGTTTGGTATTGGTTTGTTTATATTTCCTAATTTCAAGTAACGATTCAATTAATAGTAAATGAAAGCAATTAAAGATTTTGGTTTTGAACAATGATAGAAGGCGTTCCCAGGGTTTTGGGTTTCATCCCAAACTTTGCCCTCTCTAGACCTATCATACGTCTCGCATCATCTCTGATGCGACCCATATGATGCGACTTGCATCATCTCTGATGAGGGTCGCTTGGCCCTTGAGCTGAGCTGACATGTGTTTGTATCTAAGTTGATTTCTTATGCGATGCTTCAACCTATAGCTCTCACCTACTGGTGTCTAACCTAAATTGATTGTCTGGTTTGCTAAAGGTATCCACAACCTTTCGATAATGGAAATTTCACCTCTCGGCTACTATTGATCTTAGATCTACCTCAAATACTCAATCACAATTGCAAGAAACATCAATGTCAAAGTACTAGAAGATATGCTATAAACATCTAACAGTAAACAATCAAGAATCAATCAAGCAATCAAATGAATACTCAAACAAAGAATCACACAAGTTCAAACTTAGATTTAAACAATATGCAATTCAAAGACAAAGTTTAGAGACTACATCCTTACCCTAGGAACTAAAGTTCTACTCAAACATGATAAAATAAAGCATAAAAGAGGGAGAGAATAGGCAGATCATAATGAAGCTCGAAGATCCAAGGTGGATTGGAGGGGATCTTGCAATCTTCTCTTCTTCTCCAAGTGATCATCTTCTTCTCCAAGCAATCTCCAATCTCTCTCTTTTCTCTTGATCTCTGCTCTCAAAGTGATCTGGAATGTCAAGGGGGGGGGGGGGGAGAGAAGCTCTCCAAATTATGGCACAGGACCTCCTTTTATAGGCAACGGGTCTGACTTGGGGCTTATCAGGTTCAATTTGAATTGGGCGGCAACTTGTGATGTGACTCGCTTCAGGTGGATGCGACTCGCATCATCTGGTCTTTAAGTAAGGAGTGAGGGTCGCATCGCAGGTCGCTTTGGGCTTTGATGCGACCCGCATCATGGGTGATGCGACTCGTATCAGATCTTCCTGAAGTCTGCCATTTGCCTGATTTTGCTCGATTTCGCCTGATTCCTGCAAAGTAAGAACCAAAATATAGCAGTACCACATTCTATGGATATTCAATGTGAAAGGTACTATCTGTTGGTTCAAAACATAGATTTTTGTATAGAAACAAGTCGAAATAATAGGTCTAATAAGGTGATATCACTAGCTATTTAGAAGCTTGATAATTATTAATAATAAGATACTAATCATATAAGATTAATATATTAATAATAACTATAAAATATTATAGTACTATTATAATAATTATTTAATATATTAACAATATAACATATTAATTATATAGTTATATATCATTAATAAGTTACTACTTACATAATATTAATGAGGAGGGATCAAGTTACAATATTTTTTGAGTTACAACAAGTTACAACAAGCATTTTCTAAATTTTGAAAGTCCAAATCGCCGATCGAAACCGTTAGATGTGATCTCTACAATAAAATGTGCTTGGAGACCAAATTTTACATTTTTTGGATTTTTTTACTATTTATTAAGATGGGTACAAAATTCAATGGTATGAAGTTGACTAGTTTTTGTACCCATCTTAATAAATAGTAAAAAAATTCCAAAAAATGTTAAATTTGGACTCCAAGCACATTTTATTGTAGAGATTACATCTAACAGTTTGGATCTACGATTTAAACTTTTAAAATGTAGAAAATGCTTGTTGTAACTTATTGTAACTCAAAAAATGTTGTAACTTGATCCCTCCTCAATATTAATATATCCCCAAAAAGGCTTTACAAGACGAGTCAATGCTAGCTAGACCCAAAAACTTGTAGCCATAATTGGGGGATCTATCACAAGGGATTCTCAAAAAATATACATGGAGAGGCTAAAATGTAAAAGAGTAATTATTTCATCTCCTCATTCTAGTTCTCTAATAGTCTCTCTGGCCATTAACTACTTATAGTAAGTATCTTTCTAACTACAACTTCATATCATACAAACCATTTTGACTAAAACAATTAAATCTTAGGAACCGATAAATTTGATCAATGAACAAAACAATTCCCAAATAAAATACATAATTAATCAAATAACAGAGGATATACCTATTTTATGTCACTTTTTTTTTTTCCGATATAGTTGTTTAATGCTATCAACAACGTTCGCAATTCAGAATTCCACATCATAAATTTTTACAATTGAGTGGAGCAATCCAGTAACAATTTTGTACCATTCTCTCATGCATCTTCCAAAAAAATGTATGATCTAAGCTAATCCACACCAACATTTTGTCAAATTGAACCAAACAGAGGACTGTGATTGGCCAGTCCTTTACTCGACACTCGACAGAGACCAGTGAAAAAAACTTACCCAAGAGAGGAGACTGAGCGAAGGATATATGGTGGAGGGAAGCATAGAGCGGAGACGGACAAAGGAGAGTGTTGTATCATACTGAGAGAGAGACCGAGTAGAATTTTTTGTTTTTGTTTTTATTTTTATTTTGGCTATGCGTCCAAAACGGAGAAAATTGAAAATCTAAAAATTTGAAAACGTCCGTATCTTTGCCATATCCTGTCTTTATAAGCCGTATCATATATTGTATCGGAGGGGAAGGCATACGTCAGCTGACGTATCAGAAATGTATTGGAGCTATATCGGGTGTGTATCCATATCTGATATGCACCCGATATTGGTATGGGGTCTTCGGTAGAGTATCAGGATAACATAATCGCTTGACTTTATACTAAATTAATTTAAATATGTATAAGCTTGACATGTAAATGTATAGTTTTTGAAGTAGATTAGTTCTAACAGTTTGAATTCATTGTTTAAATCAATCTAATAAATTTTAAAATTAAGCTTAAAAACACTCTAGTCTTACTCGCCTTGAAAACTGTTTTGTGCAATTTGAAACATATTAACAAAGTTAATTAAGTTAGTTTTCCACACGAATGACGTTTCAAGGAAAGTGCGCTCTGTCACACGTGAGGCCATGAGGCCGTTGAGGAACCAAGAAGAATCTTATTAGAGAATCCCCACCAACTATTTGAGAAATTCAGAGCGCCTACTCTCTTGAATTATTTTCTCCACTCACGTTTTTCAAAAGTTGACTCCTATTCTTTAATACCGTTCATCTGGTTTCTAATTAATTCAACAAAAGAAGGAAAAAAATAAGTTAGAGATACTCATAGAACTAATTTTATTCTGGTACCTTGTTTGTTTTTTCTTATGGCTCTTGCCCAGGTCAATTGGTGTTGCCTAGCTAGGAGTAGATAGGGTTATTTTTAAGCTCACTAAGCACTTATGAGTATAATAAATTATTAATAAACTTCATAGAGTGACTTAATAAACTTCATGATGTACTTATGTACAAAATTTATAAATTTTCTAGTTAATTTTGTATAAAGTGAAGTAGTAAAAAAATTATGAGAAATGAATATATATATTAAACTTAACTAGTGAAAGAACTAGCTTTTAGTTTAGTGATAAAGATACATGTTTTTTGATGTGAGAGATTATAAGTTCAAAATCGAATGGAGGAAATCCTTTTTTTATTTTAATCATAGAAGATTTTTAAAGGATGTTGGGTGCTTGATACTTAACTCTCTCAATCAAAAAACTTGAATTTTTTTATTTTTACCGCTTACATTTTGAAATTTGTAAGTTTTATATGTAAATGTATCATGTGAAGTAAATTGGTTTTAATAAATTAAATTCCATGTTTGAAATAAATTTGATAGATTTGAAATTAAACTCTTGAATTTTTTTGATGAAATTAAGATCCTAGTTGAATTGTTGCCTATAACTCAATGACATTGACATGTTAAAACTGAGAACTTGTCAACATGAGCTAAAAGCGGTTGCTCCTCGTCGAGTCTGAAACTCTGAATAGGTTGTACTTGATCCAGTTACAAAATGCAACGGTAACCACTTTCAGAATCAAATGGAGAGGATAAAACAAATTGGCGGTTATAAATAGGCATGCACAGAGGACTGTTTGTCTCAAGCAACTTTCATTTCCAGGCATCTACAACAAACTTTGCTACCTCTCTCTCTAGCTCTCTTTCTAATTAATTCTAATCCTCTCCAGAAAAAGTAACAAATATAAGATATGCCTTGTGAGACAAGGACCATCACCAGCCGCACTGTGTGTGTCACTGGAGCCGGTGGATTCATAGCATCTTGGCTTGTAAAACTCCTCCTCGAGAAAAACTACACTGTCCGAGGCACTGTGCGTAATCCAGGTGCAGCTTTGCTCTAATTTTGCATAACAAACCTTTTGTGTGTCAATTAGATAACAGTTTTGCTAAATAAGGATAATTTTTGTGAACGTAGATGATCTGAAGAATGCACACTTGTGGATTCTTGAAGGAGCAAAAGACCGGCTTGAGCTCTTGCGAGCAGATTTGTTAGACCCTGAAAGTCTCAGAGCAGCATTTGCTGGGTGCGAAGGAGTGTTCCACACTGCTTCACCTGTCACCGATGATACTGTACATACAGGAACATAATTTATTTAGCCATTAATTACTGTCTTACGTTCCAATCCATCTCTGCCATTGCACTTGGCCTCATTTCTTGTTAGGAGGAATATTATTTCCTCAGTCTATATCTTTAGAACTGTTATTTTAAGTTACTTCCATTATTCATGGAGGATTAATTGCCTTCTACACACACGCACACACAATTGTCATTGTTTGTGCTAATATATATCTGAGTAGAAGAAGATTATTTAGTAGGCCTTAAATGTGCAGATGTGCTTAACCAATTAAGAACTTTCTATAAGTTCCATTTTCTTTTGACAAAAGTAAGAAAATGCAATAATCAGGAACAAATGATTGAACCGGCAGTGAAGGGAATGAGAAACGTGATTAATGTGGCAGCTGATGTAGGGGTCCAGCGTGTCGTATTCACCTCCTCTATAGGCTGTGTCTACATGAACCCTCGCTACAACCCCAGTTCTCTAATTGACGAGACATGCTGGAGCGACCTTGAATACTGCAAGAACACAAAGGTGCGTATTAACAAAGTTTCAACCTATTTACTCTCGATCTCTGGAACTACAATCTGTGCTACAATTAATGTTGACCTAATTGGAACCATATGCATATTTTCTAACAAGTTAGTTAAACCATGCAGAATTGGTATTGTTATGGCAAGACAGTAGCAGAACAAAGTGCCTGGGAGGCAGCAAGAGAAAGGGGCCTAGACCTAGTGGTTATAAACCCGGTGCTTGTACTTGGGCCGCTGTTACAACCGACCGTGAATGCTAGCACCATTCACATATTGAAATACCTAACCGGATCAGCTAAGACATTTGTGAATGCTTCACAAGCATATGTTCATGTGATGGATGTGGCAAAAGCACATGTGAAGGTCTATGAGACACCTGAGGCTAATGGAAGGTATATTTGTGCTGAGAGCACCTTGCATAGAGGCGAGCTGTGCGGAATGCTTGCCAAGCTGTTTCCTGAGTACCCTATTACAATGAGGTACCTAGTTTTAACTAAACTTATTGATAAAGTTAATTATCAGTTCAATGAATCTTTTATTGATGAAGTGTATGTGTAAACACAGGTGCAAGGACGAGAAGAGTCCAAGGAACAAAGGTTTTAGATTCAATAATCAGAGACTGAAGGATATGGGAATTGAATTTACGCCTGTAAGAGCATGCCTGTATGAGACTGTGAAGAGCCTCCAAAAAAAACAAATGCTACCTGTTGTTTTATGATGCCTTAATTTTCTCTAAGATAAATGCTGGTTTACAATTTCAGAAGCACAAATAAGTAATTAATTAATTATACCACTAAGGGGCTACTGTAATAGTTGTTGCAAAATATATAGCCCCGTATTATGTAAAAAACATTAGTACTTTTGATCTTTAATTAAGAAAGTAATTCCTTTGTGCTCCGAGTTCACAATAAAGACAATGCTTTTTCTTGTTTCTTAATTTTTCTAATGACAATTGACAAACAGATGGTTTAATAACAAACAATAATGTTTACAGATGTACTTAAAATTATAGTTAGTATGACGAACCCTCTAATATTCATACCTACCAGTACTCGTTTGTACATAATGGCGGGGTGAGAAAATCGGATCATGATGCGGTAAAATTTTCATACTAAGATATAAATGTATAATTATTTTATACACAAGTATATATTTATAACTTTTTGTAAATTATCTTTTATTAATATATTTGTTGACGGTAATTGCCGTCAACTGTCAAAAAAACCTTTTTTGGAACAAAACAGGCAAAATTAAAAAGCATATTTTGAATACACCATCAGCATGTAGCCTTCAAATACATATATATATATAGTTTATTGAGTAGAACTAGGGTGTTCTTAAGTTCACCAAGTTCCTTGGTGAACTCAAGTATAAAACTCATCAAATTGGCTTTAGATGATAAATCTAAACCGTTGAAATCCGTCTACCTTACGAGTGATGTATCTATATGTGAAAATTTTAAACATTTGAATTAATTTAGTATAAAGTCAAGCGGTCAAGAAATGTTTAAAAAATGAATGCATTAAAATTAATTTATTAACCTTCTAATTTTGACTAATTGACTTTATACTAAATTAATTCGAATATTTAAAAATTTCACATGTAGACACATTATTAGTAAGGTAGGCGGGTGTCAATGTTTCGAATTCGTCATTTGAAACCGATTTGATGAATTTTAAACTTGAGTTCATCAAAAGGCTCGGTGAACTTAAAAACACCCTAGTTCTACTCTAGTTTGTTTCCTACATGGGGTGAAAATAGATTCGGTAAACTCCAACTAAATCTGCTCCGTATTCGGATTGAATCCGAATTCAATGATCCAAATAATTTCTGAATTCGAATTCGGATAATAATTCAATTGTTTATCCAGATAATTTCCAGATTTGAATTTGAATAATAATTCAATACAAGACACAGTAACCGAATTTGGAGACGAATTCTGATTCACAAACGGAGCGGATATCCGAATTATCCGGGGCAGAACATAAGCATATTTTGATTTTTTTTTTCTTTTTTTTCTTTTTTTTCTTTTTTTGGAGTCAGGATAAACAAGTGCCTTCTCCTGACATAGCGTGGCTCCGCACCTCCGCCACTGTAATTATACACCATCAGCATGTTTGTTTACTACATGAGTGTTCCTCATATGAGTACACATTATCTAGGTAGGTACCTCCACTGAAATAATAAGAATCTCACCCATTAATTACGAATCAAGAAGCTCTTCTAATAATATGTCCACGCACAAAATGTAAAAGTTTAATTGAATCGATCAAACTAAATACTCATGAGTCCATATACGCAGCTACATTTGTTTTTCTTTTGTCGCTCGGTAAATGCACATCTACAAGCGATTAAATAAATGTTAAAAAGAAAAAAAAATCACAAACAAGTGTAGAGAAAAATCTACTTCAGAAAGAGATTAAATGCTAAAAAGAAAAAGAAAATCATAAACGTAGAGAAAAATCTACTTCATGACACTTCTATATTATTGTTTCAAATCAAGCCCATCTTTTGGCCCAGTCCGTTAGCTCAGGGTTAACCCGGTCCATCACTAACTGTTAAACCGGTTCGTTCCTTTAGAAAAGACGCGACACCATAGCGCAAAATTAGTCCCACAATAGAAGTGTAAGCCACACAACCTCATCAGACCGCCTATTAAAGCGAACGCCCGGCTTAGTTTCAACTCATACCTTTCTCGGCCTTTTGGCTAAGATCAAGTGTAGTATCTGTTCTTATCAGTTTAATATCTGATATGTGGGCCATGTGCTCACAACGATATTAAATTTATTTTTTGTGGGGAAGGGCCCACCACAGTAGCTTGCTACTGGGGCTCTTACGCGTCGCCCATGCGCTGCACTATTGCACGGGCCTGGCGCACCCCAACCAAAATAAATGTAAATTTTTGTTCTTCTGAAGGGTTTATAATCAGATGGAATTGCTCCTGTTATTTGTACGGTTGAGCAGAGACACCAGAGGTAGCCTTTGACTACAATTTCTGATATTGTTTTAGGTCTCTACTGTAATGTTAACTATGCATGTTTCTGTGTAATGAGTCATTTGTGGTACAATATAATGGGTCAACAGAATTTGCTACAAGTTTTGTACAGAGTCCTGTAAACAATGATCTAATTTTCTTTCTCATGCGTGCAAGTAGGAGGTTCAGGCATTCAGCTTAGCAATAGTAGAATGAAATTAAGCAAAAAAAGCATCACATGTATGCAAATCAAACATTACATTGATAAAATAAAGATGATATATTTGGGTAACATTGAAAATCTGTTAATGCTTCGTTTGGGCTTATTTTTTCTGTTTCTGATTTATTTCTTCTTTCGCCAAACTAGGAAAAAAAAACTCATTTTAAACAGGAAACAAAAATTCAAGTATCTAAAAATAAAATTTACAACCATCTCAACTTATACTTTCCACCAAGAAATTCATACTAACAAAAAAAATATTCTGACAAAATAAGATTTGGAATAAAAGAAATATGTATAATAAAGACAATTGTCAAATATGATGTTTTAAATTGAACAGTTCTTCTTATTGAAGAAAGTGCGATAAACAACTCAATAAAATACATTATTTCTGTACTTCTTTTACAGGCACAAAATTCAAATAGATAGAAATATTTGAAAATGGTAAAGAAAAAAGAAAAACAAATGGAATTTCTCCAAAAAAGAAAAGAAAAAAGAAATAGATCAAAGAAAGGGAACGCATCTTCCCTCCTTGTGCGGCTAGACCGAATTTTTTATTAATATCCAAATTTAATATAAAATTATAAAAAATATCCGTATGGCTGGTAAAATTCGAAATGTACCCATTTCGGAAAATTTTTTTCCGGAAATGGCTCCTAAAACCGGAAAAAAATTTTCCGGAAACAGAGAACTTCCGGAAATTTTTTTTCCGGAAACAGAGAATTTCCGGAAATTTTTTTTCCGGAAACAGAGAATTTCCGGAAATTTTTTTTCCGGAAATAGAGAATTTCCGAAATTTTTTTTTCCAAAATTCCTTAAAAATCGTTTATAAAATCCGCAGAATCGTCGCTTTCACGAAATGCGCTCTCTCACAGTAAGTTTTAATTTAATTTATTTATAATTTACATTTAATTAATTTACAATTTTAATTTTATTTATTTATATTTTAAATTTAATTAATATATAATTTTAATTTAATTTATTTATAATTTATAATTTTAATTTAATTTATTTATAATTTTAATTTTATTTATTTATAATTTATAATTTTAATTTCTTTTATTTATAATTTAAATTTCATTTGTTTGTAATTTAAATTTATTTTATTTATAATTTAAATTTAGAAGTATTTGATTTGTAATTATTTAAATATGTAATCATTTAATTTGAAATTAATCAAATTCTGAATATTGTCATATTAATTGGAAAAAAATAAGAAAATGCTGCAGAGTAATTTTAAAAGTTTTATTAATTCTAAAATAATTTTATTAATTCTGAAATAAATTTGATTAATTCTGAAATGATTTAGAATTGTTTTAGGAACTTTTTGCTTTTCGGATTCCTTACAGAGCTCTAACAATCAGATCGATCGATTTTCGATTGAGGTAAGTTTATTTTCTTTAAATTCCAAAATAGTGTATAATAATTATTGTAAATTGTGTAGAATATTTTTACTAATGGCAACACAATTTTTAATTATTTATATGTTGTTATTTTTGAAATTGCCAGACCAATCGAAATTAAAAATGACAACTATTTGTGTGAAAATGTATATTGGAGGGGAAATCAAATATAATGATGACGGGGTCTATTACAGTACCCGAGCTAAATACTCATTACCGCTAACCGTGGACCACAGTTTTGATTATCTTCTGAATGAGATTTATAAATTAGTTGGGTACAATTCTAGCAATGCAAATCTGGAAATCCAGGCCAGATTTAACATGTCCACTGATGGCCAACGTGACTACCAATTAGTACCGGTAATGAACCAACAATCATTCGAAATGATTGTAGGAATTGTGTTGTCTTTTTCACAAAGGTTACCGGTTCTGGAGTTATATGTAGAATTGGAACCGATCTATACCAGTCATATACCTGAACCTCAATCCCGACCCAGTACCAGTCGGATTCCTGTGGAACCCGACCCAATACCAGTTAGATCCCGACCTAGCACCGGTCGGTACTCTGTGGATGTAAGAATGAGACCCCGATCCAGTATCGGTAGCAACTCTGTGAATGAACCAGTTATATCCCGACCCAGTAGCAGTCAGAATCATGTCAGTCAAGACCCAATACCAGTTAGATCCGGACCTAATATTGGTCGGCACTCTGTGGATATACCAATGAGATCCCGACCCAGTTCCAGTGCGGTCCACAGACATGTACGTGATTATTCCCGTGTACCTGTGGATGCAATTGATTCTGATAGTTTGGCGAGTGGAGATGAGATGCTCTCCGGTGAGTCGTCAGGTTCCGATGATGATATCGGACAGCCCAACCAGTCACAACCACAGTCCCGTCAAATACAATCCCGTCAATTACAGTACCCGATTACTGGTCGGGAAAATATGACACATCCGGTTGACAGTTTCAATGACATATCCAGTTTTCGGCCTGCAGATGTCGATTTTTTCAGCAGCTCAAAAAAAACATTTGATAATCCATTGGCTAAAGGTGTATTTTATGAGTCGAAAACGGCTCTAAAGATAGCAATCAATGAGTTTCATCTTGAAAAAAATTGTGAGTGCAGGGTCCTTAGGAGCGAACCTAGACGTTACGAGGTAGGGTGCAGAGATGCTTTTTGTAAATTTAAGGTGTCCGCAAAACAGAACGGTCTTTCAGAATCTTGGATTATTACCAAACAAGCACTTCCCCATACGTGCACAGTATCGGCAACACGTACTGATCATTGTCAGCTTACAGCAGAGATGGTTGCCCTTGCGATTGACAAGACCATTAGAAGGGACGTGTGCTCTTCTATAAATCATATTCGAGATATCGTCATGATGAAATATGATAAGGTAACCCCCAAGTACAACAAATTATGGAGAGGCCGTGAGCTTGCTATTGCAAATCTATTTGGGAGTTGGGAGAACTCGTACAACTTGCTTATTCCACTATTGGAAGCCATCAAGAGAAACAATCCAGGAACTAAGTATTGTGTGATCTCGAAACCGATTGAGAAAGAAACTGATAGGCACTTCCACAGAGCGGCATGGGCATTTGGAGCGTGTATTGCAGCGATACCGTTCCTCAGACCAGTGATTAGTATCGATGCATGTTTCATGTCGGGGCGGTACCAAGGTAGGCTGCTAATGGTATGTATGTACGATGCTGAAAACCAATTGCTTCCAGTGGCTTTTGCAATTGTGGAGAAAGAAAGTGCTGACAACTGGGGTTTTTTTATGAGATGGTTAAGGTTGGAAGTAATTGGAGATAATCGATTCTTTTGTGTCATATCGGATAGACATTTGGGAATTAAAGCCGTGTTTCAGGATCCAAATCTCGGATGGGATGAGTCTACCGATCAATGTGTACATCGGTATTGCTCCCAACATGTTGCCGAAAATCTCTACAAGCACGTGGGCCGTAAGAGAGAGGTTAGCGACAGGTTCATAGCTGGAGTGAACAAATGCAAACCTAGTAGGTTGCAGGAAATGTTACAAGACTTTGAAATTGGTTGTCCGGAGGCTATCGACTACCTTAACAAGGTGGGTAAGAGGGACCCTAACGATGAAGACGAGCTTCCATGTCCAGAGAAGTTGTATAAAGCTTTGGACGGAGGCCACCGATGGGGGATAATGACAACAAATGGGTCAGAGTCACTGAACGCCGTGTTCAAAATTAGTCGGCGATTACCGGTTGCAGCGGTCGTGGAGGACACGTTCTATAAGTTGAATAAGTAGTTTTTTGAACGATGTAACAAAGCTCAAATGTCATGTCAGCATGGTCAGGTGTGGTCCGACAGGGTAACTAAGTTATTGCAAAAGCGAATTGAAAAAGGAAAGAAAATGGATGTGATTCCTTACCGTGGAAGACATGGTCTTTTTGAGGTTATGGTTAAGGGTGAAAAAATATCAGCAAGGCGTAATCAACCGAGACTCGAGTATACTCGTAGGGATTTCGGGTATAGGGTTGTTGTTACGGACAACAACAAGGTTGAATGTGAATGTCAGAAGCCTCAATTGACCGGCATACCTTGTTCTCATTTCATGGCCGTTGTTCGTGAAATGAGGTATAATGAAAATTTATACGTCAACCCATTGTACCGTATGTCAATAGTGGCACAGACATGGAGTGGACATTGGGAACCGAAAGGCAACCAATGTGAATGGCCTGTGTATGAGGGCCCGAAAATTAAACCTGAGTCGAGACTGATAAAAAAAGGAAGGAGACGGCACGACCGAATACCGATGGAAATGGACAGAATGCGTGGTCGAAGACTCGGACACCAGGCTCATCGTGAGACAATTGATCGAAATGCTGCAGGTATAACTGATCAACCAACTGTTGTTGTTTTTTTTAATTAAATTCATAATCTAATGCATGCTCTATACTACATGTAGAGGAGGCAGCAAGACAACAAGCAGCGGCAGAGCAAACAGCAAGAACAAGTACAACCGTTTGGCGCACCCTCGGACAACATTTCAGTCTGCATCGTAGAAATTAACTTGTGTGTTTTTTTTATTTCTATGTGTTAAGAACTACTTGATTCTCTAATTTTCTAATGTTGCTGATTATGAAATTGTAGACGATCAAGATGGACAGTAACAATCGAGAAAAGACCGAAGAAAATAAAAACAAATGCCAAATCACTCGAAGAGATAAAAATGACTGTCCGGGATGTGTGCAGACAAAAGAATATATGCGAGTTGAAATATCTGATGATGATTTTGTAGATAAAAAAACCTGGCTAGCACGTCCTTTGGGGGAGATAAAAAAGTCTGGCTAGAATTGTTAAGTACGCTATTTTGTGAAGCATTTTTATGTGTTCAGAATTATTTTTTTTTTATGTGCTGAGAACTATTTTATTTTGTATGTGTTGAGAATTATTTTATTTTTTTTAAGTTATATGATATGGTTTGGATGCAACACACATGACAAGATAAATCAAAAATAACAAAATATAACACAAATCTATAAATAAAAAAATATACGAGGAGTCCTACAAGATAATAAAAAAAAAACAAGATATAACGCAAATAACAAGATAAAATCTATAAATCCTACTGGCCACGCTGTGAATATACATGGTGGTCCGGATACTGCGAATGTGAGAAGCGAGAAGTGTCAACCCTAGCACGCTGTGAGCGTCGCGGTCCGTCAGTGGGATCCACTGCATGTGGTGTCTGAGACGGATCCTCTGCAGGAGGTGGATAAGAAGACGACGCCCCAGAATCACCTGCTGGATGAGAAGATGACGCCCCAGGATCACCGAATGCGTGGCCGGAGAATGGAGCCGGAGGTGCCTCCATACGAGTCATCATTGATTCGTGCCTTGCCTGGTCAAATTGCATTTGCTCCATCTCGTTCGCCTGCTCCTGAGACAGTCCTGGATAATAACTATAACCCGCTTCATCCTGAGACATCTGCATTTCATAAGAAATTTTTTATTACTTGTTAATTGCAAATTAACAAATAAAATTACCTCAATTAAAGTATTATATACCGGGCCGAATTCATCGCCGAATAGTTCTTGCAACCATTCGTCACCAGTCATCTCCCGCTCCTGCATCGGCACCTGCGTCTGCGCCTGCGTCTGCATCGGCTCCTGCGTCTGCATCGGCACCTTTAGTTCATACATAGTTTTTCTTAGCTACAAACTAAATTTTGAATCAGCTTGTAAGTTAAATTTATACCTGGCCAGCGTTGGCACGTGATGATAGATTATGCCCTGCGAACTCTCCCGGACGGATGTAATCCCTCCATTGTGAGCCATCATATAACCAGCCCGTCACTGGATCTGGGCCTTCAAATACGGGGCCAGCTGGCATCGGCTCCGTTCCCAAAGGATAAGAATCGTCGGATGGAATTTCCTCCCAGTTAGGTGGAACCCCCGCATCATCCAGCATGGCAATAGCACGGTCTCCATAACCATTATCTCTGCAGAGACACAAACCTAGTCTCATTTTGCCCTTGCCAATTGCACGGAGACCCTTCGTGAAAAACGCCCGTGTGCCATGTGCTAACTCTCCTATCCCACGCAAAGCCTGTACATATATTCAGAGTATAATAAATGATATATAATAAACCAATCATAAAATTCAGAGTTAGAAATATTTACAGTTCGAACAAATGTCGATCCGCTGGGAATGTATCCAGACTTGGAGTGCTCGTCTCTTGAAACCGGAACATTACGATCCATCCCCACCACGTGCTGGCCAAACAGCTAGACGGATGCCATGCAGTTCTCCTGGTACCATTTACGGTATCTTAGGAGGTCATTTATATCCCACGGACGACCTACTTCGTACACATGATCTGCATAATGTGTCGCCTCGTTTACATGCCGACGGTGCAGTTGCGCCCAGTTGGCATTTTTCTTTGAGCCCGATTTCAACCTGTTTACAAGGTTAGTAGGATAAATAAGTAAATAAGTACTTTAAAATAAGTAAACCACATATGATTTATGAATATTACTTGTGCAGCTCTTGGTGCTCGAGCGGATCCTGGGGAAGCGGTGGCTCTATCTGTTGCCATCTTCCGAACTGTCGCATGCAGCGATCAGGATTGTGATGCTCAACAATCCAATAAAAAATAAGAGGACCGCGGTACAGGTAGAACGGCTGTCAATTTTAGAGTTGCAATGTTAGGTAGAAATTATAAATGTGATGACATGAATAAAAGAAAGAGGTTTTTACTATAATGTACCTGGTCCGCCCGAGTTGTTTTCGAAAGGTCGTGGTAAACAGATGCATATGGCTGCCAATTGACCATGTTATCCGTCAGTTTCTGAATCTGGTCACGAGGGATACTTGGACCGGAGGTTGCACCATGGGACGAGTTTTCCCAATTGTGTGGGCCTTTCCATAAGTCAGCAAAGGCGGGACATGTCTCTTCTGTTTCTGCGCCCCAGTTCGGTTGAGATCCCGGTAACGGCCGGTGAATTTGAAATCGGGTCCACGACCAGTGTTGCAGAAGCATGGTGGGACCATGCATGGAGTGGCACGAAGGACTGGATGCGAGGCACAAATTTCTATATAAATAGGCGAGAACAGCTCCGCCCCAGTTGTACTTCCTCGGCTCATCCAAGTTTTCAATCATGCCGAGATACCACAGCGGTATTCCGTCCCCGCTACTGTCAGCAAACATGGTATTCCCTAGCATGTCGAGGAGAAATCCACGGACATACCTAACCGTCAATTTTAAAATGTGAGTACATTATTCAAAATATCAAATACGAATAGAGTTGTAAATAAAAAAAATACTAACCACTTCAATTGTTGGTCGTTCGCATCTGTTGGTAATTTTTTAAAGCGCTCACGGACAGCTTTTTTAGCGATAAGCATGTCGTACGTATCATTTCCCCTCTTTTTCATGAACCCCTTCACTTCATTATCTTTCACGCCCAGTAAGTCATAAAGTCGGCCATGAAAACTCGCCGAGTTTGTAAATCCCGTTACCGGCTCCCCCGTAATAGGCAAACCCCAGAGACAACTCACATCCTCCAGAGTAACTGTAATATATTTGACTTGTCAATAAGAAATTAAAAAAATATATATTTAAATTAGTTAATACCTGTCATTTCTCCGAATGGAAGATGAAAAGTGTGCGTCTCCGGACGCCACCGCTCGACAAGTCCATGAATGAGGGCCGCATCGAGGGCGATATCAGACAATATCGCGAGCTGATATAAGCCCATTCGAATTAAAAATGGTGCGTACCTCTCATTATACTCACATTTGTGTCGATAATGTCTCACGGTTAAAATCTCTTTACTCTAAAATAAGAAAAAAAAATTAATTACAATATTTATTTGATTACTTACAGAGTTATGAAAAATGAAATAAGTAAATGTTTACCTCCTTAGACGCTTCAGATATCCTGTGATTACCGTGAACTATCCACAACAGGGGGCTAAATCTATGCTTAAGTACTGGGTCTGCCATACTACAAAATTCGAACAATATTGTACATCACCTTAAATTTTTTCAAATTATTATAAACCATTTTGGTATTTTCTAAATTATTCTACACCACTTTGGTATTTTCTAAATTATTGTACATCATTTTGGTATTTTCTAAATTAATCAGACAATATTCTAAACCATTAAAATGAACTAATTAATTATTTTTTAAATTAAAATTAAAAAAATACAAATATAAAAACCTGAATCGCAGATCCGATCGATCAGACAATCAGAGCTCCGAAAGGAAAACAGATGCCTAAAAAAAATTAAATTAATCGAACAATTTTCTACACCATTTGGGTAATTTCTAAACAATTCTAGATTATTTCGGTATTTTCTAAATTATTCTAAACAATTTTGGTATTTTCTAAATTATTCAAGACTATTTTGGTATTTTTTAAATTGTTCTACACCATTTTTGTAATTTCTAAACAATTCTAGACTATTTCGGTATTTTCTAAATTATTCTAAACAAATTTGGTATTTTCTAAATTATTCTACACTATTTTGGTATTCTTTAAATTGTTTTACACCATTTGGGTAATTCTAAACAATTCTAGACTATTTCGGTATTTTCTAAACAATTCTAGACTATTTCGGTATTTTCTAAATTATTCTAAACCATTTTGGTATTCTCTAAATTATTGTAGACTATTCGGTATTTCCTATATTATTCTACAAGATTTTCTAAATTTCTAATTTTTTGGGACATTATTTTACACAATTTCTAAATTTCTAATTTTTTGGACATTATTCTACACAATTTTCTAAATTTCTAATTCTTTTGGACATTATTCTACACAATTTCTAAATTTCTAATTTTTTGAAATATTATTCTAAACTATCTAGATTTCAATATTTAAATAAATAAAAAAAAATTACCTTTTAACTGAAAGGGACGGCTGCCTCTGATTTGATTTCCTTCTTCCAGTGGGCCGAGTTTATACCGCATCTCCGAGTCCGGAAAAATTTTTTCCGGATGTGGGACGTTTCCGGAAAAAATTTATCCGGTTTTAGCGTGTTTCCGGAAAAATTTTTTACGGAAAGGGCGTGTTTCCGGATAAAATTTTTCCGGATGTAGAGCTTGGTTCCGGAAAATTTTTTTCCGGAATGGGTACATTTCGAATTTTACCGCCCATGCGGTTATTTTTTGAAATTTTATATTAAATGTGGATATTAATAAAAAATTCGGGCGGCTAGATCTCTTATTTAATTTGCTTTTCTTTTCGATATTGTTTTCTGTTTTTCGGTTTTCTTTTCTCTCTTTACATAATGAATTTGAGAGAGAGACGAGATTTTTATAAGTGGAGTTAATTACAAGGCATAACGACCGTGTAGACACATGCCACGTTTTTTTTTTTTTTAAGTTTGCATTTTTTTATGCTAATTAATGAGTTTTGTGATGTGATAGAAAGAACAGAGAATGTGAAATGAATAACAATTTTCTTATTAAAAAAGTTGTATCTGTACAGAGATATTACATGGCTCTTTATAGCCTAATTCTCTTGTAGCCGTTGGTGGCTTGCCTAAAATATTAGATTCTGTATTTGCCTAATTGAGGGAATTAAGCTAGGTACCTAAATTAGCCTAATAGCTATATTTTTTATGCTAGTTGTATTTCCTTCCTAAATAACATATGATGATTTTCTGAGGTTATTTTCTTGTTTCTCAACACTAATCCTATAATATATTTAATTTTATAAATAAATAAAGAAAAAAAATGTATTTCATAAATATTTTTTAAAATTATTCAGAAATTTTGTTAAATTTGTTGAGTGATACAAAAAAAATCCTATACAACAACAATTAAAAATCATGCTGGAAACTTTGGAAGTTGAGAAGTATAAAATACTTACTAGTATTGTAAGTAATGGTAGGCAGTTGTCGAATGGATAGAGTACCGTTAAGTGAATTGAATAATCAGCTGAATAGTCAAAAAAATTCATGACAATTTGGTCACCACTAATGACTAATCAATTGATTAATCAGCTTAAACGAACGGTTTTTACCACACTACATACAACACGATTAAAACAAAAGAATGAGTCCATAAACACAACAGTGAAGATTTAAGCACCATGTCTTATGGTTTTGAGAAATTTTATTTATAACATCTTAAAAAAAATAATCAAATAATTATGATTTTGAGAAATTTAATTTGTAATACGGCAAATTGGGTGTCAGTTTGAAATTGGGGACACTTTTTTTTTCAACACTGCAATTTTGACTACCAGCTAAAATTGAATGAAATAAAGATCCTTTATGCTGGTAAAAAAAGTTGGCGTGCCAAAGACGTTATTTTTTTTGGCCCACTGCGTAAAAGTTGTACACATTAAAAGCTAAAGATCGACGTTATGTGATATGTTATTTTCGATTGAAAAGAAATTTCACATGACACACAAATTACAAATTACAAATTACGATCAATGTATATGACATAACAAGTCGTGACGAAACTGATAACATCGTAACTTTTACTTCGCTACTTCAAAGAATGATGAGACATCCGAAGGAATCGTACTTCTATTAGAATTGATCGCATGATGTATTGCCACATTGAATGCCAAGGGCTAGATTTGCACAATTTTATACCCAATTTTGCAATCAATAATACTGACTCAAGTCAAGTCCCCTGTAATTTGTACACCCGAGGAATGTTTTCGGATCATCAGATCTAATAACGTACTTTCAATTATTAATTAAATCCATACTGTGTTCTTTAATTAATTGTTGTACGAATCTTAAAAAGGTACCCCTATATGTAAATATATATTGAACTCCTATCGTTTGGCTGGGAATTAATCTCTGTTCATTGGATCCCTTACTCCGTACCGTAGAGGATACGAACTCAAGAACAATGCATTTCAGTATGAACACTCACGTGCAATTAAAATTCATTCGGTTCCAATTGCTTGATCTTTTTTTTTTTATAATAATCGTTTGATGTTTTGGTTTCCTACTTCATTATGTATTGACAGAAATACGCGGTACTGTATACAGTATTTCAGAGATATGCTTCAAAATAATATTAACTATATTGTCCACAGTATCTCAGCCATTTAAAAAAAAAATAGCAAAGAAATACTGTTCACTGTTGACAAATACTGACAAAAATCTTGAATTTCAAATCAGGGCCAATGCATATCTGGCGAACATAATAATATCAAATTTGACAATAAAATCAAAAATTTTCTTGTCAACTTCTGTTTACAGAGCATAATTAATTTAGCAAGTTGCCAAGAAAATTTTCTTCCAGCTTCTATTGTCAGACTCAAGCATCCGTTCCCCCATGGCAATTATATCACTGACAAGTTAATTAGCGGCTAAATATGAAAATTTCTGTCTAACTAGCACCGTACAATATTAACAAGTAGTGGGGCTCTTCTTGCCAACCAAACATAACTAACGAATCTTTATATACATAATAATTAATTAGTAATTAAGAGATGTTGTTTACTAAATTAAGTATCATTTCATAAGCTCTGTTAAATATAGCATTGATAATGAGCGAAATATTCTCAACTATCATCGAGAAATATGCTAATCCAACAACTAATTAAACACATCTTATTGTACACGCACAATAGCTCATACCATTAGCTTATAAATAACAAAATATTGCTGGTAGCAGATCATATCCCCTCCTGACTGCCTCATTTCCCTCGTTTGGTAGAGAGAAAGTTGAGGCAGATATTATGGCTCTCTCTCATTGCATTGTTTTCCTTGCTATTAGCTCCGTTTTGGGTGCTTGTGTTGCGCATGACAAGATCTTTCCCCATCTTCCTGATGGCCATCATGTGATTGAGTCCCTTCATGGCATTCATGGCCATCATAGCCGTCATAGCCGTCATAGCCGTCATGGCCATGGGATTCGTGGCCATAATGGCACTCAAGGGTGGCTCTCGGGCAGTGCCACATTTTATGGGTTGCCCACTGCTTCCGGGCCTCCAGACAATGGTAAAGCACAAAATGCTTTGTTTAATACACACACGCACACACAAGTTATATATAACAATATGGTTTATTTTGCAAATAACCTAGTAATCATTAGAGGTAAGAATATGCGAACAGATTTTGATTGATTATATTTATAGGTCGATGTTTGTAACAGATTGACCATGCATTACGACTTTGTAAATTGTAATCACTAGATATATATTTATATATATATATAGAGATCTGACACTTTGTGAGCCTCCGTTTGAGAAATTTGCTCAGAATTTACTGGTTCTCAAGGCTTCTGGAGGGAAGCTATTTTAATTTGTTTCTTTTCTTCTTTTTTTTCAAAAGTAGATTTTGGAGAAACTTTTAAAAAGTACAAAAATGTAATGGTTCTGGCTAAACGTACAGTTATAAAATTGTGCTCTTAACAAAAATATTTACTCAACAAACATCTTTACTAGCTAATGTTAAAATCTTGCTGATTAATTAGCTAATTAATCAAGAAAAGAGATTTCTAATACATATAAGACCTATAAATTGTTATGCTGTATTGTATAAAGTCACAAGACTGCTTCAAGGGATAATATGCAATTTCCTAACATGTAACACTTTATCTCCTAATTAACTAATTGTTATTTTTCCTTAAACGGATGCATATATACAGGTGGTGGATGCGGATTCAAGAATGTGAACCTCCCTCCTTTCAATTCCTTGACTTCATGCGGCAGCAAAGCCCTCTTCAAAGGAGGCAAGGGTTGTGGTTCTTGCTTCCTGGTAATTAATCAGTTCATTTTATAGTTTTTAATGACATTGTGAAATAGGTTTATAATTTGTTCTGTATTATTCTATTCATTCCATAAATAATCGATCCGGGAAGCGATTTAAATAATAAAGGAAGATAAATCGATTTAAAATGATTAAATACTTTTTTGACGAACAGTTGCAAGTGATATATATCGTGATATTGTCGTCTGACAAGCAGGCATGCATGAAATTTTGAATTAAATTTCTAATCCAAAAGTTCATCCTATAAATTTCATGAGATATATTCGAATGTTTCAGGTGAAATGTACCAGCCATCCTCTATGCTCTGGCCAAACAAAATTGATTACCATCACCGACGAGTGCTTGTACGGTGGCTGTGCTGATGCAACTTATCACTTTGACATGGCCGGCATTGCATTCGGTTCTTTAGCTTTGCCTGGTAAAGAACTTGCTCTTCACTCAGCTGGAAAACTTGCTGTTCAGTTTAAAAGGTGAGCAAATTTCAATTCAAACTTTTAACCTTTTGTTTTAGACTTGGTCAGAAGGGTCATTTGATCAAAGTTTGATTGAAATATTAACTATTGTTTAATTAACTAGATAGGATATGAATTTGGTCTTATATATAGGGTTCCTTGTGACTACAAAGGCCGTAATGTTGCATTCCACATCGAGAAAGGATCCAACCCGATGTACTTGGCTTTCTTAATCGAGTACCAAAATGGCGACGGTGACCTCTCTAATGTTGAATTGAAGGAAGGGTCTTCTACGACATGGACCCCGGTGAAGCAATCATGGGGTAAAATTTGGAGACTCGACTCTTCCCACCCTCTGCAAGGACCCTTTTCGATCCGCCTAACCACCCTTTCTGGTAAAACTTTGGTGATGAATAACGCTATCCCGGCTGTATGGCAACCCAATACCCTGTATGAATCTAATGTGAATTTTGGAATCTGAGTAAAAAAGTATATACTTCTCTTTGGGAGAGAGTAGCTGGACTATTAAAGAGGGTGATATCTTAATGTATCTTTATGCTATATATCTATATAGCATGTCTATGTATATCTACTTGCCTTGTATGATGTGAGACCCGAATATTTGACATGGGTTTTTTCCAATGATGAGTTCCTTTATATATATCTATTTGCCTTCTATATATATATATATATATATATATGTTCGTACTTTAAATTTTTAGATTCCTCAAATCGTAACTTACTCATCTATAAAATTTCCATTGTTATGAAATAAAATAGAAAAACGAATGATAGCAACTGGTGACACAATGGGCCTCTTGAATGTTAAACGAAGTTTCAAGAATACTCCCCCTCTTGTAATGTTAAACTAATAGTATAGATATATTGGACAATGGTCCCCGGAGGCCCATTTACAGCCCAGTTCTGAGCTGACTAAAACAAGTTATTTGAGCATTTACATTGATAATTTAATTTTAATTTTAATTTTTAGGTAGTAATTTTATGTGTAATTTAAAGATGTATGATAATTTTATGAATATAGATGCTCTTAGGTCACACAGGGTAATATTTTGGTAGATGTCACGTCGCTCCATCCAGAGCTTTTAAGCTAATATATCCTTCACTTAAATAAAAACAAAAGAGCGTTTCTAAATACCTATCTTAAAAGCCGGTTTTTTTATCCATAGCATTTAAAAGATATAAATTTTAATTTGTGGTATCAAATAAACAAAATCTCCAAATATCTCTAAAGCAAACATTACTTGGGAAAATTAAAATAACTTGGTGAAGACTATCAATGATACCATTTTTATCTCTAAAGCAAACATTACTTGGGAAAATTAAAATAACTTGGTGAAGACTATCAATGATACCATTTTTACCTCAGTACCAAAAAAAAAAAAAAAAAAAAAAAAAAAAACTGTTTTTGACAGCAAAGAATTCGGGGCTAAAAAGCCGTCTAAAATTTTGGGTTCATCGATCTTGGAATCTAAAAGCAAAGAACCTTAATTGGTTCTTGTCATCTTGAACGTTGCCAAATGAATATAGGAAGTTTTAAAGTTACAATCCACTAAATAATTATATTAGTTGCATTGTACTTGAAGTTAATTAATGCAATATATTATTAAATTCGCATAGAGAATCCGAGGAAATTATACTAGTTGCATTGCACTTGAAGTAAATTCAATGTATTACCAAATTCACATATGGAATATGAGGAGATTATATTAGTTGCATTGTACTTAATGCATTTTGCTTAGGGAAGACTAAATGTTACATTTTGCTTATATAAGCATTGCAGAAATTTGTGATATATGTGTAACATTCTGTCATCCTTTTATGCTTCTGAAATCTCATTAATTCTTTTTGTTCTCGAGTCATGGATTCTTTCAGCATGGTGGCAGCTAAAGGAGTCTACCACTTCAAAATCATGGACATTATTGGTGAGAAAATTACCTCCCCAAATTTCCGAGTGGGTCAACATGATTGGGCTATTACTTGCTACCCTCAAGGCAATAAGAAGGATAATATATAGCGAATATGTGTCTGTTTTTCTCGAGCTGCAAAGAAAATTTGTCGATGTTAGAGCAAAAATTGAATTTGCTATATTGGACAAGGATGGAAATGTTTCGCCAACCACTTTGAGAGAGACATCGCACACATATACATCACATAAAGAATCCTGCGGTTTTCCTTGCTTTTTGAAAAGGATCAAATTGGAGGAAACATACATCAAAGATTGTATTTTTGTAATTTGTGTTAAAGTTACTATAAAAGATCAATCATGTACAGGAGCAAGTTGGAATGCTCATTCCATGTGCTTTCGGCATGAACACATTCAAAAGTTTCGAGAGGAAACTAAAGGAACTGATGTCACTTTTGATGTCAATGGTAAGAATTTCGTTGCGCATAGACTAATCCTGGCAGCTCATTCACCAGTATTTGAAGCAGCATTCTTTGGTTTGATGGCAGAATCTAATATGAACTGCAAGATAATGATAACTGAGATTATGCCTTCGGTTTTCAAGGCAATGCTTGATTTTATGTACAATGGTGTGTTATCCGTTAACGAGAAACTGTTAGTATTTGATATATATTTCGGTAGAAGGAAGAGAGATAAGAACACAATTTCTTTCTATTAACTCTTAAACAAATGTTTTTCTCTTACTTTGGAACTGAGATACAACTCTATTTATAGCCTTAGACATGACTCTTAAAATTCGTAATTAAACCAGAATACAAAACAGCATAGTAAATTCTGACCCTTCACTACTAAAACTGCTATAACTTTCTCTAGAGAAATCCAATCGACTTGAAATTTGTTGCATCTGAAAATGGACTTCAATAGCTTTAATTTGATAGGTTACACACCCATAATGGTTAACGTTTGCCCCTTCAAATTGTCATTTAAAAACAGCCTTAAATCTGTCCACTGTGCAGTTACGAATTTAATAGCAAATTAAGTTTATTCACCAACACCCCTCCTTAAACTTAATTCTCTTCTTTCTTGCTCTCCAATTCTCCATTTGGAACACTCTCTCCATTTACTGCATCGATCTCCATTTCAGTTTTCTCTCTATCCTCCCCTTCATCAGATTCATCTTCTAAGGTCCAATTTTTTACCCACAACTACCGATTCCTCTTTAGTACTCGACTTATCCCTCTCTTGCTGCTCTATACGCTTAAGCTCTTGCCACTCATACACACACCTTTGCATTTTTTCTTCATCCCGGTCAGCTTCCCATAACCTCTTCTCTTTTTCTCTATCATCTCGTTGTCTCTCTTTCTCTTCTCTCCTCCGAGTCTGCTCCTTATCATTCTCTTTACTTTTCTCTATTCGCATCTTTTGTGAGGTGCTGCTCATTTTCTGATTCTTCATAATTGATTAAATTATGTACTTCACATTTGCAAGTCTTCAGAAAGCATTAGCGTCTATCTTTCCCATCACATATGGGATCCATATGGCGCGTTCCTCTAACGCTGCCACCTCTTTCTTCTGGAGCGTTGCACTAACGCTGCCACCTGCACTTGAAGTCATCTTCATTGATGCTTCATCTTTTTCTTCTTTTTCTTTAACGCTTGCTTTCAACTTCCACGATGCTCATCTTCCCACTTGACAATACTTACGGTATCTTTTCTGGATCTCGGCTGTTCCTTTATACTTGTCACTTATCATTCTTGTTGTCTTGTATTCGTATCATCATCAAAACTTCTTAATTGTTCACAGCGAATCACAGTGCCATCCTTTGACAGCTTCTTCTCGATTCATTGAGCTAGCATGCGTCTTTGCTCCTTGCTTGCTCGCAAAATCAGTTGTGGTTTCATTTCCTCTGCCATCCAATTGCCTGACTCTTCAGGTCATGTATATGTGAGTTTCACATCGCAGCTCCACACCGCGTCTCATGTGGTTTTACACCACATCTTCTCATGGTCTTCGAACACTTCCAGCAATCATCTCATCATGTCGCTGGTTCTCTTATCCTGGCATTCATTGCGCAGGCTCTCTCGTGAGCCATTGCTCACGTCGGCTTCACTCACCGATTCTTCAAACAAAGACCACTGGCAGAAACTTCACCACACTTTAATCACATTCGCCGCTTGATATATATCACCAACCATTGACAAGTCTTTTTTTTTTCTTTCAACTTTTTTAATATCAGCACTCTCTAAACAATCTTTTTTTTTTTTAAACATGCTATATTTTTCTCCTCAATTTTTTTTTTACTAAACCGACATTTTTCAATAGCCATATTTTATTCTCTTTCCTTTTTTTTTCATTGAACCGACACTTTTTTTTTAATAAAACCAATACGCTATTTTTTCTCTTATTCTTTTTTCATAACTATATATATATATATATATATATATATATATATATATATATATATATTTTCACTCATATTTTTTTAAACCACTCAAAACTCATGTACTAAAACAAACTCGAAAATGCAACAAACTCGATAAAAAAAAAAATGACACTCAACTTTTTTTTTTGAACAAATAACAACTAACCATATTTTTATTTTCTTCTTCTCGGTTATCTCTTTTCTTTATGATTACCAATCGACAGTCACAATTCATACATCCTTTTTTTTTTTTCTTCTTCTTCTTCTTCTTAGCCATGGTTGAACCCTCTTTTATCTCACCAAGCTCTGATACCAATTTGTTAGTATTTGATATATATTTTGGTAGAAGGAAGAGAGATAAGAACACAATTTCTTTCTATTAACTCTTAAACAAATGTTCTTCTCTTACTTTGGAACTGAGATACAACTCTATTTATAGCCTTAGACATGACTCTTAAAATTCGTAATTAAACCAGAATACAAAACAGCATAGTAAATTCTGACCCTTCACTACTAAAACTGCTATAACTTTCTCTAGAGAAATCCAATCGACTTGAAATTTGTTGCATCTGAAAATGGACTTCAATAGCTTTAATTTGATAGGTTACACACCCATAATGGTTAACGTTTGCCCCTTCAAATTGTCATTTAAAAACAGCCTTAAATCTGTCCACTGTGCAGTTACGAATTTAATAGCAAATTAAGTTTATTCACCAACAGAAACTAGTTGACTGTGAAGAGTCAATGTCGTCTACTGTCTTCCTTCAACATTTGTTCGCAGCAGCAGACCGTTATGCGGTGGAGAATCTAAAAGCTACATGCAAGTATGAATTAGTTCAGTGTATCTCTTTGGACACTGTTCTTTCTATCCTACAATTAGCTGAAAATCACAACTGTAGTGACCTCAAGAAAAAATGTCTCTGGTTCGTTGTTCATAAAGATAATTTTGTTTCATTAGTGTTATCTGAGAGATTTATTAATCTGATGCAAAATTATCCCTCTCTCTTGGCTGAGCTTAAAGGCTTGGCAGAAAATGAGATTTAGTGTAAATTTTAAATTAGCGGAAGAAATATATTTGAAGGGTTTTATTATGAAATATTGACGTCAGATAATGATCAAATATATACATAGTAAGAGATTTTATCATCTTAATTTTTTTTTATCGTTTTCATTGATTCCTTCCTTCTCGATGAATGCTTGTAGTTTTGTTAAATTGGAACTATGGTTTAATTGATTAATTAGTCAGTTGTTACTGTAACGAGTTTTCTTGTGCCTTTTTTTGGAAAAGAATTTTGTAGTTCATCGGGAAAAAAAAAATAGTCATTCAAAGAACATTATTGAATTTAGAAGAGGAAAAGAAGTGATGAACAATAATCTTTTTTATTGAGTGTGTTCTGAATTTTACAAGCTCTATACATCACTATTTATAGCCTAAAATCCTACTAGCCGTTGGACTATTTCCAAAATTACAATGGCTGTAAACTACACTCTAATTGTGTCTTAATTACAAAGATTTACTAGCCGTTACTGAAATCAAGCTAGGTACTAAAAAAGACTTGACAGCTATACAATTAGAGGCTAGCTTATATGTTGCCTAAAATGCCAGTGATGAATAATCTCTGAGGCATATCTTTATTCTTCAATAAACATGAAATTATTAATGCACTTTAAAACTAAATCTTTTGGAAAAATAAATGATGCATCAGATCACAATTGTGTTGAATACCATATCTTTATAACGAAAGTTACCAAATCTAATAAAGATTCATCAAAGATTGAAATTACCAAACGCAGGGTAAAATCTAATAAAATTCAATTCACAATTGTGTTGAATTCCACTCAATTCATCTATTCTGGTCCAACCGAACAGGCCCAAATGTGACTCCAAAAGCATGAGAAGAACACATCAAGGTATGTACTTATAACAATAATTGTTCATGAGCACGACTCCTGTTTCTTACTCAAAAAGAACAATAATTGTTCATGTCTTTTTGTTTAATAAAACAATAAGTGACTAAAAATGTAAAATGATTGAAATTTAACTAGTTTTCAGATTAAGGAAATATAAAGTAATCAGCATTCTTGAGGACCAATCCTTGTTCCTACATGCTATTAGAAATTTGAGATTTTTGCTACCCTATTTCTTCTCTGAGTCCAACTGAAGTCATGCTCCCTTTAATTTAAAGTCGGTACCAGTACCAGTGTATTATGAGCTCTGGTACATCCTGTTATAAATTCCAGGGGTCCATTTCTAAAATCTTGGAAATTTAAAGGCATGTTTTGTAAAGTTTTCAATGAATGGTAAACTGCCCTTGTCAGAAGGGCTTAAATGCAAAAAAAAAAAAATGAACTGTTAGAGGCTCGGCTGGGCTCTTATAAAATTTGGAGAATTTAAAGAATTATAAACGGGCCCATAGTTTATTGAACTCAAAGACTTGGGTGATTATAACAATGGGGAAGTGTTATATATGTTCGGACTTTAAATTTTTGATTCCTCAAATCGTAACTTACTCATCTATAAAGTTCCCATTGTTATGAAATAAAATAGAAAAAAGAATGATAGCAACTCATGACACAATAACAATTTCCAACCCAAGTTACTAGAGTACTCCCCTCCTGTAATGTTAAACGAATAGAATAGATCTACTGGACAATTGAAGCCTGGGAGGCCCATTTACAGCCCAATTCTGAGCTAGCTAAAAAAAAAATTATGTGGGATCTTTCAGTGAGAAAGAGAATATAGGAATTAAACTAAAATAGCTGTCAAACATGCATGATTTAAATTTAATGCGCAATGTTGTGAGATTTTTTAATTACAGAATTGTGTTGGAAATTTTTCTTCCAATAAAATTGTTCCTTTTGCACTTAAACATCTCTTCTATTCCAAATGATTGAATAAATAATTTCATATGTGGGGTTTCAGAATTGAAATAAATCCTTTTCGACGAGTAAAATATATCAAATCATCTATTTAATTACCTTATTTTTCTGGCGAACACATTTGAAACAGTGCTAAAAAGAAACTCAAATTTGTAAGCATTGTTATTTTCTATTCTATCTTGACGAACAGATGTGGCTTTTTGTCAATTTATATCCCTAAACAATAGAAAAGGTAAAATTATCCGGAGTTCATAATTTGTAATTGGAACAATTTTTTTCTTATCTATCAAAAACTTCTAAATATCTAATTCTCTAATCAAAACTTTAAAATTGCTTATTTCCTCACTAAAAACAAATAACTATTTTTATTTTTATTTTTATTTTTATTTTTATTTTTATTTTTATTTTTATTTTCTTTAATATAATTTTAAAATTTTATTTGATTGATTAAAATAACTCAAGTTTTAAAGATTAATATTAAAAAGTTTTATTTAATTTCAAATTTTTAAATAAATAATATTTTTCATCAATACAAATTCAATAGCTAAACTTACACATTAGCATTTAACATTTGATCAATTAGAATACAAAACAATATTGATCGTAGTGGACAATTAATTAAAATGTGTACCTTTGAAGAGAATGATAAATTAGTAATTTTATCTTAAAGTAAAAAATTAATCATAAGCTTAAATAAAAGTTTAAAATTAGATTAAAGAAAGTGAAAATGAGAAAGATTATGTTTTTAGCGGATAAATAAGTTTTCTCTTTTTTTTGTATAGTTTCTATAGAGAAATTGGATATGTAGAAGTTTTTTATGGGTATAACAACAATTACTCTAATTAAAATGAGAAATAAGAAATTTAAATGTTTTGATAGAAAAATAGACAGCTTAGAATATTTTAATGGGTATACTAATAATTCTCCGGCATGTTCGACAAGTAAGAGAGGATTAAATTTTAATTTATACTAAAGAGTTCGTGTTTGATAGAACAGATTAAGAAAAGTAGCTCATTTAAGATTAAAAAAAAGTCTTAAAGAAACTTAATTCAAGAAAATTATGCCTTAAGAATTCGAACAAGAGAGATTTAAGATTAAGAATTCAAACAAAATGAGTAAATAATAATCCTCCCTAAGGAGATATTGTTGGGACATATTAAACATCTAAAGAGTCTAAAAGAGGTATAAAAAAGTTCTGAGAAAAAATTGTCGAACAGCAACCAGAGAGTTAGAACAGTTTTATTACAGTCTTTGGACTGAAGTGCAAAATTAATTGAAACCTAGTTTTTTATTTTGTAGGTCCCCTGACGGTTTTAATTACTTTATAGGCTAAATCTAGGCTAATGAAAATTGGTACTATAAATGCATTCAATTCTCGATCTTGGAAAAGGATTTGAAAGTGTGCCATCTAGGGTGAAAAAGGTATATGGTTTTATGTTATACTTATATTTATCGAAGATTAGATATATACTGTACATTTTAATATATAATATGAAAAAATTATATTATTCATCACTATAATTAAATAAATATTATAAATTTTAATATTTTTATATTATTTTAATAAATATCTGAGTTGATCCAAATCTATATCTGTATCTGTCTAATATCCGCTACATATCTGTATTCAAAAAATAAAAATAAAAAATATGAATATAATTTTATCACTATCCGCTCCGTTTTCATCTCTAGTGCCATCTCATTTCATCTTCAAAACAAACTTCAAAAAAAAGAAAAATAAAAGTTCCAGACTCCGTACGGTAAAATCTTGTAGAGAGGATATCTTTGATAAAATATTATTTAAGACAAAAATTATCATTTACTTCTTGTTTTAGCAACAAATTAAAGTTGGAAGTTTTTTTTTTTTTTAAGTTGGAGTTCGAGCATTCATTTCGGGATAAAAATCCATACATGGCCATCTAATTCTTTTTTTTTAAATAAAGATAGAAAACAAATTCTATATATTTAAATGTTCATAAAGACCTTTAATCCGAATTTTAAACATATTATTACTCATATAGAATGTATCGTCTTTAACCTCTAGACGAAAGATTGGTTCTCAAATTATCCCAAGTTAACAAGAAAAGTTTAGCACTACTTGCATTACCGAGCTTTCATAAAAAAAATTATTATTTCTTAATTGACATACTTATAAATAACTACTAAAAGGTTTAGAAAATCAGTTTTTCTTAAATATTTACACTTTTTTTAAGGTTAGCGGTAAAATACTGCTGACATTTGTATTAATAATAAAAAGTTATTTACATAGACTTAGCAAGCCTTTCATTACAGCAATTATAGTAATTAACTCGTGAATATTGACTCCAACAAAATACAATAAAGCCCCCCATGGCCCTCCCTACAATCTCTTGTGCGTCTAGCACGAACACAATCAAAAGTAAATATTAAGTGTCATATCATTAATTAAGATATGCATTGGTTTTCTCTTAGGAACCGAAGAGTCACTGTGTATGGGTCTAAGGTGGGCCTCAGTTTGAAAATTAAAAGTGACTGGCTCTCTTTAACAGCGACCGGCCCTACACGTAGTAATTGAGGGGACAAAATTCTTGCACCCGGGAGAGCAGAGGATTCGGAGTCTTTCTCTTATTGAAGAAGAATCTTTTGTTCATCTTCCGCCATAACACCCATGCACCTGTCAGAATGTTGTCCTCTGCGGAGTTTTTAATCTGATCCGTTTGTTTTGATCGAACGGACCAAATCAAATCTCAAAATTTGAGTCTCCTCAGATCTGATCCGTCCTATCAAAACGAATGAATCAGATTAAAAACTCCGCAGTGATACTCTCCCGCACCTGTCGCCCACACCATGTTCCTCCGCAAAGTTGTTTTTTTTTTTTTTTGGATAAGTTGGGTTGTGCCAAATCCCAATTATCGGTAAAATTAGCGTCTTCATGATATGGACAAATAGTCTTTGTCAGAACCTTATTGTATATGTACAGTACAGAATCATATGATGTGATCCCTTGTCTCTGTTGAGGCGCATAACTGAAAGCCCTGTTGGACAGTGCATCCCTGAATCAGTAGGACTTCCTGTAGAATCTTGTTGTCCCGGATCTAATTTAAATATTTACAGTTAGAAATTTTGACCTTATTTTTATTTTTTTTAAAAGTATTATGAAATTCAATTAGCAGGTACATCTATTTTTGAATTATAAAAGTGCAAAATGATTCTTATAAAATAATTAAGTAAATTGCATTCACAGGTTTATGGTACTCGCCTGGTCCCAAGTGTCGTTTGTTTTGTTTTGTTTTGTTCTTTTAGCCGTGACACTAACACAACAAAGACAGAGATCACAGTTCATGGAATGTACAGTAATATAGGACCCAAGGTGTCACATGCATATTCCTTCTCTCACTAGATTCTTCCAAGTTCCAACTACCTCATTTCTATCTACTGTCAGATCTGAAAGACTACACAGATAGACACATAGAAAGGGCCGCAAACAATCTGGAGAACCTTTTGGCACCCGTGCTGGTAAGTTGTCTTTTTCTAACCAGTAACCACCATAAATGAAATAATTTGGGTAGTTATTGTGGAGGGTTCATTATTATAATTATCATAAATGTCCGTAAGAATACGCCAATGTGTGTGTATATATAAGAGTTAGGCTGGGGTGCTATGGATAGCATAGTGGCCTCTCGTGCTATGGCTCAATATTCAAGTTTTTAAAATTTAAACGGTCGATCCGAACCGTTCATTGTTTAATCCATATTGAAATGTGCTTGGAGACCAAATTTTACATTTTTTGAAATTTTTTTACTATTTATTAAGCATTTTTGAAACCGCTGTTTTCCAGTGGTGCAGAATTTTAATAAAAACAGCGATTTTGAAACCATCTTAATAAATAGCAAAAAAATTCCAAAAAATGTAAAATTTGGTCTCCAAGCACATTTCAATATGGATTAAACAATGAACGGTTTGGATTGACCGTTTGGATTTTGAAAACTTGAATATTGAGCCGTAGCACGGGAGGCCACTATGCTATCCATAGCACCCCAGCCTAACTCTATATATAATTAATATAATCAGAAGTTATGATATTCATCTTTAATTCTACTGAGCATTGATCATCAATTAGAACTCAGAAGCAATAAGTTGGATAAAAAGATACCAATCGTTTAGACTTATCTTATCTTATCTTATTTCATTTTCTTTTATTTTTCTTTTTACTCTTTCTTATTTTTTTTCTCAAAAAGTAAGCAAACTCAAAAGTCTAAAGATGCATGCTGCATGCACTATAGAAAAAGTAGAGACAGCATAAGCAAACATAAGAAGAAAAATCTAAATATGCTGTTTGGACCTTACTTGGTACATACCAAGTCTCCACTCAAACTGATATCAATTTTTCATGCATGACAGATCAATACAACTGTCTGTTTATAATAACATAATAGTGGAGGGGAGAGCATTTTGTATTCTTTCCTCCGCTTCTTACCACTATATCTTATACTTTATAATTGGCAAAATAAAACCTAATTAATACAACACTGATCATGAACTAATTAAGGTGACACAATTCATGTCCTCCAATATATAATCCTTCTATTAATAGGTGCAATCTCATAATTCGGGGCTAAATTGGACGGCCGATTCGTAGGCGGTATTCGGTACGTAATCCGCCGGTATTACATTTTCTGCCACTAGGGTTTTGCCGGAGGTCAACGTCGTAATTCTGACGGAAAACGGGCCTTGCAATGGGTGGTCAGAGTCAAGCCGCCAGATGGCGCCCCAAGATTGGCGTAGTGGGGTCCAGGTGGCGCCGGATGTACTTTCAAGGACCTCGACTAGTGAGAGATCACCATCACCGTTTGTGTACTCGACGAGAATAGCGAGATACATCGGGTTCGAGCCTTCCTCCACATGGAAGGTGACATTCCTTCCCTGGTAATTGCATGGGACCCTAAAAGATAGAAATCACAATAGCTAATTTTAATAAATAAAAAATGTAGAATTAATCCTAATTATTAGTTGAAGGGACCTCTTTAGCATTTTCAAATAAATTACACTTTTGTTGCACCTAGGTTTAAGCAAAGAATAAGTAATACATTATACATCTTTTATGATAATATATATATGTTGCATATCTTATTTTTGTGCTAAGAAGGGAAGAGGAAGAAAAGAACAACAAAGAATTGTAGCAAGGAATACTTTGTACCAGCATCTAATCAATGGTTATACTATTCACACTACTGTTATGCAAAATTGACCCTAAAAAGTTAAAATAATCAACTAACCTAGCAAAGAGAACCACCATTCTACCGGCATGACGAAGATAATCTTCTTGGCCGGGAATAGCCATGGACCCGAAAGTGATACCACTCATGTCGAAGTGGTGTTCTGCATCTGAGCAGATGCCGTACAAGCACTCATCTGCGACTACAATGGTCGAGGGTTCACCGGAGCATGCTGGGTGGCCAGTGCATTTCACCTAAATTAATTGATAAAGAAATACGGTATTTAAGCTTAATATTGTTACAATTAATTAATTTTTTTTAAGTTGGTTTATATAGTTGTGCAAAATAGATTTTATGGAGGACTAGTGTGAAAATACTATGAATGTGGTATAGCCGTATAGGAGTATATATAGCATGATAATAGAAAAATTATCTAATTTACAAGCAGAGACCATAAATCGCATCTTTACAACACAGGTCACTACACATCAAACGCCAAAGGAGGAAAAAAATATTAATTAAACCATTTCCATTTTTAAGTGGGTATACCTTATTTAGTTGGTTTTTAATTAAAAAGGCTACCTGGTAGCAAGAGCCGCATCCCTTGCCTCCTTTAAAGATTGCAGCGTTGCCACATGAAATTAGGCCATTGAAAGGAGGGAGGTTCACATTTTTGAACCCACAACCGCCACCTACATTTTAACAACATTATTAAAGATAACAAAACGGTGATGATGAAAATAATAATGCTACTAGTAGTAATTTACATTGAAAAGGAAATGAAAAATTATCAATCAATAAATATATATGTTCTGTGTAAATATATTGACAGAGCAGTTTGATTTCACGCAATGCATGATCAATCGAAACAAAATGAAGTATATGATTGATGTGTTGCGTGAAGCAAAATCAACTCTGTCAACATCATTACAATACATACTCCATTTAATTTTAATTACAAGGAAAAAACAGAGAAGCTATATATATAAGCCTTCCAAATATATAACAGTAAATAAATATATTGAGAAATGTGTAAAGCATTTGTACCATTGTCATCAGGACCGGCACCGGTGGGAGCTCCGTACCAAGTTGCGCTTCCGGATAGCCATGTCAAACCATCATTATAATCTGATGAAGAGTAGTTCAATTTTTTGTGTTTGAATGCAATGCATGGATTTAGTATCACTAGTGAGATCAAAGCAAGAGTAGCAAAAGAAGAAGAGATTGAAAGAGCCATTGGAGGCAATTTAGAGAGAGGATATAGAGAGAGGTGTATTATGTGAAGAGGTGGCCTGTGAATTGTACTTGTTTGGCATATGCAAAGGGGCTATTTATAGACATGACAATTTTCATGTATGACCTTGTGTTCTCTGATTTATACACAGTTACCTGGCAAAATAATAAATCTTTATTAATTGTACATGAGTTGTGTATATTTTGTCATGCGTTATTAATTTCTTTTAAAGAATCTATATATATATTTTAAAAAATAAAGTATATTTTGATGTGCCTAACACATTTTACTAACTTTGATCCATGTAAAAAATAATTAGCTTGTCATAGAAGGGAATTACGTACATTTGCTCTCTCATTTCGTAGATGAAAAATAAGTTCCATATATAAATAAATAAGAACAACAGCTGGTTATACCAATATTATTATAAAAAAAAAATTAGAACTGGTCAGCTAAAGACTTGAAGCACCTTTCTGGAAAAAGAATATATTTGTTTGAAAGCAATTCAATATATTTACTGGGAGAAGAAGGAAAATAAAAAATATATATATTTGTACTAGCTTGATCAATAACACTATTTTACACTTATCATTTACTAACCCAAATAGTACTATATTCTTATACACTATTTCTTACATTATCCAAATATATCCTTTAATTAGCAGTTAATTAAGCAGTTAATAGTAATTTGTTATTGATGTACTAAGAATTGTAATGTATTCTTTCCATCCATTTCAAATGAGTAATTAATACTATTGGAAATAATAGCATGTAGTCTTTAATTTCTAGAGATTTACTAATAATTAACTAATTAAACTTGGGATCACATTACCAGCAGCTGCCAGCTAGCTGGATTTCATGCACATCTGAAATTAAAGTCTTTCCAAATGACATGTAAATATGCATGGTGAATTAATTTAGAGGACCCCTATCCTCGAATTCATACCCTCTAAACTAACTCAAAATTTGAGTTTATCCGGACCGTTGGATTAAAATCAGCACAAATATTGAAGGGGGCGGTCCGAACTAAACTCAACCAATGGAGCTAGCTACTTCAAAGAAAACACCAATTCAAATATCTTAAGAGATTTGTGATTTGTACTATTGTTCTAGGTCTATTTATGTATTGATTTATTCAGGTGGGGACAATAAATCTACAAAGGGAGGATACAAGATTTAGTAGAAAAGGACGTACAAACTAGAAAGAGGTCTGGGAAAAAGATAATAAGAACAAAAGGAAATTACAATTTCATCATCTGTTACGCATGAATCGTACAAAAAAAATTTTAAAAAGAGAATAGAAGCCCATTTCATTGCTGAAACATAAAAATTACATAGTCAAGTCATACACCAACAGTACAGTACTAAGCGCAAAAGATAACAGCATAGCCACATAGGCAACCAGGCAACAGAACAATCAAATATAAGAACTGATTAATGTTCAAAAGTAAGCTAAACATGATATAACTAAGCCACTCAGTAGAGGGCTGAGGGTTAAACTAGGAACAAAATGTTTTGGGTATTCCTTCTTCATGCATCATCCCTAGTGGTGACTCGAGGATGAATCGTACAATTTAATCGGAGGATTATAGTTTTTTTGTGAGTAAATAATTTTTTCATATTTGGAAAATCGGTCCAATAAATTGCAATCAGTTATTCTTACATTTTAATCCACTAGCGTGATTGGTACCCAATAATTAATCCAAAACATTAGCAAATTTCATAAAGAAGTAATATATTTATTTGAGGATATATCCAGAAAATGTCACGAGCTACAGTAAACAGTGTGTCCCATTAGTCCATGACCAATATCAGAGAAATATTAAACCAAATAAATATTTGATAAGTTAACTGTATACTTGTATGGTTGTGTTCTTTGTACGCATGTGATATGATTTCATTTTTAGACCATGAACTCCCTTTTCATTGTGGGGCCCACAATCACATGCTATGAAAACCTTTCCAAGCAGAAGCAATGCTGCAAATTGCAATGGCATGAATAGGTTGCTTTTTAGTGCTATCAGACTCACTTGTGAATTGTGATTTGTGAAGCACTAGTAGATGTGGTTAAAATAGAATCTTGACCAAAATCAGGCGGATAATATTTGATATATGAAAACTGTGTGTATATTTGGATCATTCTATAATTCTATTCTGTACTTACCATGAGTGATGCAAGTGTACTTACTGCATGTACAAGATTATTATTATTCGAATATCTACACAAGTAAAATTAAGAAAAAAATAAAAGCAATTGTGAAGCACTAAATAAAAATTAAGTTAATTTTAATTTAAATACTTTTACACTTGTGCAATTAACTTTTATTCATTTTTAGCAGTCACATCGGCAATTATTATTAGCGAAGAGAAAACGACGAGAAAAAGAGTCAATATAACTAATTAGAAAGCGATTTATTTAAATGAAATATTTTTAAATAAAACAATTAAGTAGGAATCTTTAAAAAGAAATTTCATACAGATGCTATTCATGTGGGTGTGTTTGGATGTGTCAAGAATAGATGTTATTCTAGAATAATAGTTATTCGGAATAGCAATGCACATTCAAACAATATTTTTGTTATTCGAAATAGTTAGAATAGCTGCTATTCTCTATTCCTTGTAAATGTTGGAATAGCTACTATTCAAAAATGTGAAGAAAGAGAAAAAATATAATTATTTCTCGGGTTTTTGTCAACACAGTCTCAAAATGACAAAATTGTTACTACTTTATGTTATCTCCACGTTGTGACAATTCGTTTCAGACCCCACTTGCATATATTTCCTCTTAATTAGCATCTTGTTAACATTACTATTTATCGGTTACAACTATTCACTATTCCAAATGTACAATCCAAACAATATTTTTACTAATCCGAATAACATCATTTTCACACTAATCTAAAAATCACTATTTTTTCTCTATTGTTATTTACTATTCTCAAATTTCACTATTTTAACTATTTTAGCTCTCATCCAAACATACCCCATACATTATTCAGGTGATTAAATAGGATTTCTCAATTTTTTTTTATTATTATTTTTTTATTTTTTTATTATTGGTATTCAAATCAATGAAGTACGAAGAGCACATGTGCAACCTATATAGTGTATTAATTTACAAGTACGAAATGTTAATTGTCATGTCTTTCTAAAATTTCTTGATTAGCCGACAATATGCTCCTGGTGTAATTAAGCGCGGTTCACACGAATTCCAAGAAAGCAATTCCCATTGATTTGGCCACTGATGGTGGTTAATTCATTAGCCGTTGAAACCGTTAAAAGGGGAGAAAAGGTGCATTTAAACGGAGACAAATTGTACCTTAATTGATGGCAAAATTTGTGCTTTTTAAACCAGGACTTGACCTCTTTAGCTTTTCTCCATCCAATTTCTCCACAAAATATGGAAGCTACTATATAGGATAAGTTTTTGAAAAATAATTGGAGGATCAAATGTCAACTTTGGAGTTGTTTGGAAAATAACTAGCCATGTGAGATATCGTTTTCTAAATTCTACACATTGTCCCCTCTTTTTCAGCTAGAATAGCATTTGAGATCATTAAATGGTCTAGAAAAATTAGTTACATAACTACCGATTTTTTATTTATATCCAAAAATAAAATAAAATTTAAAAAAATAACCAAACGTCGGCTATATTTTCAAAACTATCCAAACCGGGAAAATAATTTCCGGTTTTAGCATCAATTACCAGAAAAAAAAAAACTCCAGTATCCAATTCTGGAAAAAAAAATTCTGATTTTTAGTCTCATACAAAGATCAAACTGCAAAAGTGATTATACCAACATATAGAGCATTAAAAAATACACAAAATTGACACAAATTTCAATTTATTTGAATTTTTCTACAGTTAGTTATGAATTTTCAAAGTTTAACTTTCAAAATAACTTTAAACAGCCATAATTTTGGTTAGGAAAATCAGATTTGGGCGTATGACCACTTTTCGAAAAGGAGGGGAGAAACCCCTTTTCGAAAAGACAGATCCGAATATTGCCCCGGGAGAAACCCCTGGACATCCGAGCATCATAATTTTAAAAAAATATCATTTAGTATCTCAAAAATTCAGTTTAAGTTTTTGTTTAATGGTAGGCATACAACTATTGGTATTTTGTTTATAAATGTTGTTTGGGTTTTTTTTTTTATAATATATGTATATATATTATAATGAGGAGGGATCTAATTACACCATTTCTTGGTGACACCGAATTACACTCTTTATTTTTAAAGTTTTCAAATTTCAAACAGTCGATCCAAACCGTTCAACATAATAAATATGTTAAAATGTGCTTGCAGATCAAATTTTATATTTTTTGAAATTTTTTTACAATTTATTAAGTATTTAACAAAATCACTATATTCAGACCGTTGAATTTTTGTACCCATTCTTAATAAATAGTAAAAAAATTCAGAAAAATGTAAACTTTGATCTGCAAGCACATTTTAACATATCCATCAAGTTGAACCATTTGGATCGACTGTTTGGACTTTGTAAACATAGGGTGTAATCCGGTGTCACCAAAAAATTGTGTAATTGGATCCCTCCTCTTAATATAATACATGTGTGTGTGTGTGTCTATGTATATATAAATGAGTTTTATAAAAAAAAAATTGGAAATCTCATTTCCAAAAAAAAAAAATTTCCGAATTTTGGACTAAAAACTGAAAAGAAAATTCCAGAAATTTTTTTTTTCTATTTTAGACATAAATTTCCGGAAATTTATGCTAAAACCAGAAAGAAATTTCCGGTTTGGATAGTATTGAAAATACACCCGATGTATGGTTATTTTTAAAATTTTATTTTATTTTTGGATATAAATAAAAAAGTCGGCATAACTGATATAATAAATTAAGATGATTTCCTTGGTCACCCAAAGATGGAACTTCAATTACAGTCTAAATTGTTTTTTTGTTTTTTTGTTTTTTTTTTTTTTTTGGTTGGTAGGTTTGTTTGGTTTGTGAAGATAGGAAAAGGGGAAGTTCTAATAGGTATAGGGATCGGAGTAAAACTTAGGTGTTCTTGAGTTCACCAAGTGTTTGGTGAGCTTCAAAATTTATTAAATTAGCTTTAAATAATAAATTTCAACTATTGAAATTTGTAATTTCAACTATTGTAAAATCAAGTAGTCAAAAAATGTTCAAAAAATGAATACACTAATTTAATTTATAAACTTTCTAATTTTGACCGCTTGACCTTATTCTAAAATAATTCGATACTCAAAATATTTGCATGTAAATTTATCACTTATAAAGTAGATAGATTTCAACAGCTTAGATTTATCATTTGAATCCGATATAATATATTTTGGAGTTAAGCTCACCAAATACCTTGGTGAGCTTTTAAGAACACCCTAGTTTTACTCATAGGAATGGAGTTCGATTCGATATTCAATCTAAATTGTTTATTTAATGTTGAGATTAACACAGATATTTTATATTAACATAATGATTTAAATCTATTTGTATGAATTTTAATACGAAATTGATTGTTTAGACCATACATCAAACTGAATTTGATACGAATAGGAGCGGAACTAGAATATTAAGATGAGAGGGGCTAGAAAATAAATGGTAGTGTAATTTTATGTTATAGAGGGGCTAAAAGTATTAATACATATAAAAATTATAAAATTCAATGGACAAAATTACAAATTTTCAATGCATGAGGGTGGCTTAGCTTCTTTTTAAGTCTATTACCTTTCGCCCCTAGATACGATACCCATGAAAAACTTTGCTTTCCAGAATAATATGATTGTTCATCGAACAACAAACATACTAATTTTGAAAACCGATCAACCCACATCAAATGCATTGTGAGGTGTCTTTTCGTTGCAAATTATATAGTTTCTTGCAATGGTTTAAATAGTGTTTATCGCGAAATAGCGTACGGGTTTAAAAAAAAAACGCGCTATGCTTAAATAGCGGCGCTATTTGGACATAGCGCCATAGCTTTTTTGATCGAAAAACGCTATAGCGGCGCTATAGTGCGCTATTTAAAACACTAGTTTCTTGTCAAGAGATGAACCTAATTATTTCAGTTGTATATATATATTGCATTCTACTCGATATTGAATGTATTCGGTATATATATTCTGATAATATTCTGATAAAAATGTAACTATATCTTATTTTTTTTATTTTATAATACAAATCACATCTTATTCAACTAGGTCCGGGAGATTGTTCCACTGACATTTTGATTTTTCGTTAGTGGATGTATTAATCTATAATAATGAAAATTAGCTCCATATATTGTGCTTCATCTCATGTATTCTTGGACAATTTGAAAGTTGCAAATTTTTGGAACTACATTAAAAATATATATATATATATATATACAGAAGCCTATCTTTGAACCGTTGCCGAATATTTATCGCATATATATAATCAAAATTACAGTTTCTATTTAACTTTAAATTTGAGAATCTTCGTGCTCATTGTCATTCTTTCTTTTTTGTGTAAGATTGATCTTTGTTTTCTCTAAAGAAACTTAGGAAAGATGGATTAAAAAAAAAAAGGAAGAAACCATTTAGTAAAATATGTTCTAACTAATGACATTAGTTGAACAATGGCAAAAAAAATTAAGTATGCATAGTAATATAATATTAATTTTGTAGATTACATATTTTGTTGCCTTTTTATTGTACTAAGCCCATTCCAAAAAAGTACAAAGAAGAATGGGCTAAAATTATATACAATTCATGTTATCTTTTTTTTAATTTTTACTAATTGAACACATGTTATAATTCCCACCTTTAAAAATGTAGCCACAGGCCCACAGCACATTTTCCATTTTTCTTTTATGAAGCATTAGTTGATGGTTTTCTCCCCTTTTTCTTAAGTGTGTCCAAATTCAGTTTTAGATTTTATAGCCACAATTTTTTTAACTCATTCTAACTTTCTAACAACAAAAAATACTCTTAAAAATTTAATTAAATAAACGGACTGAAGCAAGTTAATATCTAGTAACACACCAAACAAAGTGCTTATTATAGTGATATGAAACATATATATCTGAAAACTAATTAAGTAACTGGTATATATTTTCAAGGGATTTTTTTTTCTTTTATCATACTTTGTTGTAAAGCATGATAAATCTAAAGTTATACATTTTGTGAGTGGCTTAGCCATTTTATGATTTAAAAATTTATACTCTTATCATTTATATTTTATCAACTTTATAAGTACTTATACTTTTAATTTTTATAAAATAACTCGGCGTCTCCAATTTTATTTTATTTTTAATTTCGCATGTGGTGTAAGAGTGACATAGACAGTGACATTACCTTGTAATAAATATATGTAGGAAAAAGTAGCTAATATAATAATTTTTCCAAAAAGAAAAAGAAGTGTGTATCAACGGCCAAAAAACGGTGCTTATACCCTTTTTGCGGCCAAAGAAAAATTCTCTTTATTAAAGTTTGGTTAAAGAAAAGGAGGTCTCATGTCTAGCCGACTAGCTAGGGACGCCGAATAATTTAACAGGAAACAACATTCAAATTTATTATATATCAACGCTACTGAGAGAGAGATGAAGATTATTATTATTATTTAATTAACACATTTCTTTCTGAGTAACTACTTTTCTGTTGTTAGTTCGGTGCATTGTGCCCGCGTGCAAAGGTTGGATGGCGTGCCAACTGCCAAGTGGCAAGTATCAACCTACTAAATTACAAAATTTGCATGCTCACCCTTACAAATTTTGAAATTGTTAACAATATGTTTTAGTTATAATCTTAGTGCATGTTTGGATTGGAAATGTGTTGACGAAATTTCGAAAGAGAAATATTTTTTTTTCACACTTTTAAATAGTAATTATTTTAATATTTACAAGAAATAGAAAATAGCAATTATTCTAACTATTCCGAATAGCAAAAATATTGTTTGAATACACATTGCTATTCCGAATAATATTTATTTTTGACACATCCAAACATACTCTTATATAAGAGGTGAAAATAGGTAGTTGCATAAGTTATCATACACTGCATAGCAGTTCGAACAATTACGTGCATGCTTTTAGAATTACATCAAGATTCATATGGAAATATCCATTAATTATTACGTCTTCTTGAATAGTATGCTTAGAAGTTAGAAGAGATGAAAATATACGGGCGCCTCGGTTGTCATCTGCGAAGCAGCTAATTTAAAAATAAGAAAATCATGGGTTTCACGAGATACCAACTTTTAATTGTTTTAATAATTAAAAAAATATTCACATGCATCCTGAAAGAACCTAAAATTTACAAAACTAGGTAATCGGAATATTATACATCAGAGGAGACAAAACTTTTGCCTAAATACCCTACAAAAATCAAGAAATTTCTTCCATACAATTTAAACCTCTACATAAATAAGAAAAGAGCAAATTTTGAAGATCTAGTAAATAAAGGAATTACACTGGACCTCCCTCAATTCGCAAGTGATTTTTTTTTTCTCAAGGTCTCACAATTACAGAGTGCAAGAGAAAATTATGCATTGAAAATATTTCTGCAACGCCGCCTATTCAACTTTTTGTGTCAAAATTTTGTGCATCCTCTTTCTCAATAAGAACAAGATAGCATTCCTTGCTACTTTATTTGTGTAGCATTCATTGTACATAAGCTGAATTGGCAGGTAGAATGTTTGTTTACATGCGCGCTCATACTGCATTGGATGTTGATACCCATATGAATTAGAAAAGGAGTGGCATGTCATTCGGTGCCACAATCAGAGGCGGATCTAGGTTAATGTCACGGATGATTAAGTCATTTCTATAATTTGAAAGTATTTATATAGTTTGGTTCTCTTATAAAATATTATGTGTAGTTGTAACTTAGTGGTTCAAATTCAGTCTCACTGTCTATATTTTTCAAAGATTTAAATAGCATCTATCACATCATAGTGGGATGGTTAAAAAAACAGCACTATATATATAGCATCAACATAGCGCGAAATAGCACGCTATAGCTTTTATGACCTGAAAATAATATAACGGCACTATAGCGTACTATTTAGAACATTGATATTTTCTATATTTAATAAAAACTCAAGTGCCAATGACAAATATCATTTTGAAAAGAGAGAAATGAAACGAAAAGAAGAAAAAGCTTGCAACATGAGTTTCTAGAGCTGCTACACAGGCTTTTATCAACAGAAGAAAAGCAAGAACAATTGAGGCATACCGTTTAAGGCAACCATTGATCTAACAATACTGGCACTGACTCTATCAACTAAAGCACCTTTTTCTGATATTATGTATGATTTTTCTTTCGCATAGCACAGCATTTCTGATCTAAACAATTTGCAAAATATAAGCAACATATTAGCAGTGATATTTATTTCTGGTTGCCATCTGCAGCAGAAGGGAATCGTTTCGATGTATGACCCAGTATTTGTCATTTTTTCAATGAAAAAGAAAGCAATATATTTTCAATTAGCATCCTAAATTTCTCAGTAAATCTGAAAAATACCAAACTTTTTATTATTGTAATAGTAAATACATCATCCATTTAAAAGTAGTAATTTTCTACCTATCTTAAAAATTGACAAATAAATTCTAAAAAATATAAAATTTAATTTGCAAGTACATTTTCATATAATATTTAAACTTTGAAAACGGAGATTGATCTATAATACAGACCAATTCGCGTTATACATAGTATCATGGTCTCGCTCTTTTTTAATTTCACCTTTGTTCATTTTTAAAATTAAGAACCGCAGGAATAGTATAATGGCATGAGTCCTCGTCTCTCTTCAAAGAGACGCAGGTTTCTAAAAAAATATTGAGGTGTGTCGGATTCTTTAATAAATAAAAACAAAAAAAAATCAAGTATGGCATATCCTACCCTTACCATAAAAGAAAAAAAATGGCCTACAGAGAGCAGACCAATTAGGGGTGAAAACGGAGCGGATACGGAGTGGATAATGCTGATACCATATCCGCATCCGTCAGATAATGAGCGGATACGGATACGGATCCGGATAATAAACGGATATCAAAATTCAAAACCAAATCCGCCTTAAATGGATACGGATACGGAACGGATAGTCTACAAATACGGATTCGAATACGGATATAAAACAAATAATGATCGGATAATTAAGATATATGAACTTCTAAAATACAAATATTAAATATAAATATTAATAAACTTATAAGAGATGAGAGATAATCTATTCATATAATATATATATATATATATCAAATAAGTGTATGGTAATAAAAGATGTTGTCGTGTAGTGGTTTGAAGCTTAGTCTAAAGGCATTGAGATGTGAGGACATGGGTTCAAATCCCATCTATAGCAAATATTTATTTCTCTTTTATATGAGTCTGGCCAAATTATCCGAATCCGGATAATCCGAATATCCGCTCCGTTTAGGACTCCGTATCCGAATCCGTATCCGTATCCGGATCTTTTATGAATTTCCGAAAATTATCCGAATCTGTATCCGGAAATTATCCGAATCCAAATTATCCGGATTCGGATTATATCCGGATTCGGATTATATCCGGATACGGAGCGGATATCCGCCGGATAATCCGGCTCCGTTTTCACCCCTAAGACCAATACATTTCATCGGTTGTACCTAGTGCGGTTGTTGCTTATACCAGAATTCTTCCACTTCACATATCTCACGGGCATTGAAAAAGTTATCACATCGATTAATTAACAATCAAGTTCATTATGTAGATAATTTTCTAACCATGAATGAGAAGAAATTCATAATCTCAAATGCACAATTGGACCATCTGTTTTAGACGCTATTCATCATAAAATGCCTCAAATGACACCTAATTTCAACGAGATAAATGACTGGAATGTGAAGGCATGTAAGGTGTCTCAAATTAACTATAATTTTCAATTAAATAACCCCATTTTTTTAATGGATCCTTCTAATTATATAAGCCATTTTAACTTCCAATGGTTTCCCTCTCAAGTAACCAAGGTTGGTTTTGTGAGAAACTTTGCTTTACATTCTTTTTTTCTTTCTTTGTAGTTTTTCACATAATACAAAACTTGTATCTCCAATGCAAACAAACATTTATACAGAACTGAGAAATTAGATTTAAGTTGTTCAATGGGCATGAATGTTGAGATACAACGCTTTGAATAACATGCACCACACAAAAAATCATCAATAACTAGTAAGCTATATCTAATACAACCATAATAACAAAATAACCAAGATATTTTCTGACTGATGCTTTCAAAAGCAAGTATAGATCTACCTATATTGACTTGCTATGAACAAAAATGAAAAGAAGGATCATTGAGAAGGTTCACTTTAAACCAGAGCTGCTAGAAATCTTTCATAGTAAACCAAAATGTTTGATATCCATGGTGTTGCAATGAGCTTTTATTTACAAAAGTCTAACCACTTTCTCCTGCCTTACTGACGGGTTGATCCTGCTTAGATGTCAACATTTGAACGAAAAAATGTTAGAACACAAAAAAGTTCCTGAGCAAATATCATTAAAACATTTATTAAGAATCATAATTTAAGCTTGCCAATTACAATAGGCCATTTTTTTTATTTTTCAAGAGATGCAACTCAAAATTTAATAAAAAAAAATATTTAGTAAAGAATGACTTCAATAGAATATAATACCAAGGTACCTTTTAAAGAGACTGAACCCTTTATAGAACCCACACCAGGGATCTTGGACATTAAACTGTCAGTTGCTAATCCCTCCAGAAGCTAGTCATATCATAGGAAAGGTCAAAAACATGAAATCGACAAGAAATTCTGCCAAGATGAAGGATGCAATAGAGTATTTCTCAACAAGTAAAAAGTTTTCTCGGATGAAGGATCAAATTGGCCAAAAAAAAAAAAAGCTGTTAAAGTGTTAATTATGTCCATAAATTGTAACACCAGGTTCTTCACAAACAAGACAACATTTCTATGTTTAATTTAAGGGAATAAGGGATTTATTGTCAAGCATGCAAATACCAGTAACAGTAAAAAAAAAAAAATGAAATAAAGTAAAGATACTTTATAAATGGCATACCCTTGAGGTAGGCTTGACCTTACGACAAGATCTCCTCGGCTCAGAGGGTGCCGCATCAGCCGCAATAGTTTTTCCAGCCCTATCTGAGGTTCCAGTGCCAACATTCAGAACCCCTTTCCTGTGAGAAGTACCAGTTTGACCTCCAAGCATAGTAGAAGAGAATACCCTTTTCCGGGTCACAGGCTCAGTCATATGCTTCTTCCCTCTCACCTTAGTCAAGTTACCATCTGGGCCTTTACTGGGCTCAGGTATCTTGGTCAGGGGCTTCTGCCATTTCTCTCTTCCATTTGAATTTGGCACCAGAGTAGAATTATTTGCCAATCTGGGTCTACTGACTTGAGCTACCTCCAAAAATTTTGTCTTTTTGTTAGGGCGAGGGACCCCAAAACAGACCCTGGGGCCCATTCGTTTTGGCTCAGAAACACTCTCTTCTCTCTTTCGGTTGGTTTCACTGCTTGAAGATGCACTTTCTCTACGATACTGGTGAAGGGGCTTCGGGATTTTGGTACTTGTGGAGGGATTAGGTCTTGGCATCACGATCTCCGCATCATGAGGGGTTGAGCACACTCTCTGCCGCTTCTTCAATGGAGAATCACCCTGACAGTTACAGAAATATTGGCATTAAAATAAATGATCCTTTGCCCTTTTTTAATACTACAACTACTAGTAATTTTATATTTAAATTATGAATCGGTACCTTACTGAACTCAGAACTTTCCTTCACCCGGACCCACTCCACCCAGCTTCCGTTCTTCCAGACAAGAGAAGGTCTGAGATCCCATTCTCCAACAACCAATGACTTGCCTTGGATTTTAACATATGAATCAGAAGAATGCTTATTAGGCATTGACTTTTATCTAACTGGAAATGAATAATTTATAAAAAGTTACCAGGTAAATGAACAGTATATTTGGCTTCATCATCATGCTTTTTAGCAATTATGCATTCCCACCACCTGAGGGTATATCACAAAGACAAACACAACAATATGCATTATTTATTATAGAAAATGATATAAATAAGCCTCACCTGGAGGCATTAGATTGATAAAGTACAAATTGAAGCACTGCTTGTTTGGTTATTTCATTTTTAAAACAAACAAATCATGCAAAGACAAGATGCATTAACAAAATGTAAATGAAATTGTAACAATAGTCATAACTTGATATTTCCTAGGCAAGTTAGATTATAGAAAGTAGCACTACAGTACATGCACCTACCCATCTCTCATCCAAGCATCAACATGATCTCCAATAGACCAAGAATAGCTGCTTTCATCTTCTCTTCTTCTCTTCCTATTACCATCAAGTTGCAGTGCAGTGACAGAATGAGCCAACCGTACCATAGGTGCTGCACCACTCTCCATTTTGACCGGCACCCACTCTTCTATAGTCCAAAGCAATAGCATAATAAACAAAGTAAAATCAATAAACTAGTGGAAAAGGATGCTAGTGATGCCATTAAAGTAAAACATACAACAAGTTCTAAAACTATACCCAACAATAGAAAGTATACTCCATCAGAAAAAAGTATTTAACATTATATAAATAGCAAGACTAGCAAAAGGTATATTAAGTACAAAAAAAAAAAAAAACTAGTTGTGGGTCGGGATTCTGCCATGAAATATTTGACCTAAAACAATAAATGAAAAGCAACCAAAAATATGCTATGTTAACAAAAGATTATAGTACTTGTCGCAAGGCTCACCTTTACATGAAGGAAGATCAGTGTAGCGTATATGGGCCATCCCATCTTTCAAATCAAGAACAATAGCCGCAAACCATACCCCAATAAGGCCCTCTTTTTCTCCTGTCACCTGATATTTAGAGGGGAGGGAAAAAATACAGGCCAATAAAAGCTAGAAAGAGAAGGCTGGAAGTGAACAGAAACTGGAACCAGGTCAGACCAGCAATTTCGATTGTTATATTTCAGATGTAAATTTTATCAGTTAGTACTCATTACTAAGTATGGTAACGACTGGCTCAGAAAGAAACAACAGTAGGAAAATGACACAAAAATTTCTATTTTAACTTACCTCAACATAAGAACCTTTCTTGACGACATTTCCCCCAATTTCAACTGATATATCCTCTCCAAGTCCTATTAATAAGATCCATCAATAAAACATTCTAGATGACCTAAACATGTGAAATTAGTAGGATAAGTAATGATATTTCCTCTTATCTCGACTCACCAGTAAGATCTCTTTGACCAAAGGAAAGAGGTACTGGATCCCTCATCAAGGCCTCACCTGCTTGGGCCACCATGGTTCTGTCATGAGTTGCAAGACCCATATCAACCACCTTCTCTCTTCTTGACACATCAGCTTCTCCACTCTGTACCGCCCTCAAATGATCATGACCAAATTTATCAACCATATCAGCTATAGAGAAAGGCAAAGGGTCTCCCATCATCAGAACTTGCCCCACTTGTGACACGGCCTCAGCAGCCATCTCTGCGGCTCTCAGTATAGTATCCACATTCTCAGCCCTTCTACTTGCTGCACTAGCCAGCTTCACCCGCCTTCTAGAAGCTTCTCTCATGGCAGAAACAATTGCGTGGGACCCATCCACCTTAACCTTGGATTGCAAGACCTTGGCCGGTGTAACCATCTCGAATTCTATACCTGGATTTGGATCCATCAAGCTCATGGCCTCATCGGCTAGTAACTGTGCCTGTAAAGCAGCTTCCGAGGCCAATCTTGCAGCCTCAGAGGCCAACCTGGCTGCTGCAGCAGCTTTCGTAACAGACTCAGCTGCTGCAACAGCAGTCGCAACTTCATCTTTTGGATCAGTACTAGAACTGTTGTCAGTAGTTACTGTTTCCTGCAACCCTGGGCTATGGTGAAGTGTCTCAGAGGACCTGGCACTCAACTCCTTGGCTTGTTGGCTTGCCTCATCAACAAAAACACAACTTGGTGCTGGAGGGGCAATTTGGTAATATCCTGATGGTGATTGTAGCTGAAACACAGGCAATGCAGCACACAAAAAGGCAGATCTGTTAATAAGGTCTTCAGAAGTAGATCTCGATTGATCAATGGAACCATGAGTAGAACTGACCACTTGCACCAGTCCTGCTTTCCCTTTCGTAGAATGAGTAGCATATATCGGTACAGGGCTTACAGGTACAGGAAAAGTCTGAACATTGAAATCCGGTGTAACATTATTTGTTGCGGCAGCAACAAGATTTGCATTTCTCCCTACATAGTTCTGACCAGGATAACACACCTCATCTTTAGATGATCTCTTTCTTCTTCTACTTGGCTTTTCTGACTCAACTCCAACCCTGGTGGGTTGAAGTGGTTCTTGCCCTGCTCGGCTTTGTGGAGAGAAATGCCAAGAAAAGGGTTGAAAATTTGAAGGAGCAGGAGACCAATTAAAATAAGGAGAGTTGAAGCTTGTATCATTTTGTATGGTCCTTCTTGCAGTTTTTTTCAGTCGAGAACCTGCAAAATTCTGAAGTAGTAAAAAAACTCCAAAAAAGTATAAAATTTTGTCTCCAATCACATTTTAATATAGATATCATGTTGAGTGGTTCGGGATTGTCTGTTTGGACCTTGACAACAACACAGAAGGGCATAAAGCACCTTAGCCCATCCCTTTACTTTTCTTATTATTTTTAGACTTGAAGATGAGTTTGGTCAGAAAATAAATCTACTTGGAAATTATACATAAACTTGAGGACTTGTTAGCTTAACTCACTTGAATCTTTATTCCTATCACATATCAGACTAATATTATAGGTCTTCTTATGAGTTACACGGACTGCCATAATTGCAATGATGCAACAACTATGGCATGCAATCTCAGCCATCAGATTGGGAACAGGCTCAGATCCTCAGAATCGCTCTAAAAAGCCACAGAGAATCTGTTGCTCTATTGCGTTTGATCTGAGATCAGATCGTGTACCATAGTTATAGTGTCATCACAACTATGACAGCTAATTCAGACTTGCCTTTCTACTTCTAGTTTCTAATAGGAAGCATCATGTTTTTTAGTCCAAGTTATAAGAGATTTCTTTCACAAATCAGTGTACAAATTAAGACAAAAAGGACCTGAAAGAGTAGGTGTCTTGCCAGAACCGAGAGGACTTCGGTTTTTAAGCATCTCTGAATATGCATGCCAAAGTGGCTCCCATATGCATCTCTCTGTTCACAACATCAAATCTTAACAAGACTTTTCAAAAGAACAATCTCGAAGAAAGCAGTATGACAAAAAATCCTTTATGTGCGTAAAAGGCAGCTAGCAAGTTTGGTAGTGACAGATATTTTGATTGCCGTCACCCCCCTAGAATTTGGCTTACCATACCCTACCCATTACACATGAAGATTATTGATGATAGATAAATTTAAGTAATATGGGTAATTCTAATAAATTTGAATTATTTAAAGTCAAGTTTGACTAGCAATTTTCAAATGTACAAATGAAAGAACTAAGTTTATTATGATAGTATTATTACATTATTAAAAGAACATTAAACATGCAACGATGAGCTAATATAAAAATACAAAACAAAGCTTTATCATAGGACAAGGATAGTCCAACACAGTTTCATATGTATCATTCATTATGTAGCCTGCTTGGTGTCAACAACTACAAATTGCCTAGAAATAAATAATGCACTGAGAATCAGCTCAAGATCTTTTACGTTCCTATATTCTATCAGTTAGGAAAATCTTGAACCACCTTATCAGGTCTGGTTCAGGTAAGTAGTTGGGTGATTGGGTGCACACTGATACCTCTCTAGGAAATTTTGTAAACTAAAATATGTCTCTGCTATGGTTAACATTCTTAACAGATACAGAAGAAAACAAAAAAGGGACCCAAATATTACATGAGACAACCAAACAGGGTTTCTGGATTAAACAGTAACAGAGAAACTAACCAGATTCTTCAAAGGATCTTGCCATGTTTTCCTCTTTTGGAAGGGATCCATCCCTGAAACAAAATTTAAAAAAGGAAAAAGAAATAGACAGTGCCACATGAATGTCTTCGAATTTCAAATTAGTTAAGTTAATATGAGCTTAATCTCACCAAAAGCATTTGTGAGCTTAACCTTGAAAATATTCAGAAAGCTTCATAACAAGAAGTGGAACTATAGATTATCTACTCGCATTCCAACTTCTTAATTTCTCAAGTGTGTTCAGCATAAGATCAAGAAGTTGAAAATGAATTATTTTGGTGCATTCATTTTCAGTTTTTTCGACAATTTTCAATATCTTGATCGCATATGAAATGAACTCCGTTATGTGGAACGTGAATGCTGGACTAAAAAGGTAGATCAAGATCAACAGTTCTTATTTGTCATTTATAACCAATCCAGCAGTATTGAGGTTAAGCTCACGAAATGCCTGTGAGTTCCTTTTCATAATAACTTTGATCTTTTCAATTTACAACCTTTCAGCTAATCCTGCAATTAACTGCATTTAATTTTCATAGTAAGGTTCTTAAATTAAGTTCTGGCAAATGGGGATGTCAATAAATCAGGTCGAGTTCCAAAGTCAGGTTGACAAGATTAGCCCGCAGGTTATAATATCCTGACCCAAAAAATGACCTGTTAACCTCTTGGACCAACTGACCACAACATGTTTGCTTGGGTTCAACAATTCTCAATCCTAACGACAAAAGGAGACGATTGGTACAGGCACTGATGCAGTAATCATTAGAGAAACCAATTAGCAGAGAAGGATAAGCTTACACAAGACAGCCATAAACAAAAATTTGAGCCCGCAACTGCATTTTCTGAGCCTCTGTCATTGATTCCTGAGAAGGTGCAGTTGCTGACTGTGGCATATTCAGATCTGGCAGTTTAACATTTTTCTCCGCACAAGTTGTGTTATTAAGAGCTTCACTCGACTGCATGATACAATTATTCAAAAGATTATTCTCTACATATATTCTCTACACTACATACATACATACATATATGCAATGACACAATAACCTTTGAAAAAATGATACAACACATGCACATATGTATAGAGAAAGTTGAAAATAGACCGAGAGAGAGAGAATGTACCATGACAGCTTTAGAAGTGCTAGGAGAATGAATATTTGAGCCACTGACACCAGATCTCTTCTTCAAATCTTCAGTTTTCTCAACCTGCATTTCATGATGGAGAATATGCAAGAGCAAGAGAAAGGAAAAGGAGATTCTCAAGTCAGAATATTGTACTAAAGTGCTACTAAATCATACGAGGATATGAAGTACAAAATTTGCAACAGTAATAGTGAGATCGTTCAGAAATGCTAGAGGGAGATGAGAGAGAGTACCACAACAGTCCCAGAAGCACAAGCAGAAGGGAATTCAAAGCTATTCTTATCTTCTCTTGTCAATTTTTCTGGAACCATAAATTTGACTTGAGGCTCTTTCATAGTGTCAAATTTTACATTTGGAAACAAATCACCCAGAGAAACTCCAGTAACATTTTCCTCTGGAAATCTGCACTTTGATGAAGAGCAAGTCTTTTCCCCATTTTCAAATTCCAGCAAACTTGGTTTGAGATCTTTGCTCTCAGTCGAAGTACACTGCAGTACATCATCCAATTGCGGAGCTGATACATCATCACCTGAAAAGAAACAGAGCAAATCATCATCTAAACATGACCTGTCAAGATTTGAAATTAACAAATAAATATAATGCCAAACAAATCTGAGTCAAGGGTGTACTTCATTTTTTTTTATTATATCATATTCCAAAGCGTGTTAGGATGACACATACCAGACTACCAGTCGTCTCCCGGCTTGAAGACTATATTTTATTCTTATGTTTAACTTGCTTTTTGGGGTTTGCTTGTCTTGATGGATGAATTTGGGTACTTGGGTACTAGTACCCAACAGCCTGGGAGCTTTCCTTGTGTCCCCCCCCCCCCCCCCCCCTCCCCCACAAAATAAAAAGAAAAAAAGTCCCAGGCTGAAAAGTGAAAAACCTCACTACATAAAAAGAGCAAATCAGGTGGAATTAGCTTTTACCAAAATTTTGTGACAATTTATCAGCCGAAGAAGCCTCAGCAATCACTAACAGGGCACCAACCACTTCCGCTGTTTTGTTTTCAGCCACAACCAAATCAGACATTTCCTGACTAGTCGATTTGCTTTGGGTCTCCATCTCGTCTCCAAAAGAAATGACCGTAGTAACACTTTGATTTGCAGCTTCTAAATCCTCTACTTCAATATGTGACAGAGAAACAGCTATATCAGATTCAATAGGTGTACAGTCAGTCAAAATGGCCCCTACATGGTCCCCCCCTTGTTTATCAACAGGAGTTGATTCACACTCAGGCCTCATCCCTTCTGCCAGCTCAGCCATTTTCTGACTTGTTGATTCGCATCGGGTCTCCATCTCTTCTCCAAAAGAAATAACCATAGTACCAGTTTGATTATTACCTTCTAAATCCTCTCCTTCAATATGTAACAGAGAAACAGCTATATCAGATTGAATCGGAGCACAGTCAGGCAAAACGGCCCCTACATGGGCTCCACCTTGTTTATCAACAGAAGTTGATTCCCACTCAGGCCTCATCCCCTCTACCAGCTCAGCCATTTCCTGATTAGTCAATTTGCTTCGGGTCTCCATCTCTTCTCCAAAAGAAACGACCGTAGTAACAGTTTGATTTGCAGCTTCTAAATCCTCTACTTTAATATGTGACAGAGAAACAGCTATATCAGATTGAATCGGAGCACAGTCAGGTGAAACAGCCCCTACATGGGCTCCACCTTGTTTATCAACAGAAGTTGATTCCCACTCAGGCCTCATCCCTTCTACCAGCTCAGCCATTTCCTGATTAGTCAATTTGCTTCGGGTCTCCATCTCTTCTCCAAAAGAAACGACCGTAGTAACAGTTTGATTTGCAGCTTCTAAATCCTCTACTTTAATATGTGACAGAGAAACAGCTATATCAGACTGACCTGGTGCACAGTCAATCGAAATGGCCCCTACATGGAACCCACCTTGTTTATCAACAGGAGTTGATTCACAATCAGGCCTCATCCCTTCTGCCAGCTCAGCCATGTCCTGACTTGTCAATTCGCTTCGGGTCTCCATATCTTCTCCAAAAGAAATAACCGTCGTATCAGTTTGATTATTACCTTCTAAATCCTCTCCTTCAATATGTGACAGAGAAACAGCTATACCAGATTGAATTGGTGCACAGTCGAGCGAAATGGCCCCAACAAGGGCTCCACCTTGTTTATTAACAGGAATTGATTCACACCCAGGCCTCATCCCTTCTACCAGCTCAGCCATTTCCTCACTAGTCAATTGATTTCGGGTCTCCATTTCTTCTCCAAAAGAAATGACTGTAGTATCAGTTTGATTTGTAACTTCTAAATCCTCACCTTCGATATGAGATGGAGAAACAGCTATATCAGATTGAATTAGTGCACAGTCAGTCGAAATGGCCCCTACATGGGCTCCACCTTGTTTATCAACAGGAGTTGATTCACAATCAGGCTTCATTCCTTCTACCAGCTCAGCCATTTCCTGACTAGTTGATTTTCTTCGGATCTCCATCTCTTTGCCAAAAGAAATGACCATATTATCAGTTTGATTTGTAGCTTCTAAATCCGCTACTTCAATATGTGACAGAGAAACGGCCATATTAGATTTAATTGGTACGCAATCAGTCAAAATGGCCTCTACACGGGTTTCACCTTTTTTATCAACAGGAGTTGATTCACATTCAGGCCTCATCTCTTCTACCGGGTCAGCCATTTCCTGACTAGTCGATTCACTTTGGGTCTCCATCTCTTCTGACAGGGAAACAGCTATATCAGATTGAATTGGTGTGCAGTCAGTCAAAATGGCCCCTGCATGGACTCCGCCTTGTTTATCAACAGGAGTTGATTCACACTCGGACCTCATCCCTTCTACCAAAGAACCAATTGTAGCTTCAGATCTTTGGTTTATGGCTCCCGAATATTCTCTTTCTAAACCACTTGACTGAACAACATCTAGGTCACCACTTCCATTTCCGTTATCTATCACGTCATCAGATTGAATGGGTACAAAATCAACTGGAGTGCTCTCATAATTGGTTTTAGAGCTAATTTTAACTGAGTCTTCAATTCTAGTATAATTTTTTATTTCAGATACTTCTGAGGACTTATCTTCACTTCTATTTTCATCCAAACAACCATCTGTTTTAAAAGAATATATGTTTATATGAGAATATGCAAGAAATATTAACAAATAAAAAAATATATATGAGACTACCCATTGTAATCCAAAGAGAAAGGCATATCCCAGAAATACCCCTCTAAAACATAATTCAAATGGCCACATCTCACCTCTAGTGGATATGTCTCGTCATTCTCATGAATACATGATACATTTCTCTCATGCATGAGCATCTTTATAATTTGGAAATTTGAATTTCTAATTGAGCTTACCAGAAACTTTGACATTCTTAAACTCGTCCTCAGGAGTTACTAGCACATGATCAATTGGACTGGCATCCATGTCAGATCTGGGGGTTATTTTCACCAGGGGAAAGCTGAGCTCCATATCCTCCATTGTAGGGGTATTTTTGTAATTATCTTCTGTGCTCTTCTCGCTCAAAATATTGCCTTTATAACAAAACAGAAAGGTTGTCCATGGTTAAGTAGATGCCTACAATGTAGTGTTTACATATATGATAACTGTTGTATCTTTTACAATGTAGTGCAATTTGTTACCAGAGAATTCACCATCCTCCATCTTCTTCTCCAGTTGAATCGGTGCACCGTCAATTGAACAAATGTCCCTATTAAAGTCAAAGCTGGTTTTCACTGAAGAGAGCCTGGGCCCCACATCATCTATTGTAGCACTTAGTTCCAACTTGGTGCAGTCATTGACAGCACTGTTTTCTTCAGTTATCTTTTCCATTAAAGGGTTTACTGCCAAAAGGAACTCATCAGCATACAAGGTATACTGAGCATTACTAAGTATTATTTTTAAGTAAAGTACAACAATCACCAATTTGTCCTTGGTAAGCAAAGAATCATCCAATTTGGTCCTAGAAAATCAATACCATCCCATATTGTAGGTATTAATAGGGCCTAACTGATAATTTACGAATTTGAAGACTCTTACCAGAAAGGACACAATCATCTGCATCTTGCTCTACAGCATCAGACAGAACCAGTGTAGAATTAATAGTGCCAGCATCAGCAAGACGCTCCGAGCTGATCTTCACTGGAGAGAGAGTGAGGCCCGCATTTTTGACAATGGCATTTAACATTTTTGCTATTCCATAAACAACATTGTCATGTGTTTCTACATCATCCTTCTTTTGCATACAGCCAACTGCTTGGGATTACATGCAGTTAAAGAAAATTCACTTTAGTAGGGTATCTTAGAAATAAAATAGGAACATGATGAGGCATTACACATGCATTAGCAACAGTGAAAATATATCCCAAAAGTCCTCCGAAGTCCATCTGGTATAGTAAATTTGGATTTTGTTGGATTTCCCACAATATAATGGGACTATTCTCGCTTTCAAATACATACTTATTTATACAAATAATATTTGTATAGTTGTCATGTAGGGTTCTGTATGGTTCTTACAAGAAATTCTGTCATTATCTATCTCTTGTGTGCAGTCATCAGAACTAGCATCCCCATGAGGCTCAGATAGCAGTTTAACTGGAGAGGACTCCCGCACAATATCAACCATTGTGACATCATTCATGACTGAATTCTCAGAGACATCACTGACATTTACTTCCTCATCAATTGTTCTATCCAAAGGGTCAACTGCTTACACCGCGAAAATTAACAGAGCATCAGAAACAATATCAAACATAGAGATGTGAAAGTTTCAACTTCTTACACAGTTTTTTTGGTCCCACAAAATGTCACAAACTCACTTTATATTTTTATTACCAAATCTGAAATCCAAATGTCGAATCCAGGCCATTGATCTTGTTCATTTTCATCAAAGATGTGTGCACATAATTTTTTTTTATAATTTTCAAGTTTGTTTTATATTCAATCAAGTGGTCACAAAATAAATGTATTAAAATGCGTAACTAGATTCGTTCATTTGTTGTCCACTTGATCTTAGTATAAAATAAGCTTGAAAATTGATAAAATTTAACATGCACATATCTTTCATGAAAACGAACAAGATCAACAGTTTGTGGCACCAAAAGCTTGTGGCATTGGAACCCTCCTCGTTCTCCCAATAAGCTTCATTATTAGGGAAGTACCTGCTTTAACCTCAACTGATTGAATAACAGGTAAGACTTCCATAGTTTCTCTCATGCAATCCCTTGGGCCATACAACTCTGTATCAGGTATAGTTTCTGTCACTGTTCAAAACACTATTAGTACTCAGAAAAATGTTCTCACAACAGTGCTGCGGCACCTTTTTCTTTTACCAGAATGATAGGTTGTTCATACCAGTAATCTCCTTGATCACTTCACTCAGTGAGTCTGACTGGCACACAAGCTCGGTTACTGGAGAAGGCACCTCACGCACAGAAATGCTATTTTCAAAGGTCACTAGAATTTCTTCTGTAGTCTGCTTCACAGAATCAGACTTGGCTGTTTCAAAGGAAATCAGAATTATGCAAGGACCAACTATAGCACTGTAGCATCAAACAAAATAAAGAAAAAAATTGAGAAAATATATGTTTACAGCAATTGGCTTGTATTGGTTGAATTGTTTGCAATCCACCATTTGTCATTGCATCAGCACTTGGATCATGCAATTCTTCAGTATTGCCTATACCAGCTGGAGATTCAGGTACAGCTTCAACCACTGATAAAAACTGTCCACTGTTAGAATTCCATTCTTATGAAGAAAATGAGTTCTTTGCTTTTACTCAAGCAGGTTGTATAAAGTATTACCAGCAGGGTGTATCCTTTCATCCAAATTTGATTTGAGGTTCTTGTACGAGGCTGTATTCTCTACCTTGCAATTACTATGAATTAACACACTTTCATTCAATGCTTCTTTATTCTCGTCATGCTTCTCTACTGAGGCAGTGTCAACTGTTAAGAAATACAAAGTAGGCCACATCATACTTCTAAACCGTCAAAGTTCAAAAGAACTTTAGCATTTAGATGGGGCCAACAGTTTAAGGAAATAATATGCACACAAAGATTTATAGTACTCTGATTTTTTTCTTGAAAAAAGAATGTACGTCAGCTTAAAAGACTAATGAAGCAAAATGAAGGTTAAATTTGGTGTATCCAAAGCACATCTATTCAAAACAATGTTGTTTTAAGGATTTATTAGAAAAAATGGGGGTCAATTGACCCTCATTTAGCAAATGTAGATCCGTCCCTGGGTCAAATCGTACTAATAAGCCTTCAAAGTTCCAAAGAACTTTAATGGTGTTTGGACGAATCTTGGTGCTGAAGGCTAAGCTAAGCCCAAACAAGCCTCAAATATTTTCACTGACAAGCTGTGAAAAGAAAATGCAACAAAAAAGTAGTAATTATGTGCCAAAACCAATACAGGTTTAATAATTAACAATACAGTACAGGACTTGAGTAATAAGGTATGCAGCATGTTAAAATCTTCTTTAACGAAACATTACTAAAGAAAAACAAGCAGAAGGATAAATTCATACAAGTAGGCTCCTCTGTCAGTTCAATTGGAGAAGAACAGCCACCTGTAGTCAACTCCACAGGAGTATGGGCCCCGCAATCAGCAGAGCAGTATTCTTCTGTAGTTATTTGCTCTGCTTCTTTAATTTTGGTGGTGTTTTCCATCTGATGAACACCTATTGTTTTGGACAAACTTTTTTATAAGTCTTGCTAAAGCATTCAAAAACTCATGCTGTAAAAGGGAAGGACTAAGCAACATAGAACCACGAAAGTTGACATAGGGGAATTTAATTAAGTTTCTCTTGGAGAGGTCTGTCTATGGTAATTCCTATAAAAAACTGCTATGTAAGAAAAGGAATCCGGGGAGTTCCAATTTGCTCGGGCAGCTTTGAGATTTGTGCGGATCAAGTGTGCACCAACCTTGATGCAGATCGAATTTGGTCCGATGCCTATTGAACCCCCCCCCCCCCACTTCGTAAGAAAAAAAATTCATTGCCTGATCAAAGGTCCGATAAAATTCCAACTTGTAAAATACTATTTTCAAGAAACTTAAAAAAATCTTCGGGATAATTAAGAAATCTACCAATAAAAAAATTGTTCCATATAAAACTGATAAACTCATCTTGGTTATAGGTAAACAAGGAAAAAAGAAAGATCTAAACCAAAAGGAATTTATGTGTCGAAAGAACTTTGAAATAGGACAAGAAAATTTCAAATAGTATTTCTATAAATCTCCGCACTAGATTACCCTTCATGAATTACTTCTTCAACAGCCTATAGAATTAGAAAAATCGTAAATTTATTCCAAAACCGGCCACGATCCAGAAGAGCATACTGATAGAAACAAAGATAAAAAATATCTTACCTGTATTAGCTGCGATAGAAGAAGAATCCAAAAATGGGGCAGTCGCAACACAAAGAGGGGCGTTGTTATCGAGGCTGCTATTCGAAATTGTAGGAGCGCACACTGCTTGGGAAAGGAATGGTGTATTTAGCCTCTTATTCCAACTATTAAATGTGTAGAGGAGTAAAAAAGGAAATGAAGCAAGGGAAACGTATATAGTGTGAATTGGTGCATGAACATTTATTCTCCACTACCAGGATCTATTGCAGCAATGATTGTGCTTCCCCAACCTCTCTCTAGCAAGCCGTACACACACATCAAGCGTAACAAAAAGAAAAGGCAAACATAATAACCTACTGCACTGTGCAGATTTTGAAATACAATTCGGAGCCATTTAAATCAGTTTTGAAACTCAGAGAGAGAAAATGTGGAGTTACGAAATAAAATTAATATAACAGTCATCTTCAGCAGTACCCACGCACACTCACAAAGATTAATTATGCACACAGTTCATTTGTTACAATTATTAAAAGGCTTGTTTACGGATTAGACTTGACCCACAGTCCAATGTAAAGCCCAAAACTGAAGATCAAGTACTCAGCAGAGAATGAAACATTTAGTACCTTGCTTATCATTCGTCAAACAGGTTGCACGTGAACTGCTGCTTAACAGGCCCGCATCGATCAATGCACATTTAGAATCCACTTTGACAACAGAGGTCTCAGGTAGAGAAAACCCAGGAGAAATTGACAAAACTCTCCCACACAATTCAGACTTCATTCTCTCCTCCATCCTATCAGTTTCCTTAAAAGGAAATTTCAACCGGGACCTGGTACAATTTTTCTCATCCACTGACTTGTAGAGCTCGCTGGGACCTATTTGTTCAAAACACTTTTCGGACTGAGAAACAGCGGTTGTCATCTCCTCCTCTTGGGTGTTTCTCTCACCTTGTGGGACCTTGTGTACATCATAGGCACTCTCTTGGATGAGATGGCTACTTTTGGAAGTACCAATGCACTCTTTAAGTTCAATTGTCGGCCCCACTTGACAGTTTCCCTCATTCCATTTGTTATTTATGTCCCCTCTGGTCACCGCTTCAGCATCTCCAAATAAATTCTCACATGATGGTGAGTAAGGTCCCACCTGTCGGTCTACCAACCTTGACTGGTCATCTGTACCTCTTTTTACTAATTTCTCATCCAACAAATTTTCAGAAACATCTACTATGGCACCCGCGTGACTTTCTCTTTCATTTGACTGGCCATTTCTCCCTCCTTTGGTGACTATCTGACTTTTCAAAGTTTTCCCTGTGCGGCCCACATAATATTCTCCCTCACTCAATTCATTGTTTCTCCCTCCTTCGATTACCATCTCACCCCCTAAATTTACAGAGTTCAGTCCAGTAGGACCCACATGGAATTTTCTCTCATCCAATGTATTGTCGCTGCATCCTATTATCACCTCACACCTTACATTTTTAGAATTACACTCTGTCGGCTTTTCTTCTATAATGCTTTTCTCTACTTCTTCAGTTTCATTACCTGTTTTCATTGAACCAGAGCTCACTGTTCAAAAGGAAATAGTAAAGTTATGTATAAGCTTCCATAATTTTCATAATTCAAGAATATGTACATTGAAAGAAATCATGAAGTTGTTATGATAACTGTCGTAGAAATGAAACACCTTGAATTTATTCTTTATTCAGTTCTAACAAAATTAACTACTGTCCTTTTCCTGAACTTGACATGATTGACAAAATGAATTTACTACAATTATGTGACACTGATCTGATCTTGCTACCATGAGCAGATTAAAGTTACGTTTAAGGAATAAAGGAGGAAAAAAGGGCCTGGAAATAAATATATACATACTATTTCATCCCTAACTTTCCCCAAAGAAGATGATAAAAAGTAAAAATATCTACAAACATATAAAAAACAAATTACTGGCTAGCAAAAATATAGAATATAACATAAAAGCGAGAAATACCTATCTTATCTACTACTGATTTGGTTTCAGGTGAAGAGTCACCTAATGGACCTGGGTCATGCAATGTGCATCCTGAATCTGCTTCAACATCAGATGTTTCTATTACAATCGCCTCTTTACTTGCCATGTCACCCCCTAAGTTTTCAGAATTAAATTCCATGGGGCCCATTTCCCTTTCAACTTCATGTGTTTGGGCATTGCTCTCTCCTCCAATCGCCGTGTCAAATCTAGGATTTTTTGAGTTGCACATTATAATTTCTGCCTGGCTTTCTCCCTTACTCAATATACTACGGTTGTCTCCTTCAATCAACATTACACTCTTTAAACTTCCAGAATTATCCTCACTGGGGCCCATTTGTGCTTCTCTCTCATCCAATTGGTTAGTTACATCGCTTCCCAAGACCATTTCAGCACCAACTATAGAATTTAATAGTTCCTCGGACCAGATACTTGCATCATTAGTTGTGGAAGTGTGAGTGCCACTGCCTGAAGCACTAAAGGGATCCCAATCTCCATCCCGAGTTGAGAAACAACAACCTGGATCTGTGTCCAAGTCACCAAATTTGAATGCATCTTGCATCAAATTATCATCTCCGATGAGATCAAAGTTGTCATAAGAATCCATCAAGCGCTGCACATAATAATGAATATTTGTTTTGTGTTTAATTGGTAATGACAAGATAACAACAATAAAGGTACAAAGTACCAAATATATAAAAAATGGTGCCTGTGCGTACCAAATAGCACATGCATAAGATTAGAACCCTACTAGATATGCTGCTATGGTTACCAGTATAATGCAAGTACGGTTCTGCATGCATTACCAAAGATAACTAACTACTCTGCATGTACTTGTAGAATTTGGAAATACAAGCATGTATGAACTAAAATACCCTTAGCTTTCAGTGCACAGTTTATTTGAAACCCTGTAGCAAATTTGTTTCTGGGTTTTCTTTGTCAGGGGCATTTTAACAACCATCTTGTGACATTTCACAAAAATTACTGGGGCAAAAGGTTACTTCTAACAGTTTGTGCTGTTTTTACTAAAAAAACACAGGACACGAGAAAATGCATAAATTTTCCTTTTAGGGAAGAAAGATAAGTGCACACAAATCCAGGAATAACTTCAAAATAAGATAAAAATCCATATAAAAGATACAGTGTTCTTGTACTATCCAATTTAGTACAAGAGGAATTTTACAATTTTACAATTAGATATGTCATTTCCACATATTTCGACAGGTTCAACTCTCACTGTACTGGTGGAGATATCATCGACCTCCACTTTAAAAGATTAAATTCACAAACACCTGCCATTTTTCAACAAAACACCGGGAAATCCCCAGTGTTGCGTCGTACATTGTACAAATATCATAAGAATATACGAACTCAAAAGGCGCTTTTCTTACGACGAATTAAAGCAAGAAAAAACACTGGTTCCAAGTAAGAAATAAGTTAAATAATGAAGAAAATGTCAAGCAACGGGGGATTTTTCTGTGCGCGTACCAGTAGAACGGAGTGAGTTAGTTCATTAAAACCCTAATTTTTTACTTTCTGCTTCGCTATGTTCTCTTTTTTGTTTCCTTGGTACAGCTTTCTAAGCAAAAGAATATGAAGGAGCGGGAGCGAGAAGTGGGAAAAAGAGGAAGCGTCTGCTCAACTTCTCTCCATTCGGTGAAGAATGGAGATATCCACTGAAGTCACTTTTCTACTGCTGTGTTACACAAAGGAAGAGCGGAAACAAAGAGAGGAATTCGCATCCTTTGAGATATCTCATATTTTGCGTGACTTTTTGGAAAATCTTAACCGTTACAATACGTTCTGCGCGAATCTCAAAGCTCAAATAATACTGGCCCCCTGCGTCACCATAGGCACCGGATACGTCGGTCACGCAAAATATGAGATATCTCAGAGGATACGCACTCGAAAGAGAAAGCAAACTGTCAACCTCCCCGTACCACGGAGAATTCGTATTCTCTCAGATATCTCAAACTTTGCGTGACTTTATGGAAAATCCCAACTGTTTAAATACGTTCTGTGCGAATCTCAAAGCACACATAATATTGCCCCTACATCAACCCCGAGTAGGCACCGGACACATTGGTCATGCAAAAGTCGAGATATCTCATATCTCAGAGGATACGCACTCTACCACGGATCGGTATCCTCCCAGGTACCTGACTCAAGCAAATTGAAACTGACGGGTCAGGTTAAGCCCAACCGGATCAGATTCAATCCGGTTTCTGTGGAGACTGTAGGAGTCCATTTTGAAATTCGTGTCAAGCTAAAAGAACCGTTTGATTGTAATTATCCTCAGTTAGGTAACCTAAGGGGATGTGAATTCCTGTACCACGACGAAGAGATTACAAAATTTAAATATTTTTAAGAGCATTTACGTTTTAATAATTCAAATGAGTCTTTTAAATAATTGTTAACTGCATTTTAAATAGTTGGAGAAAAGGTTGGACTCCCGTGGTTTTTTACTAATTTGTCTCTCAAATAAAAAAATAAAATAAAATAATTTCATCCATTTTTTTGTCCTATTGATCTCGTCTATTTTTCAACAATTTATGAAAAATTTGCGAATCTAAAACTATAAACGTCTTTTACTCAATTTTTCTTTTCAGATGAGATATGTAATAAAGCTCTTTTGAGTTGCATTTGTATCATTGCTTTTTCTTTTCTTCTTCTTGATATACTACGTATAAAAAAATTGACGTTAGGTTTAAAGACTTCATATGCTGTGTTTAAATACTTCATTTGTTGGGTATAAAGATTTGATATGATGTGTATAAAGACTTGCATCTACTCTTCTTCTTTCCTCCAATCAATCTCATTTATATTTATAATGATCTGTGAAGAGTTTTGCTAATTTAAAACTACAAATGTTTTCTAATTGATTTTCCCTTTAAATGAGATGTTTTTTGTTTCTTGATGTTACGTATAAAAACTTGATATTGGATTTAAAGGCTTTATGTGTTAGGTTAAAAAACCTGCAGCGTAGATTTAAAGACTTGTACGTGTCAATTAGAGTTCAATTAGCTTCAGCTAAAAATACAATAACATTTTTTTAAAAGATAGTCATATATAGTTAAAAGTAATTAGAGTTAGAAGATTTTTCTGATGGTGACTCATTATGTTTATTTATTTTTAACTAATCAAGGTAATTTAAAATGACCCGTTTTCTTTTGTTATAACGTGCTTACCGTTATTGTACATTATTGTGATTTTTTATATTTTGTTTCAGATTCAACTTACCATATATTTGTGTATTTGTACGACTTACCTATTTTTACTTGCGCATTCAAATATATTTCTAATCATATTCATTTTTCTTTCCAACAGTAACAAGATTCTACCACATCAAGAGAAGAAACCACTTTTCTCGATTTTAGAATTTTTGATATCAAACACCTTGGGAAGAAACTAAATTCACTGATAGTTTGATGTCAGAAAACCGATTCTTGATTTTCCAGGAAATTTAATTTTTCCCATAAATCAAACGGCCCCTTTATTGCTTGGTAGCATTTCATGCTCCTGCACAGCAGCACAGGTCCAACAATGTCACAGTGAACCCAATGAGTGAGGCTACAGTACTCTGCATAGCACAGATGCGTCTGTACTATGGTTTCATACCTTTGTTTTCAAAGTTCAAATGGTCAATCAGAACCGTTCGACATGATTTTATGCGAAAATGAACTGGTGACAAGATTTTACATTTTTTACATTTTTTTAGATTAGAGAATCATTCATTTCAAATGGTCCAGAATCTTTAGATCAAGTGATTTTCTACTTATCTAAAGAAATTCTAAAAAATATAAAGTTTGGTCTCCAAGTACATTTTCATATAGATATCATGTTGAGTGGTTCGCATCGACTGTTTTGACTTTAAAAAACAGGAGATATGGAGCCCGCATTTATTTATAAAAACGACGCTGAACAAGAGAGTTCATTTTTTTCAATTTCAAATCATCTGAAGAAGTCATTGACAATCTACCAACCTAAAACAAACTAAACCTTCGGTTCAGTAAGGCTAGGGTGTTCCATATAAAGTTGCACCTTTAGTGGGTTGCTATCCATGGATTTTATAGGTGTTATATTGCGAGGTTGCATCCATTGCTTCGTATCAGTAGGGACCCACAATTTAGCCTCCTCGCCATCATTTTCTCGTGACGGGAGTTCCCGAAAGTAGGCAGTTATCTCCCAATTGGCACCTATACAACCACAAATAGCTGTCATAGATAAAGTGTCCATAATTAAAATTCTTGAAGAGCTCACTTTGTTTGGTTTTAGATCTAAATTGGAGGTAAGGTAGCAAAGGGATTCAAAACATTGAAATCTGTTGCATCCCAAATTGGAATATTACAAAGGAAAGAAAGGAATTTGATGATCAAGAAAGAATGGGTTGAAAAAAAAATCATAAATTCCATTTACAACCTTACGCCTCTTTAACCTCCAGTCCTATTCACCTCATAACAATGAAAATTAGTATTGTTACCTGATGGAAGGGGTTTAGCAATAGGCTCTGCAGCGTTAAGCTTGACCAAGAAAGCTCTAAGAGCAAATTCTAGTTCAGTCTCACTAACACTTGATTGGTATGACTGATCAATGGTTAATTTAAAAACAAATTTCTCCATAGGTACATGGTCTTGGTCACAGAATATCACCACCACTCTCTCCGCTAATCCCTGAAACAGAAGTTAGACAAATAGTCACACAATGCCATTTTATCCTTGAATTGAAGTCAGCAAAATCACAAAAATTGAAAGAAAACAAATGGAACAGAATGGAAAGACCTTTTCAATATAAGGAAGAAGGGCAAAAAGGGAAGAATGGATGTAATTAGCCAATTGGGGATGGCGTGCCTTGTTTACGACCACATTCATGTATCTTCTCCTCTCAAATGCCCCTTTTTATCCAAATTCAAATAAATAGAAAGATAACAAAGCTAAAGGCAAATGAGACCAAAGGGATAACATTAGAATTACTAGTAGGATAGAGGCCTTTGAGAAAGACAATGCAATTGATCGCCACCTCTAAAAAGTCTACCACGACCTGAGCGGTTTGTCCTAATGTCACAAAAAATAAAAATTAATAAAAAAATAAAATAACAGATTGATGAAGTATTTTAAGGTTGAAGAAGTAATTTCGCAGGTCTGTATGAAAATATTTTAAGGTTCTGCCGAGACACACATAAAAGTTCCTCCAAAAAATAAGAAAACATGCAGATCTTATCATATCAAAAGAAGTAAAATACATAAATAACTTATAAGTTATATAACCACACCAAAACAAATGAACAGTGGAGTTACCTTGAGGTGATTGGTTCTTTCGATCCATGAGACCTGCTAGCTCACAGCCTCACACCTAACATTAAGCAAGAATAAATCAGTGTAAGAAGGTATGATTAGAAACAATAAAAACCAAAAGCAATATAAATCACAATTTGCTATGACCAAGCAATTCTGGGAGGAGTAAGGCTTCTGGAATTTAGGTTACCTAAGAAGCGCATAACTTGAGAATCACATGGTCGCATAACCAACTGAACAGTTAAACTAACTTTAGTCTGGCTTAACTATGCAAAAGCATCCTTCAAATAGCAACAATTAACCAAATCCCTAAGAGCTTGGTAAATACTCTCCGTCTCACCATGCGACACATCTCCCGCAACAAATTCATGCACAACCCCATCAATTTCAATAAATGAACAACCAGGCACTTTATTCTCATTTTGGTTTATCATAAACCCTCTAATTGTTCTCACATCACTCCACATAGAACTAGCAGCGTACACATTAGACAACATCACATGGACCCCACAGTTATTATTGCTATCAAGCTCTGCAATCTTATCAGCCGCATATTTGGCCATTTTAACTTCCCTGCTTGACCTACATGCAAAAAGTAGGGAACGCCAAATAACTGTATCGGGTAATATCGGCATGTTCTCTATAAATTCATACGCCTCTTGTATAAGCTTTGCCCGACCTAACAAATCAACCATGCACCCAAAGTGTGCGATCTTTGGTCTAAGGTTGTATACTTTACACATAAGATCGAAATAAAAGTATCCTCTTTGAAGAAAACCAGCATGACTACAAGCTGATAACACACCCAAAAGGGTAACCTCATTTGGCATCACTTCACCTTCCCTCTCCATTTGTTCAAACAAATGGAGAGCTTCTGTACAATATCCATTCATGGCCATACCAGATATCATACTAGTCCAAGAGAAAACATCACGTATAGTTAACTCTAAGAAGACTTGGTATCCTTCTTTGGTATCACCGCACTTTGAGTACATATCAATTAATGCATTTTGCACAGTGAGCACCTTGTATAGTCCATGAATATTGCAATATGCATGAATGTGCCTTCCTTGATTAAGTGCGCCCGTTTGTGCACACGAAGAAATAACTGAGGCCATAGTGGCATCATCTGGTGTAACCCTAGCCACTTGCATCTGCCTGAATAACTCCATGGCTTTCCTATGTTTGCCAAATTGCACATATCCTGAAATCAGTGCACCCCAACAAACCACATTTCTGTTGGGAATTCCATCAAACACCACATGTGCATCTTTTGTAAAGCCACATTGTGCATACATACTAACCAACGCTGAGCCCAGATAATTATTCAAATCAAACCCATTAACAACAATTAAAGTATGGATTTGTTTACCGGCTTTCCCTAACCTTAGTTTTGCACATGCAATTATGGCATTTATTGGCGACACCTCATCAATTCGTACCAACCCATTGACCATTTTGGTAAATACCAATAATGCTTCCTCAAACAGTTTATTATCCAAATAACCCGAAACCATACTATTCCAAGAAACTATGTCACGGGTCCTGTCTGGGGCAATATCAAAAACCCGTTCCGACAGACCCGTCAAGCCGCATGAAAAATACATGCCAATTAAAGAGTTAAGAACAAAGGTATTGGATTCAAAACCTAATTTGAGATTCAATGAATGGACCTGCTCGCCTTGTTTGAGGAAAGAGTAGCCAGAGATGGACTTGAGAGTTGTGCTGATGGTGTAGGCATCAGGCATGATGTTGTGCTTATGGATCAGAGAGAAGAGAATGAGAGAGAGTGAAGGGAATGGGCCTCTAGACAGAGAATTAAGAAGAGAGTTGAATAGGTACAGATTTGATGGTTGTAAGAGGTGGGAAGTAATGGAGAAAGAGAAGAACTGCAAGAGGTGTTTACGGGTAGAAATGGAGTTTGACAAGAAAAATTGAAGGGAAGGTTTAGTATTAAGCTTTGAGGTAGAGTATAGCATTCCACAGAGAAGGTGATATGGTGGGAAAATTTTAGATCCCATAGGAATGATACAATTTAGATACATTTAGTATTCAAGCAATAATTCCACCAGAGGAAAACATAATAACACAAAATATCAGCTCAGATTTGATTATCAATAGCTTAAATTTCGTTAGCCATACTAATCAGAGCAGGATTGAGTATATATTTTGGATTGTGCAAGAAAACCCACCAGACCGAATTGCTGATGTCAGCACTGAAAAAGATCAGCGGAGTAATCGAGGCGAGGAACAAGTAGAATAGTAGATGCTGTCTCCGAGAAGGCCTTGATTTTAAAGCGGGGAAAACTGAAAGAGTTTTGAAAAAGGAAGTTGAGAGCGATCAAAACCCTAGGTTTTCATGCTCCTGCATGTTGCTGTTCAGCCTCCCGCGCGGAATAAGAAAGGCATTTGAGAGAAGAGACGAGTTTGGATGCGGACCGGCTGATCGAAATCCGCACGAATATTAAAGAGATCCGTAAGTTCTTGTCCCGCCAGATTCTGATTGAATGGTCCAGATTCAAATTCAATGTTTACCTTAGAGGATCTAGATTCTAGAGTTCTAGATTCATAAATCATAATCCAGTGCGTTGAAAAAGAATCCCGTTTGTGTTGGAAATAAATCTGCTGCGATCCAAAGGAATTGCAGGGTCTTGTTATTTCAAATCAAACCTTTCATTTTTTTAAATGCACGAATCTTAATAGAAGTTGTTTCATACACGAATCTCAAAACAAATAGAGGTTGGATTTGGAATAACAGGGTCCTGCAATTCCTATGAATCACAGCAGATTTATTTCCCGTCTGTGTTATATTCATTTTCTACTTATAAAAAAAACGATAAATTTAAAAAATACAAATTTTGATCTCTAAATATTTTTTATGATTTCTAAATCCGCCAAGTTCATGATAAAATTTACTTTCTAAAATACAGTTTTTGTCTGTCCTTGCCAGAATTTTTTGTTTCTATTCCACATCTTCACTAAAAATAATGTTCAATTTTAAAAATTGGACAACACTGTATCAATATTTGTGACGGAATGCATGCATTTCAATTCCGATTAAATGCACGAGCTCAATTTGACATGAAGAAATTCAAAATACGGAGATGAAGTAATCGAACACAACGCATATGTTCAGGTGTTCACCCTAAATGTACGTGTTCGAATTTATTCTCTCATCAAATACTTGTAAAATAAATCTGTCGATGTTCTGAACGCAAACGTGCAGACAGACTGATGAGGCAGCTGTCTTTTTCTTCTTTGAATTAGTTTCAGCCCTTTTCAGAACTGTACCAGTTATATCTTTATGTTAGCAAAAGCAGTATAAACATACAGGCAAAACTAAAAAAATAGAAAATTTAAAGTATAAAATGCATAATATGTGACAGTAAAATTTGAAATAAAATCTTCACAATCACAAAGATAGAATTCTAACTGCTAAACTACAAAAGCACATTTAACACTTTATGAGGAGATAAATCATATAAAGACTTAAAAAATTATATTAAATTTTAATATACATGATTAAAAATTTAAAATCACAAGAACAGCTATGCAAAGTCTGTACATCACAAAAGTGAGATTTTGGAATAAAAATAATTATTATTGAGAAAAGAACTTTCCTATCGGCTAGGAAACAATAACTGTCCTGTCAGCAATTTTTCCACCTGATTGCAAAAAATTGGTTTTCATTACAGCAAATGATTATCAGCACGCTCTCAAATGGTACAATGGTAGAGATCTTCAGCCTCTCCCACAAAACTCTCCTCTCCAGTCCGATAATATACAAATTATCTTAAAAATATTAACCTCACAAATTTTAGATTTATATATATAATTTGTATTTATTTTATCTATTGCGTACTAAAATGATATGTTAATATTGACCAGCAAGCCGAGAGAATTCTCTCTGACAAGCCAGTTAGTTTCCATCAGAAAATGGTCCAAAACTCAGTATTCCTGACATGCCTACAACTATACACTTTGCCTACCCGCAAAGAAAAAGGAAATAACTAATGGATTGCGCACATCATCTAGTAGTTGCGGTTTTGCTTTAACAGTTATCACTACCTTCTCTTTTGCTCTTTTGATGTGTGGCAATACGATCTACTATACCAATTTCAAATTGTGAAAAACCGTGTTTCTCATGAACTAAACCCAACACCATTCCCTAATGTTGTTTGATATGCCAGTGACAAAACCTAGATTTACGGAAAATTTATCTATAGCATAGAGCGTAAACATGCACATTAGTAAAAGAGAATTTGTAGGGAACATTTACTACAATTATTTCATGTCACAGCCCTACATGAATGGATACGATAAATATATATCAACCAGCCCCTAGTGCACATATTTGCTACACAACTGGCACATTATCACAAAGGCTGCATCTCCAAATCTGTGTGTTCATTGTTGTGGGCCCTGCTGTCAGAGGAAGATTCAGTGTTCATCTGGTTTGCATTCATTTCTTGAACTGGAGGAGGGTTCACTACAGTCATAGGACTGGCCGAGTTGTCAGATAGACGGTTCTTCATTTCTCGATGCTCCTGGCATATGGCGCACCAATGCATGCAACAGTGCACGGCACATGGATCACATGGGGAATTCTGACAAAAAATGTTAACACAGTTACAAGTAGGTTCATAAATGGCATCCTCACCCCCCCACACCCCCTCAGCCTCCCCTCAATATAAAAAAATATATGTTTCATTACAAGGGGTTAGGTTATAAAGACACAACTTCTTTGACAACTTTTGCAATACTTATCAAAATTAGAAATTAAAAACAATAGATATGTTCTTTGTAATTTAGACATGCCACAAATCAAATTTGGTGAAATTTAAGACCAACCAGTCGTACATCAAGCAAATTTATAAAATTAATTGCTCACTTTTATTGACATTTGATCAGTAACCAGAGGATTTTAAAATTATCAGAATTTGATACATGACTTACCTAAATGATTAAGAACACAACTATAAATTTTTAGTTTTGCGTGACAATTTGACATGATTGTCATGATTGTCATATATACCTTCACTTCATTTACAGACTTCCAAATCTTTATTCTTGCTTTTTTTTTTCTTTTTCTTTTTGGCTTTTCCTGTACCTTTCAATTTTTCAAAGCAGATCCTGGATTTTGTTAAGCTGGCATTTCATGAAAAAGTTGCGCGCTTTATTCCATAATAGACAGAGTTCACTACTACCTACTTTCCAGCATCAATTACTAATAAGGAATCCATGCATTTTTCTTTGTAAACAACTGATATAGATACGAGTATAATAGTTATTGGAACAGGTAAGTTATAAAAATTGTCTTACCTTAAGATGGTATTTCTTCTGGAGAGATTGTCGGAATAGGCCAGTATAAATACCGCACATCCACCAACTAAAAACTAGACCTTCTCCTATGAGAAAAGAAGTTCTTGGATCTATTCCATGGAATACTGCAGTTGCTATTGCAAGAGCTATTCCACCTTCTATGCAAAAGGCATGGCATAAGCAAGGCTTTGTCCATGGTATATCCTCTCTCATTCTCTCCACATTTCGACCAAATAGCACACATGGGCAGAACAGTCCAGTCCAGCCTAGAGGGGGTTGGGGGTTGGGGGTTTAAGGGAATGTTAAGGGTATAATCAATAATCATATGAATTTGTGCTTGTAATCTGCTAATCTAAACAGGTACTTAACCTGACTGGTAAACAGTGACTTGGAAACACTTCTAGAGATACAATTGAGCTCTATTCAGCTTAAAAATATATGCCCATTTACAAACTAACAGAAAATAGATACATATATTGAGGTTCAATTTTACTATGCTGTGATTTCACTGTACTAGGTTGCCTTGGAACCCTCCAACTTGATCAAGAGACTAAAGTTGGGCCAGGTCAGCTCCTATGTCAGACCTGGTCAAGCAGGAGTTGGGCCACAAAGGATAATTTATTTATGCTTACAAGAATTTAAGAAAATTATGGATTTTTACCAATTTCAACAAAGCAAAAGATAAAGCATCTATAAATTTTGTTAGATTTGTACTTGTATAGATTTTTCATCTAAATTGATAAAGCGAAACACATCTGTGGAAATATGTTCATTTCAAACAAAAATATATCCTGATAATGCTACCATCTCAACTATCGAGAACTAGTCATGCAATAGCTGCAATTGCATGAACAGCCAGCATAGCATAATTTGAAAAGACATTACATGGAGGAATTAAGAAAAAATGTACTTACAACTGTCAGTGTCATGCATACAGTCAAAGATACTGCTAGTCCAGGGTTCGTCGGATGGTGGGGAATAGCTCTCTGGTAGCGTCTGCCCACATTCACTGCAACGCCTCCCGTCCAACTATTTTTTTACATTAAAAAAAGAGCCAATGAAAAAGAAACACAGTTAAGAGAAGCATATTGTGGGAAAAATAAAAATGGGGATGTTTCACGCATACCATTGGAAAAAAACAATATAGTGAATATACTTTGTGATATCAGAGTATATAAATATTTTAGAAGCAGCAGAAATATCACGCATAACTGTAAGAAACATGAGAGACATCATTTTTACCAGGGGCCCGGAAGTAAGCACTGGGGGAAGGGCTAAGCATTTTTACCAGGGGCTTTGTATTATCTATTCTCACTGGATGTATAAGATATTTTCCATTTTGTGCAGCTTAAGTGAAAATTTTGCATTTTCATGAATTTGAAATTGAGTGAGTCTATGGTACTATGCATATCACGGGTTGTTACTGTGCTACGGCTCTATGTTCGAGTTTTCAAATCCTAACGGTCGATCCGAACCGTTTATCTTGTTCTCCATATTAATATGTGTTTGGAGACCAAATTTTACATTTTTTGAAATTTTTTTACTATTTTTTTAGATTTATTGAAAATCACTGTTTTTGGATGGTCCAGAATTTTCAGATCAAGTGATTTTCTAAATATCTAAAAAAATAGTAAAAAAATTTCAAAAAATGTAAAATTTGGTCTCCAAACACATATTAATATGGAGAACAAGATAAACGGTTCGGATCGACCGTTAGGATTTGAAAACTCGAATATAGAGCCGTAGCACGGTAACAACCCGTGATATGCATAGTACCATAGACTCACTCTTTGAAATTTATCCATGTTAAATCCATATAATTCTGGGAAAAGTAATTCTCTGAGAGGGTATAACTGTAAGAATGTAGTGTGCATATCCAAACTTTGAAAATAATGTCTTTGTACTGAACTCTTCTGTCTTCTTATTTGTTAATAAAATTTACTACTCATCGAAAATAAAAACAGCTATTAAATGATTTGGTAGTAGTCACATAACAAAAGTCACACGCTGCAACTTACTGGCAAAAGGTTGAAAATTGAAATTTTAGTTAGTACATCTAATTGGAATCCTGGCTGTCCATGGTATTAGAAAAGGGTACATAAGGAAAGACTTACAATTACAGCTTTCATTTTTCATAACAAAATAACCAGTCTTCCAATTGCTAAATTGAGGCTCAAATCTGAGTGATGAATGTAAACGGTTCACCCACAAATCACAAGCGATAGTAGATAAAAATATATGAGCAAAAAAAAAAAAAATTAACTGCAATTGAGTATTAGACAATTAACGCGAAAACAATGAAAATATGTTGAACCTGAGGGACATGAACGGGGAGGTTGAGCTCTCCTGGTCTGATGTCCTCTAATGGCGCCTCCGCCTGATCTTTTGTTAGCTTTACATACCTCTCCGGCATCTCTGAGTCCCTCTCTCCCTCCTCGCGTCGGTTACAATGACCTCCTACTAGAAAGTAACTGTAGTTGCAAGTCAGGAGATCTGAAGCAAAGTGCTCTTCTCTTTCTATCTCTAGAAGTTGATATCCTCTCCGTTTCAGTCAAGTAGAACGGTGTCAGGGACAGAGTCGGTCGAGTCCGGACTCCAGATGCTTGAGGTAACTCAAAGTTTGAGTTTGGATCCGGACCGTCCGATCAGAAGGATCTGGACCAATCCTGTTTAAAGCAGTGTTGCAAAAAATTTATTGGTGGCGACTAAATTATAGATTTTTTCGATTAATTGTTTGATTATTTCTAATTATAATTAATTATTTTCGATTAATTATTTAGTAATATTATGTCAGTTCGGCGAGCACATACCGTTATTTCAAAGTAGAAAGCACATGCCTTTAATATTCGTGAGTTCGGATCTAAATTCAAAATTTGAGTTACATTAGTTGATAAGTTGATATTAAATTGGGGTCGGTCAGGATAAAAAAAAGCATTTATTTTATTTTATGCCGCGCACATATTGTAAAATCAAATAATGCCACATGTAATTTATTCGTTACATGAAATCAAAAATTCTATGTTAAAATCCATACCCGACAGCTCGTTTTAGACGAAATTGGATGCATGTCGTTCAAAATTTTGAAATTATATTATTTTTTTTCATTATATTTCAAGCTCATCAGATATAATCTTCTAAATTTATTATATTTTCTGTAAAAATTATCTTTTTATCGTTATGCTTAACAAAAACGTACTGATTTTCACTGTAGCATTTAAAATAAAAATAAAACTTGACCGTAGTTTTTTTTTTTTCGGAAATTCGATTCACAAATATTTCAAACGCATCACACATAATCTTCTAAATCTATTATATTTTCTATAAAAAATTATGTTTATAAAAAAATTTTATTAGTAAAAGTTGGAGACTTAGATATCAGACCACCCAACTATTTAATATCCACAAATGATTAATACTCTTTCGGTTTCGAACGTACGACCTCCCGCACATAGAGCCATACCTTTGTCACTTGACTAATGACTAGTTTTCATATCTTTTTATTGTTATGTAAACAAAAAAAAAGTGTCGATTTTTTTTCACTTGAGCATTTTAAAAATTTAATTTAAACCTATACCACGCTATTTTGAAAAAATGGATTCGCTCATATTTCGAAAAATTAATTTAAAACTATACCTCTATTACGTTTTCTATAAAATTTTACATTTATAAAGAAAATATTTTGTTGTTGCTAAACAAAAAAAAAAGTGTCGATTTTTTTACTATAGCATTCAAAAAAAAAAAAAATTAACCTATTCAGGTGGAAAGAAGGTTATTCATAAAGGAGCAGGTTAATAATTTCATATCTAAATAAAATATTAATTATGAAGTAATATTAAAGTTCTTTAGCATAAACTAAATAATGAAAAAGACAAACAAAAAAATTATTTATATTTCGGGAGAAACAAGGAATTTTAAAGTTTTGGATAAATTGAAATTTTAAAATTAAAATAAAAACACTCCTCAAGAAACGATTGCTTAAAGATTTCACTGCATCTCTGAGGGTGGAATAGAAAATGGCAGTGTGTATATTGAAATTGAAAAAATAATATCGATGCAGATGTTCTTAATGGGGATGTTCACATTAATAGTAATATATAGCCCCCCTCTTTTTGAGTGCGGATCCTCTGAGATATCTCAACTTTTGCGTGTCCGACGTGTCCGGTGCCTATTCGGGAGTAATGCAGTGGTCAGTATTATGTGTGCTTTGAGATTCGTGCAGGACGGATTTAAACGGTTGGAATTTTCCATAAAGTCACGCAAAGTTTGAGATATCTCAGAGCATACGAATTCCCTCTTTTTTCCGTTTCCTTTCCTTTATGCCCATTTTCCAGGCATGACGCATATCAGCAGAGACTTTCTGTTCAGAATACCCATTTTCTAGGCAAAATCACTCATCTTTTGTTTGATCTGGCATGCATCAGGTATTCAGGTCATGGATCACGTATTTATCTGACCGATGTGCATATTTTTGGAAAATAGCATCGCCTTACAGGGTCAAGAAAAGTAACCTTTCCACGGAGCTCTCATTTGTTGGATGTTATCTTGAGATTTGATTATATCTTACATGATCTAAAACTTCGCTAATTGGTAAAAGTTGGTTAGAGCTGATAGAACTAAGTTTAAATATTTCAAAGGAACAAGCATGTTGAATTCTGGTTTTTTTTTTTTTTTTTTTTTTTTTTTTATATGAAAAACAGCTCTATCGGATTGCTTCATCGCATATAAAATAGGTATAATAAACTGTTTTTCTATCCTGTGGATCGGTTAAGCTGTTTTTCATAAAAAAACAAATCAAGCTTGCTTGTTTCATTGAAATAATTAAGTTCAATTATATTTAAAAAAAAAATCGAGTTGAAGACATGTTCCTTGTAATTTTTTTTATTGATATTAATTGTTATTTTAAAGTGATTAGAGTAAGAAATTGTAATATTAATAAAATGAGTGAGTTTAGATGAAGAAATAGCTAATTTTAAATTTTTATGGAAAAATATCTAAACAATGGAGTTATGATGGGTGTATATCTAAATTCTATATTTCATTGCATAATTTTAATAGAAATGAGAGATGAACCTGATTTTTTTTATTAATAGGAAAAAAGTTGAAAAATCAAAATAAGGATAGGATTTCATGAAATTTCATAATATAAAAAAACCGTTATGACCGTTATGATTTATTACGTCCACGGGATGTTATGATTCATACAGTCCGACTAATTTAAACAATAATTTGAAATCACTCCACTATTAAAAAAAAGAAGAAAAAATCTGAACGTTATGGTCTATAATATTTAATACCGTAGCAACTTTTTATTTATCTTAATGACTTGGTCAATGGTATTGGAATTTCATTTGGCAAGTTGCCTTTTGTTTTATAGAAATAATGTGCAAATTTTTTTTTTTAGAACAAGACCCATCTCATATTACTGAAATCAAATAATTACATCAGTTCTTTAGAGCTAAAGCTCTATCCATCGCCTAATCAAAGACAAGTTATCAGAAATAGTGTGCAATTAATGATTACAAGCTAGGGGTGAAAACGGAGCCGGATTATCCGGCGGATATCCGCTCCGTATTCGGATATAATTCGAATCCGGATAATCCAAATTCGGATAATTTCCGGATACAGATTCGGATAATTTTCGGAAATCCATAAAAGATCCGGATACGGAATCCTAAACGGAGTGGATATCCGGATTATCCGGATTCGGATAATTTGGCCAGACTCATATAAAAGAAAAGGGAGCTGATAATAGTACCCATGCTACAGTACCCGCAGGGGGACCACCGAAAATTAAATATTAAAATTTAATTTCTTGTGGGGATTACAAAAACTGCACAATTCGAATTTTTTTTCCTAAAGTATTAATACCTATGAACGGAAGTATTTATATCTATGTACAAAAGTATTCATACTTATGATGTGAATAATTATTTATTGTGTGGATTATGTAGCACCAAGATAGCAATACTCGTGCTACAGTACCCGCACTACAGTACTCGCGCTACAGTACCCGGGGACCACCGAAAATTAAATGTATAAATATAACTTCCTATGGGAACTACAAAAACTCCACAATTTGAATTTTTTTTAAAGTATTAATATTTATACAATTTTCTATTTCAAATGAGATCCATGATGACGTACTTTTAGGCTCATCGTCACGCAAGTGTTTATACCTCGCCTTACAAGTATTTATACCTTTGCAAGTATTTTTTACATATGACACTGAAAGTATTAATATCTAAATATTGAAAGTATTTATACTTATACACTGAAGTATTTATCCCTATGAGGTAAACTATGTTTATTAGGGGAAAGTTGACGCGAAAATGATTAGAGAACTCGAAAAGAGATTATTATAACAAGTTACGCATCAAAGTATTAACATCTTACTTTTTTAAGTGCTGATATCTAATCTTCTAAGTATTTACATCTACGAAGCTATAAATATATAAGTAACTTTTACATATGACACATAAAGTATTTATATTTGTGTACTGAAGTATTTATATCTATGCACTGAAGTATTTATTTTTATGAGATCAACTACTTTTGTTAGAGAAAGGTTGACACGGAATTAGTGCAGGGACTTTGAAAGGGGAACCATATAATTAGTGGGGACCATAGAGAAAGAGTACTGCTGGGATTTTAGAATAATAATTAGTTGAGACTATATAATATATTTTTAGAATTATTATTAGAGGACACAATATAATTAGTGGGGACCATAACATATTATTTTTTTTAAGTCCGGGTACTGTAGCACGGTATTGTAGCGCGGGTACAGTGTGGGTACTGTAGCGCGGGTACAAAAATAATTATTCAAAAGAAAAATAAATATTTGCTATAGATGGAATTTGAACCCATGTCATCCCATCTCAATGCCTTTAGACTAAGCTTCAAACCACTACACCACAACATCTTTTATTACCATACACTTATTTGATATATATATATATTATATGAATAGATTATCTCCCATCTCTTATAAGTTCATTAATATTTATATTTAATATTTTAATTAATATTTGTATCTTAGAAGTTCATATATCTTAATTATCCGACCATTATTTTTTTTATATCCGTATTCGAATCTGTATCCGTAGACTATCCGTTTCGTATCCGTATCCGTTTAAGGCGGATTTGGTTTTGAATTTTGATATCCGTTTATTATCCGTATCTGTATCCGTATCCACTCATTATCCGACGGATGCGGATATGGTATCAGCATTATCCGCTCCGTTTTCACCCCTATTACAAGCTCATTAATAGAAATAAATCAAGTAATAAAGGCTTTCCAAACGCGAACGGGAAATGAAACACAATAATAAAACGCGCTCGCCCTGCGTTAGACGATTTTCTTTGGGCTTCTCTGGAGCCTAGAATACCGGAATCCGCACCCAGCGGCCCAAACAATGCGACACGAAGTTCCCAAATGCGCCGAAATTTTTATTAATAAAAAATATATTAATTAAATATCGAAATTAGATAGCGCTTTTGCGTTTTTTCGAGATATAGGAAAAACGTAATGATTAATCACGTCCATTGGTCATTATAGACTATCACGGTCAAATTTAACACTAATCACCGCACTTCTTAAAAGAAAAAAAAAAATTTTAGCCATGATTATCATTCACGGCCAGACATGCATACCATATTAAAATGGACAAACTCAGATCTCATTTTACACGTTAATATGGACAAACTCAAATCTCATTCTACACGGTTAGATATTGCACTGGATTTGAATTCTGGTCGTGATTATCAATCACGATCAGAAGTTTTTTTTTCTTTTTTAAGAAGTACGGTAATTAGTGCTAAATCTGACCGTAATAGTCTATAACAGTCAATGAACGTGATTAACCATCACTTTTTTTCTATGTCTCAAAAAAATACAAAAGCATTCTTCATTTTGAATATTTATTTAATTAATTTCCTATTAATAAAAATTTCGGCCCAAATGCGAGAAGCACAGAAATCAGAGTGATTCTCTCTTTGCACAACAGGGGCCGCACGATGAATTTTGTCCGATGTCCGGTATTATCCGTTCGATTCTCTTTAAGATTCGTGTCAACAACTCAAGATTGCTGAGAATTGAGGTTGCACGAGTCCTGATGTTTATCGGACGGATTCAACCTGTTATTATACATAATTTAGTCCTGACCATCGGACTGATCCCACTACTTCTCTTTGCATTGGCGGGAACCGTACTGTCAGACTTGGCCATTACAACACCCACAAGGCCCCAATCACCCTCGTTCCTCCGTCTCTCTCTCTCTCTCACTGGTAAGTCTAACATAGTCGATCGGACATGGAAGAAGGGGATGCGGGTGGTGGAGGCGATCGATCCAGCTTTGTAATTGGTTTAATTGAGAATAGAGCAAAAGAAGTATATTTTCCCTTTCTACCTGTGACATCTCTCCTTCATTTATTTGATTGTTTAGATAATGCGTTCAGTTCTCTAGAAGTGAAAAAAAAAAATCTCTTCGAAAAACTTATATTGACAGTAGATGAAAAAAAGAGTCCATGAGTCAGCCTCAGCTACCCAGCGCCCATACTAATTTTGCACTTCTTTTTCTTTGTTTCTGGTGATAAGCTTTCCTTTTTGTATTGCTGAGATTCAACTGTTCATTATTTTAACAAATTGTGCATGTTTGTTTACTTCTGTACTTTAAGGTTGGTGTGGCAGCTTTGGATCTAAGATCAGCCTCTCTTCACCTCTCTCAATACATTGAAACAAGCCGTTCTTATCAGAATACAAAGACTTTATTACATTTCTATGACCCGATGGTCATAATAGTGGCACCAGTTAAAATGGCACCAGATGGCATGTCAGGAGTCTCTGAACTAGTCGATAAGTATTTTCCTTCAAACAGAAAGGTTTTATATTGTTTTCTTTGAAATTATAGGAAATTATAGATTTTTTTAAACTTTTTTTAACACATTTTTAACATTTTTGTGGTTAATGATTTTTCTTAGGTTACAATGGCAAGAGGTTGTTTTGATGATACCAAGGTATATTTTCTGAAAGATCTTACTAGCTTATACCAGATAGGCACTGTACTATAGTGCAGAAAATCAGGCCATGAATGTAAAAACAAGAGGAAATCAATTAAAGAAGCTCAACAATGAAAAACCGTGTCATTGTTGGTACAATAGTTTTGCAATATATCATGGGACTTGTATGCTACCGCCACATGGTAGCAAACAACTCTCCAATTGTTGCTACATTGTCTATTTAATTGGCTTAATCATAATATTAATTCTGTGAAGGGTGCCACATTGGTTAAAAATTTATCAGCCAAAGAGCCATCAGTACTTGGATTGGATACATACCATAAGCAATACTATCTCTGCCTAGCTTCGGCTGCCGCTACTGTAAAATGGTAAAGTTAAAAGTAGATACATATTTTGCTTCGATAGCAACCACCGTCTTATTTTGATTTGCATGTCAACTGAGCCATTTTTTTAACAAGCTTTTGTTTTGTGATAGGACTGAGGCAGAGAAAGGCATGGTAGTCATGAACCACTCTCTAACGGTATTGTTTTGCATATAACTCCCTGCATATCAATTTGGGCACTCAATTTCTCAGGCTATACTAATTTATTCTCAGGTAACATTCAATGGCTCATTCGACCATATGAACATTGATGCTACAAGGTACTTGTCATTTTGATGCACCCATGAAACATCTGTGCCTAATTTAAGATTATGGTAAGAACTTATTGGCTTTGTTTTACCAGTGTTAAAATTCTGGAATTAATTGAACCATTACACACTGAACTTTGGGGCACTAGCAACAAAAAGAAGAGCGTCTTTCAAATGCTAAAGACTACTAGGACTACTGGAGGGTACTTTCACTTTCTACCATTTTCTGTCTTTATTATAATTTGTAATTGTTTCTAGATTTATATATATTAGTATTTTCAGGACACGATTACTTAGAGCCAACCTACTTCAACCGCTAAAAGATTTAGAGACAATACATGCTCGCCTTGATTGCTTAGTATGCGTTACTTCTTCTTGTATTATATGATTTGACAAATTTTTTATATATATTATTGGTTGATTGTACCATCTTTTTCCCTTTAATAAAAGATATTTAATTTTAGGACGAGCTTATGAGCAATGAAGAACTTTTCTTTGGGTTGACACAAGGTCTTCGCAAATTTCCAAAAGAGACAGGTAGGATGCAGTCGTACCGAATAACATGTAAAATGAAGTTGGTGAATAATAATTTCTTCGGGACTCTGTTGGCAGATAAGGTGCTGTGTCATTTCTGCTTCAAGCCAAAGAAGGTAACAGATGAAGTGCTGAAGTCTCCAAATGGAAGAAAGAGCCAAATGCTTATCTCTGACATAATTGTTTTAAAGACTGCTTTGGATGCCTTGCCATTTCTATCTATGGTAAATGCGAGCACACAAATTTCTCTCAAACTACTTTTAAGTGCCTTTTCTTATCATGTAGTTATATAGTTACTGCATACACTACTGTTATTCTTGCTTTCTGTGTATTGCCAAATTTTACTATTACTGGTACTGCTGTTGAGTCCCAACCTCGACATGACCTGATAATAATATTGCATTAATGTCAGGTTTTAAAGGATGCAAAGAGCTCCCTTCTCTCCAACATTTTTAGGACCATCTGTGAAAACCCTAAATACTCTGAGATGAGAAACAGGTTCTTTTTTTTTCAGTCACTTTTCGCTCTTAACCCTGTTAATTGTTATGTTAGCTTAATTCACTCTTTGTTATTTTCAAACCCTAGAATTGGTGAGTCAATAGATGAAGATGCTGTGCATTCAAGGGCTACTTTTGTTGCATGGACCCAACAATGTTTTGCAATTAAAGCTGGCATAGATGGCCTTCTAGATGTGGCAAGGCGTTCATTTTGTGACACTAGTGAAGGTACTTATTGATTTTTATTTTTGTCTGTACTTTACATATGCTGACGAAATTCCCTTAAAATTCTCTGTATATATACTATTAATCTTCAACCTTGTTAAAAATCTAACTTGCCTGAAAAAGCCGTTGCTAAGTGCAGCTATACATGATCTAGCTACCAAGTACAGAGAAGAATTTAGCATGCCAAATCTGAAAATACCATATAACAATCGGCAAGGGTTCTACTTCAGCATTCCTCAGAAGGAGATAAGTGGGAGGCTGCCAGATAAATTCATCCAGGTCTCGAGCTCTCTTCCTAATGAACTCTATAGTTTAATAAAAAGAAATATATCTCTACTGTCTGTGCCAGTTGTGTAAAATATGTCACTAAATGCATTTGTAGGTTGTGAAACATGGAAAGAATGTACACTGTTCAAGCTTTGAACTTGCATCGGTAATTTTATGTGGAAGCTAGTTATGAAATATAATAATGTTGTTCATAATGTAACACTTGTGTGATTGGTGTTCAGTTATTATGTTTCAGCTGAATGCAAGGAACAAATCTGCTGCGGCTGAATGTTTCATGCGAAGTGAACTCTGTTTGGAAGGTTACAACTGTTTCTCTGAGAAAAGCTTTTTGTGAATCCAAAAGAACCCTAAAATGTCATGGATATTTTCCAAAAAAATGAGAAATTGTATGTCCCAAAAACAGTATCAAGCCAGAAAATATTTTAGAGTGGGGCAACACGTGCCCATATTTTTTTTAGTGGGATATAATATCTGTTTACTTTGGATTATAAACATAATTTTCTATCATTTTCAAAAACATCATAGAGAAAACAAAGTTAAATATTTTTCCCTCTAGCCCCATCTTGCCCACACCTACCTCAGCCCCTGCGCGATAAAGCACAAGAAACATGATGTTTGCCCTCTACCAGTAAATTGCAAATCCCTTGCTACAGCCCTTGTAGAGAAGAACAATGATTGACAGAGGTAGTTTGGGTACCTTTTGAAAATATGACGCACTAGGACATTGAGGATCTTCTTATTTTGAAGGGGCGCAGCTCATATTTCCTCTATTTTCTATGGGTGCACTGGTTATTGCTCCATTTGCTGAGGCATGAATAATACAGCCTATTATGAAATTTGGTTGGGCTACAAATGGAAAAGACCTTTATTTCATGTCATGATGTGATTTTGTGGAGTCATGTCGCAGCCTTTAATCCCTAACAGTCTTTTGGTTATTCATTTTAGTAACACTCACCATAATAATTAAATTTATAAAGGACTAATGGATGCAATAAGAGAGGATATTGCCATTTTGACCCTGCTAGCAGAGGTGCTGTGCTTCCTTGACATGATGGTTAATTCTTTTGCACATACTGTTTCCACTAAGTTAGTTGGCCGATATACCCGGCCTGAGTTTACAGGTAAGGTTTTTATGTCTAATTTTTTGTTGGAAATAATATTCTTCTGTTTTACCCATAATGAAAAAATATCACTTGTGTGAATACCCTACTAGCATTATGACCAATGCCCTACTCTGTTCATCCTGTTTCTTTCTAAAAAAAAATGAAATACCCCTCCTTCGTCATTAACCATTGGCGGTTGTGGGCGAGGTGAATTCTGGATTCATTCTCAGCTTTTATTTGTGTTCTCTTATCATATTGGATAAGTTTTCCTATTTTTTTAATTTTGTTTTATCAGAAAGCGGTCCTTTGGCAATAGATGCTGGGAGACACCCAATTCTTGAAAGCCTGCATTCGGATTATATTGTATGTTTTTCTTTCCCATTTCTGTTAGATTTGCAACTTCTATGATTTGACTCAAGCAAGACACTAGTTATTTTAACCTTGGTAATGCTTAAAAAAGTAGCATTTGTTGTCATGCAGCCTAATAACATATTCCTCTCTGAAGCATCCAACATGGCAATTGTCACTGGTCCAAATATGTAAGATCCATTTTGCACACTTTGGCAACATATAATGACATCCTTTTTGCAAAATGTTGTGTTGCAGTGGCTTTTATTTAATTAGTTTTTTAACTTTATGAGGTAGGAGTGGGAAAAGCACGTATCTTATGCAAATATGTCTAATAGTAATCCTAGCTCAGATTGGCTGTTATGTACCAGCCCGTTTTGCATCTCTAAGAGTAACTGATCGAATTTTCACACGAATTGGTATGGAGGACAGCATAGAAAGCAATTCTAGCACGGTACTGTAATTTCCTTGAATTTTCTTTGGTCTTATTCTTAGTTTATAACTGAAGAACTTAAAATTTTGCATAGTTTTGCAAACCTCCTTTGTTTGCATAAACATTTTGCAGAAATGTCCTTGAGAAACTTTTCATGGTTTGCAAAAAGTCCTTGTCTCATGTTATCCTCTTATATGGCCAGATGCAAACACGAAAGTAAAAGACTAATAGGATATCTTGGCATATGGACAGATAAAGCGTCCTCTTCTTGCTTGAATTTAGCTATTTATTGAGCCAACACATTTTCTTAACATAAATACTAGAAGTTTGTAAACCTCTCGTGCCAAATTAACAACTCTGTATGCAATTTTGAACTCTTTCTTTCATAACCACACTAATAGGTATTCAATTTTGAGCAGTTTATGACGGAAATGAAAGAGATGGCATTCATTCTTCAGAATTTGTCTCCAAAGTATATCTCCATACACGTCTTGAATGTTTTCTTGCATTTGCATCCTTGCAAAATGAATTGAGGAATGTGTCCTTGTCAAGTGTCATTTACATGAATGCCCCTTTGTTATTCAATAATTTGCATTCTTTTCCAGGCTGGTGCAACAAAGAGCATTGCTGATAACAGCATTTTTCTAACATTTTACATGGTTTGCATGCAAAAAAAATTATTTCCCCCCATTATTTTGGTCTGAGGGGATCAATTGGTTATAATTCTGCAGAAGTTTAATAGTAATAGATGAATTAGGAAGGGCTACTTCTTCAACTGATGGATTTGCAATTGCATGGAGTTGTTGTGAGCATCTCTTGTCTACTAACGCGTAAGTGCAAAGCTCTTTTCCAGTGTGCACTTGTACGTGCGTTTGGCACAAACATCTTTTGGGTTGAAGTTTTGATTTGTCTAGAAAGTGAAATACATGGAGGATACTTACCTTGTATACATTTAATTAGGTATACCATTTTTGCAACACACATGGAGGGACTATCAGAACTAGCTAGCTTATATCCCAATGTGAAGATTCTCCATTTTGAGGTTGATCTGAGAAACAATCGCTTAGATTTCAAGGTGAATTTCTGACAAGTATCATTTACTATTAAATTTTCATAACATCAGTTCATTATGCTAGATTTGACTTCACATATGTTTGTGTCAGTTCCATCTGAAGGACGGACCCAGGGGGGTCCCACACTATGGCCTCCTACTGGCTGGAGTTGCTGGATTACCAAGCACTGTTATTGAAACTGCAACACAAATTACTTCTAGGATCACTGAAGAGGTAGATTCCAAACCCTAATATTTTGAGTGAGGCTATGGTACTATGCATAGCGCAGATTGGTCTGTACTATGGTTCAATATCTCCATTTTCAAAGTCCAAACAATCGATCTGAACCGTTCAACATGATCTCTGTATAAAAGTGTACTTGTAGATTAACTTTTACATCTTTTAGAATTTTTTTGGATAGCTAGAAAATCACTTGATCTAAAAATTCCAGACCATTCAAAAGTAGTGATCTTCTTTGTTTCTGAAAAAATAGGTAATTTTTTTTTAAAATGTCAAATTTAGTCTGCAAGTACATTTTCATATGGAGATCACAGATTGACTATTTGGATTTCGGAAAGGAAAATATTGATCTGCAGTACATACCAATCTGTGCTAAGAATAGTACCATAGCCTCACTCACATTTTTCTCTCTTTATCGATAAGTTGCTTGGCTTGGTGAAATCCAACTGTTCTTCATACTGAATTCTACCTTTAAATTTTTGTGTTTGACTGTAGGAGGTGAAAAGGATTGATACCAACTGTGAAGAGCACGAATCAATGCAAATGGCATACCGGATAGCACAAAGATTAATATGCTTGAAATATACAAACCAAAGTGAAGCGAATATCAGACAAGCACTTAAAGATCTCAAAGAGTGTTATCTCGAGGGCCGGTTACCATCTTAAAATTTTATCTTTTAGTTTACATTATTAAGCACTTGAAAAATAGAAGAAAAAAGTCTAAACTCCTGAATCAATATAAGAAATTTATTGAGCTTGTGATATAGATCTGATGATATTAGTCGTTGACTCCTGTGACTATTAAAAATCTATACATGTGCTATCCAGTAGTTGTGTACCCCCCGTGTTACAAGATGCAATTCTGTGTGAAGACATGCATCTTTTATCCTCTATAAAATAAAGAATAGTAATTCTAGTATACATCCTATCTTTAAAATCAATGCATGAATATCTAAAAACAATTTTTTTGATGGGGTATAGTTAATTTTGTCTTTATTTTTTAATATTGAATAATATTTTTCAAATATATGTATCATAGAAATTGAGTATATGTTAAAATTATCCTTCCATTAATCAATTTATTTGTATATAAATGAAACGATTCATTAGCTCGACAGAACATTTTAAATATATGTGTCACTTGCGATGAACAAATCAAAATGTTCAGTGACTCCTAAAATTACCACAGCAATATCAAAACCAAAAAACCGGACTTTGTAAGGTTGTACAGCAGATCCAGATTGCTGCAGAGGCTGCCACATCGGATCGTTCTGTACAAGCATAACAAATGTGCTACGTTTGGCGAAAAAAAAAAAAAAACATCATCATCCATTCGGATTATAAGTGCCACATAGAATTAAGTTAAGAGCAGCGGCGGAGCTACATGAATTCAGAGATATTGTCTACTCGTCCAAAAAGTTCCTAAAGAATATTTTTCTTGACACGAGTTTTTTCGTAAAAAATACAAAAATATATTTGTGTTTTAAATAATTATACAATGTTCTACCAATGAGAGCAACTCTGTAAGTTAGTGTATCACGAGAGCGCTCCGCAGACGGCATAATTCAACACAATATTCTCTCCAAAATTCTTTCAGTAAGTTAAACCTTTGGATATTTTTTTTTAAAGATTTTTTTAAGCCAGTTAAGTTTAATCTTCTTCCAGATTGTCAATCACCTATGTACAATTATGCTAGATCATTAATTTGCTTTGGCTAAAATACCAACGCTAATATATTTCAGATGTCTTGCAGACCTGCAGTACATTATAGTTGTAGCTTAACTAGTTCTATAATCCATACAATTTTCAAGGAAATAGTCTTATGGACTAATTAATAAAACAACAAGGCCAACTACATCTAAAAAATTATTAAAGAATAAAGATTCATCAAACAACGATATATGAATAGAACAATGTTAAAAGTGTTTATCCCGTTCCCCCACTTACTATCAGAAAGGCATTTTTAATACAAACAAAAACCCTGAACAAAATTGATAAGTGTAACAAAAGAAATGCTTGGCTCCTATCCATTACATGATTAAAGTAACATGTTCAACAAGCATGTTGCCACTTGAACAAAATACACAACAACATACATTCTTAAGTCTTTTGCTAAGGTGAGCTTAAAATTTGGTGAAGTTTGGCATGCCAGGACAACATTTACCAATTTTCTTTAACCAATGGAAGCTGCATAATTCAGTAAGATTTTATCAGGGTCATATATAAGGCTCCAATATTTAGTGCATTATATTCTAAATGGATTAGGAAAGCATCCAAACTTGTTTAAAAATCAAATACTAAGCCCGGCAAAAGAATATAAAAAAAGTGAAGACCTAACATGGTTGAAGTCACTGTCAGTAGAAAACCAGAATGCAGCAGCAAGTCAAATTTGGACAAAACCTTGACTGAGCCACATGCTTTGCGGTCAGCTCATTGACCAAAAATGAGCAAAATCACAAAATAAGAACACACAATACTTGAGAACCAAATTGAGCCTATAACTTACACAAAGGGAGGTTGCATTGGAGTCTTTCAGTCAGCATGCTTGCGTGTGCGTATAATCCTATTGATGAATTGCTTTTCACGACTATATCTATTATATTCAAACAAAAAGAAAATAATCTTATTAAAGAGACCTTGAGAAGCGCATTAAGAACATATACACATAAAAAGTTTATTGAGATAAGCATGCTAAAATATAGTATTGCCAAAATAGTTGCCAGCTACATCAATGCTTTTTGTATAGAATTTTAAGTTTGGATGGCAAAGATGTAAAGGTACTCACATAGCAGCACATGAAACAGAGAAGCAAACAACACCAATTGACAAGTGGATAGGGAATGTGTCCCAAAACTTTTCCCTTTTTAGAAATACTCTCTCTGAAATGACAGTTGTCAGACTAGAGAGAAACAGAAACAACCACCCACGCGGCATGCATTCCCGAAATGAAAATGAAGAGGAGTTCTGCACAATAATATATAATATTGAAATTCAGAAATAAAACATTGCAAATTCCCTCAAATTTCTTAAGCTTTTTTTAATCCTTCTGTTGCAAAATCATAGGAAGTATAGTAACGAGGTAATGTGCTAGAATGTAGAGTTAAAATACAACATCCTTTTTGATATTATAACAGAAGTGCAGAAATACTACTCCCATTTGAAAAGGATATTTTCCAAATGTAAAAATATAGTGAGAGCAAACCTTGAAATATTGCTTTATGAATACTGCAGAATAGACTATCCGTAACAACATATCTGCAACATGGTCAAGGAACAAAAACTGCCAGCATACTAAAAATTGAACTAACAATCAAAGGGAAGTAATTAAGTGAGAAGTTAAAAAAAAAAGGATACTGATTGAATTTGCAGTGATCAATCCAACAGCCCCAGCAGATCTAATAAGAAGCACGTTTAATACAATATAAATAGCAGAAAATATTAGCAACCAGTTGTTTGACTTCTTTAGCTGAGATTCATTTGCCACAGCATGTAGAAATGCCTCCGTGGTTCCTATAAATACAAATTTGTGAAAGAGTCACCTTCTGATAAAGTATATGCAAAAAAAGAAAGAAATATATGTTTAGATACTTTGTGGTGTGGGGGTGTGGGGCAAATAAAACTCAATATTAGTGATAATAAATAGTACGACGGTTGAAATGGAATAAAGCAAACCATTCATAGCTAAGCTAATGACATAAAAGCAATAGTAACGAAGTGCAAGAGGGGCTTCTCCATCACTCCATTTCTGACCATAGAGAATCCTTATTAATGCATATGAATAGCTAGGCCCAAATGCGAGCACCACAAGCCCTATAAATGTTACCAAAAAATGGGAGTCAGACAAGTTTTTTTGTTGTTGTTATAATTGGGCCTTCAAATAGGATGGTAAATGAACTAGAAAAAACAAACCTATCATTAAAATAAGTTTGAGAGCACCATTTAAGGAGCTCTTTAACTGAGAAACAGCTTCTTGCGATTTGTCTGACATAAACAAATAACAGCATTATATTAGTTGGCTTGATATTTTATATGTAGTGCCTTAAGTTTTTCGAAATACATTTTTTTAATGATTATTAGAAACAAACCAGAAGACAGTTTAGCAAAAGTAGCATAAGAGCTTTCTTCAAATGGAAGAAACACCATTCTAACAACTAGACTTCCTGAAAAAAGTTAACCGAAAAGATATTAAGAAACATCATACATGAATTAACATAAATTTGAATGATTCAAATGTAAAGGAACAATAAAAAGCAGTGCTTACATGCCTAATTTGTCGACAAGTCCATAAACAGCTTGATTGTAAGGTGTGTCTAGAGACACAAGCACAAGCTTTTCACCCTCTTGTAATATTAGCTTTCTAAAGGATTGACCCGTAAATATCTTGCACATGTGCCACAACTGCTTATCATATTCCACTAAAGTATTTAACCTGAAACTAAATTTACCAGGAAATTTAATCCCTTGCTAAGGGTAAAAATAGCAAAGTGTGTTTTGTTAACTGGCCTTCAAGGTTTCAAAGGTAATGGAAGTTGATCAAATTTAATGGTATATGTACAAAAAGAAGGTTTTGGTGGGGTCCATTGCAGAAACTAAAACAAACTAGGAGCTTACCTAAAAGGCAAAAGGTGTCCAGGCTTGAGAATCTTAAATATCAAGAAATAAGCCCAATATCCAATAAATAAGGAAGCACCATATGCCACTTGTGACAGACCAAATACAATTACCTTCTCCTGAAAATGGGGAAAAAAAGAGAGAGAGCATGATATCCAGAAGGACAGAATCAACTAACACAGGAGCTTTCAATTTCAGCAAATAAGTCTTTGATAACAATAAGTCTTTGAATAAAAGTAAACAAACTCTTTTGTAAGTTTAAAAATGTTACCATATCATGTTTCCCAGCAATAAAGAAGTAAGTCGTCATGCAGCGCAACAAAGTAGCCACAGATTCAGTTACCAACCGTAACCTTAACAGAAGCAAATTCTGAGAAAGTATGTATAAGGGCTCTGCCAATAGTTCTAATATACACGCAAATCCTGACAATTGAAAATTGTATAATATAATAATTTCATGAACTGCATATGGTATTTTTTCTGCCCATAAAAAACTTATATTATCCCATTTCAACCTTGCTCAAGTAGAAATAACCCATATACTACCAACAATAGTATGAAGTAGCTGATATAAGCATATAATAAATTAAAAATATCTCCTACACTCCTTACATCTCCATTCAATAAAAACCTGTAACACCAATCAACTGCCAACTTAAACAAAACAAAGAAGTTGAAGGAGTATAGTGGATATTTTGATTGTTTGCATAGAAACTTTTGATACTGGAAAGTACAGAAATTTATAAGAAAAAGAAAGCAGTACCATTTATTAGTATAGCTTGTGCATATGGGTCAGAAAAGCTCAGGTCTTTTAACCAGAAAACAAGCCCGCATCCAGAAAAAGTGAAAAATATGCCAATTGGGAATACCATCCAAGCCACCTTTAATAAACGTGTAGCATATTCCTCAATTGATCCATTATTACTGCAATTTTTGCCAACCAGTTCAGAAAAAGTACTTGAAAACTAGATACTACAATTATAACTAAAGGGAGACCAGTACTGGTTTGATCATGAAAGTTACCAGCACAATACTGGTACCTACAGAAATTAAATTACCCATTTATGGATTTGATAATGAAAGGTAACAGAGAAATACTGGCATTCAGAAGTTAATTTACTGATTACAAATTCAATCATGGAAGTTACCGGAACAATTATGTTATCTACAGAAATGAAATTACTTGTTACAAGTCAAATTGATCAGATTCCAACCAATCGGTAGTTATCTATAGGAAATACATAGTTCCAGTGTTAACAAATCTCAATCAGAGACAAGCTAGTAAAGGAGTACCTTGGAACTTCAGTACGCATGCATGCTCGCCTAAAACCTTCCCGGCTAAGAAATAACACACATGTAACAAATAATTGGAATTGCACTGCATATAGCTGAAAAGGGTAGGTAAAAGAGACACATCAGCAAAGACATAGTAAATTTCAGAATTAAATTTAGGCAATGTAAATTTGGAAATCAAAAGGGTCAAACTTGGAGACCTAACCGCATAGTCAGCTTCAGTGAGGTGCCTAACAATCCATGAATTGAACACAAAAGGGATTCCTCTGGACAGAAATTGCGTCGCTGAAATATAACAGTCAACCAAAATGTACAATCAGATGTGAACGAGCGTAAATAGAAAGAGAGCCAGAGAGAGAGAGGGAGAGACCCATGAGGTACTTGAAGGTATGAGCCATGTTATCATGGGCGCCTGAGCTAGTGCTCGCCATTGATCAGAGGAATAACTACCAGAAAGCAACACTATCACCAAGCTGAGAAAGAGAAATCGCCACAAGCAAAATAAAACACACACAAATTCTCCAATTGATCAAGGCGGGAAGATGGGGTTCCTAGGAGAGTCGGAGAGAGCCCGGAGAGAGAAGAGGTGGGGTCAACTTCGAAGTCAGATCCAGTGCAATACCTGATCGTAAGAATGAGATCTGAGTCGTTCGTTTCAATCTGGCACGATCTCAAAACAGACCCCTGATTTTGGGCCCTGACAACGAACCGAGCCGGCCCGAGCCAACCTTTGGGTTCGAACTGAAAACAGCGACTCTCGACCGGCTAGTAGCTCGGTGAGACGCACCGTGAGAGAAAAAGGGGAGGTAGGGCGGAGGCCTGGAGGGGAAGAGACAGAGGAGCGGAACTGTCCGATTGATATTTGACGGGTGATATTCATTTCCAGTAATGAAAGCGAGTAATGGGGAACCCGTATTCTCCCAGATTAGGCAAGGAATTAAGTGATTAATTATAATTTAGAGAATATTAAATACAATTAATTTTAGTTATTGATTAACTGCGTAAATTTGTGAGTTTTTTAAATTTAGAAGGGTAAATATGATATTATGAATTTTAGAGGGGTAAATACATAATTTCGAAGTTTTTTGAGGGGTATACATGAAATTCCCCCTTATTTTTTTGGATCAAAATTTAAACGGATCTATAACTATAAGTCAATAGAGCCAGACCCAGACCCAGACCTACGGGCTTTTTAAAAAAAAAAAAAAGTTAATAGACCCAGGCCCGATTAAAAAATATATATATATTTAATTTGGGCTATACGGGAATACGGGATGCATTCACAATCGCAGAGGCTAAAATGATAGGAACTTGATAAAAGATAATCTATAGTAAAATTTACTAATCGGGATAAAAATAAAAATAAATTGAGTTCACTGATTCACTCACAACGTTCTTAATTGAATATTGCGTACCTTGTGACTTGTGAGATAACGAACTTAAAAAATAAATGATATTTACAGTGATTAAGCAAAAAATTAAGGAGCTGTTCATTTTCTTAATTTGTTGTATTCTTTAATTGAAGCTATATTTTTGTTTTTTGTTTGTAAATCTTTCTGAGAGACTAAATTTCTCTATTATAACCTGATATTGGAAAACATAATAATGTATTTATTTTTTACTATAATTCCTGTGATATTGATTTATTTTTAGTATGCTTTCGTGATTTTTGTAAATGTTGTCTTCAGTAGTCGGATGATCGACTCAAAGTCGAAATCCACTCTAAAACAAACTTTAGTATTTGAATCACAAAAGTAGTTCATAATCCTTGAAAAATCATATATTATAATAAAGGACACTGATAACAATCCCCACAGCCTCCACCCCGCATTTATTCTCACAGATACTGCCAAAAAATATATAGCAGAACCGCTCAATCATTAATGAGCGTTTAAAAAGCTGCGGGTATTTAACTTGAAGCATCAAAGTATTTACCTTGAATTTGTTAGATATTAAACTCTCTGCAGTGATCTCTATTTATGAAAGAATAAATCAATCCATTCTATAATAAAACCAAATGGATTTACATTTATGAGGTTTTTAATCAATATTTAACCCCTCGCCTCATATTATAAAGGATTGTAATTTTGAGCGAAAAATACCACTGGATCGATTTACAGCATGGTACGTGCTGCATATGTTTATGATTTTCATTAAATTATGAAACCACAAAAACTGACAAATATTAACTAATAGTTATGGTGAATTTATTTAAGAAAAAATGAAAATATGAAAAGGTTCAACTTTAAATAGAGAAATAAAACTAAAGTTTTGACAGAAAAATTAGGAAGGAAAGGAGTAATTTGGAGTCCGGGTCCTCTGAAGTAATATACTGTTTAATTTTCAATTCGGACCGTCTGATCAGAATCTGAATCAATCCGCCCAATTATACATGTAATGGACGGTCCCTTTAAAATTCTGGTCAGTAACTTAGCATACCGACGCGACAGGATTCAAACTCAATTTAATTTGAGGTACCCATGAATATAGCAATTCTCCCTTCTTCGTTCTTCCGAGTTGCGACTGTACTGATTCCATTCAAAAATCGAAACCCTCTCTTTCTCTCTCGCAGTCTGATGGCATCGCCATGGGCTTGCGCTAGGTGCACATATCTTAACTCCCCTTCCTCAAATCCCACCTCTTGCAAAGTTTGCCTTTCCCCTTTCTCCTCTTCGTCTTCTGTTTCATCGTCTATCGCCACTACTAATTGGTCGTGCCATGCGTGCACCTTCTCTAACAAACCCTCTTCTCTCTCTTGCGAGATTTGTGAAGCCAGAAAAGAACCCAAACCAATGAACCCACATTCTTCATTTTCTGATTTCGGGCTCGACCAAGATGAACTCGCTGACCCATCGATTGGTAAAGTGTTTTTGCCACTTCAGCGGTGCACCGGTCGCAAGCGTCAGGCCCCATCGCCATCGCCAGAGAAACTCAAGCACTCTGTCTCAGGTTATCTTTGAATTTATTTATTTTCAAGTAACTTTTCAAGAAATATCTTTTTTTTTTTCCAAAATAAAATCCTTTCTTTTTTCTTATTGTTGTTTGTAGGAGAAAAGAAGGATTTCTCTCTTAGGCCATGTGGCAGCAGCAGCAAGCGAATTGAATTGGGTTCAGGTCTAATTAATTTTTAATTTTTTCATGGCAATTTGTGGCTGTCTAACCCAGGCATGGGATTGTTAGATAGTTTATGGCGATATTTGAAACTTCAAGAATCTGTACTGTATTAACTATTACTATCTCGGTATTATCTGTTTTTTACTATAATTATTCCTTTTTGTCTTTTGTTCAGATGAAAACACCGATGATCCTTCAAATAAAAACAAAATCATTGTCTTGAGCTATAATGTTTGGTTTCGTGAAGATTTGGAGTTAACAGAGAGAATGGAAGCGCTTGGTGAACTGATTCAGCTATATAAACCAGATCTTGTGTGCTTCCAGGCAAGAACTGCTGATATAATTCTCAACCTTCTCTCATGATATACCTGTATTATTCAAATATTAACTATTACAGGTCCTTTTATTGTTGTTTTCTATATTTCTCTCTTTTGATACATTTGATGTATGTAATATAGGAGGTCACCACAGAAATATATAGGCTTTTTGAGAACTCCCTATGGTGGAAGGAATACAAATGCTCAGTGCCACGTCAGCTCGCTGAAGATAGGCCTTATTTCTGCATGCTGGTATTATTATATTATTGTCCTTTTGTTTCTCTTTACATTTTTACATCGTATCGCATAACCTTATTAATTTGGGTACTTGAGGGGTTTTATTGAATTGCATAGAATGGAACCCAGGAATTGAGAGAAAGGAAATGTTTAGAAGCAAGTTGCTCATCTTGTATGTTTTAACACTTAGTTTTCTTAATTAAATTAATATGTGCTGTCTACAATAATTAACCTCATAATACTAACAGCATTTCATTGCATTTGTCATTACTCATTACTTACTGAGGAGTAGCAATTTTTACAATTAACATTCATTGCAGATGAGCAAGCTGCCGGTAAAATTATTTTCATGCACCCCGTTCTTCAATTCCATAATGAACAGAGAACTTTGCAAGGCAGAAATCACCCTTCCGGATGGCAAAACCTTAGTTCTAGCCACGACTCATCTCGAAAGCCCATGCCCGGCCCCACCAACATGGAACCAAATGTTCTCAAAAGAACGTGTGGCTCAAGCTCAACAATCCATCAACCTTTTAGAAGCTTCCCCAAATATCATTTTTGCAGGAGATATGAATTGGGATGATAAAAATGACGGCCCCTTCCCGCTGACTACAAGCTGGACTGACGCGTGGACCCAGCTCAGGCCTGACGAAGAGGGCTATACATATGACACCAAACTGAATCCGATGCTAACTGGTAATAGAAGCTTGAGGAAGCGGTTGGATCGGGTTTTGGTTAAATTTACGGATTTTGAGGCTACTCAGATTGAGATGATTGGGAGGGATGCAATACCAGGAGTGAAGTATTTCAAGGACAAGAAGGTAAAACAGCAGGTGAAGAAGTTGGAGTTGCCAGTTTTGCCTAGTGACCATTTTGGTCTGTTATTGACAATTTGTAGAAAGTAGGGATATATCAGTAAATGTGCTTGACAGTAGCCTTATGGAGATTAATCCGAATGCTGTAGCTGTCTCAATTTTGCTGTCACATTTTGTAGAACTGATATGCAAGAGATGGCATTCAGCATCCTTTTGTTAGCTGCTTTTATGGGCTAATAACTACTACTTAACTAAGTGCAATTTATTTTGTTCCTTTATTAAGAATTCCAATTATTTCTTGTTCTTTGAGGTTAAGCGGAGAATGATACTAACCTTCTAAAAATAAAAATTTAATAGTTACCCTTACAAATGTGAAAATATTATATTTAACAAAGTTCCAAATCTCGTTAGTTATTCCATCAAGACTGACGTTTCAGGTGTATTAAATACAATATACAACCTTGTAGGGTAAATTATTAAAATTTGAAGTTAAGGCTAAACAAAAATTTATACAGGTTTCCAAGTTAGGTAGTTTGGTCAAATAGGTTATATTAAATGTATAGGCAGAGTATATTGTAAATTCTATAAATGATTGTTTCATTTACCAATTTGACAATGGACAAAAAGAAATTGAAATTTAATTTAATAGTTCAAAATAGAAATATCTGTTTAAAAAAGTTTCGAAGAATTTGGATAAATGTGAGAGCTAGTATAATATTTTTTTTTAGATTTAGAAGGATGTATAAAATTGTAAAGTTTTAAAATGATATAAATTAAATTTCGTCTAGCTTGCCAAGGAATTACACCAAATAATTATAGGGAATGAAGCCGTTTAGTAGAAGGAATCCCACTAAAGTATTTGTTGCTTCTGGTTAAGTATAATCTCTTCTCGGTGCTTAATTTTCTACATTCAAAATTCAATGAAAGTACAATTTAGGATAAATATCTTAACAGAGCATTTTTGACTTCATGAAGCACACGGACTATACAAACAAAACTGCGCTACATATAGTTTGTGCGCTGTATGAAGTGAAATTTCATCTCTTAAATTCAATACCCACAATTTGCGTCTCTGTTTGTAGGAAGCTCTCGTTGAAAGTTACTTGTCTTAGCTGTTTCCTGAATTATATTGCTACAAGTCTACAAACGAATTTTTATTTCTCTGCGATGCCAAGGAAAATCACTTGCATCAGCATTGCCTATTTTATTTAATATAAAATTTCAAGAGAGATGCGGAACAGATCTTGTGATTATTAATTGAAAGCGAGGGGTCAATTACTATCATGATGATTCCCGACTAATAAAATTCCAAATTTGTCCTGACAAATATAAAAATTATTGGTACTATTTTTCTTCTCAAATTCGCCAATTTTTTAGTTACCACCTTAATATTTTAAATTATGATATTGCCATCGATATCTAATTTTTTTTTTTCATTCTTTAAATAGAATTGGAGATCAAGCCACCCAACTGTTTTTAATATTCATAAAGGATTTTCTATTCAGATTTTGAATATGTGACCTTCCATACAGAGAGTATTATCTTAGCCACTATATCAATTACACTTTTATATATATTTTTTTAAATTAGCATATTCTCACCGTGTTTCTACGCATGAGTTTTTCTCTATTTTAGTTCAATATGAATAAATTTGAACTGGAAACTTATGCGCAGATTCTAAGAGGGCGCACATGGTAACTTTTTTAATTTTGCATAAAAAAATGTAAAATCTAAGTTTCAAGCACTAAAAAATTATTGGCCAAATTCGTCAGCTAGATTGCCAAAATACTAGATTGCAGAAATTTTTATTCATAAGAAATACAAAAAAAAAATTGAAAATGAGAAATGTCAGGGTGTAACTTTAACAATAGAAAGGCAAGATCATGGTTTGGAGTCCCAAGGACGCCAAATTATATGACTACCTCCGTTAAAAAAGAATATATATATATATAGAGTAAGGCTACGCTACTTTGCGAATTAAACATGTTATTTTAATTCGCGCTCATATCTTTAGTTTTGAAGTTTAAATAGCCGATTCAAACCGTTAGATGTTTAATCTATATTAAAATGTGCTTGGAGACCAAATTTTACATTTTTTGAAATTTTTTTTACTATTTATTAAGATGGTTTGAAAATCGCTGTTTTTTAATGGTGCAGAATTTTAATAAAAACAGCTATTTTCAAACCATTTTAATAAATAGTAAAAAAATTCCAAAAAATGTAAAATTTGGTCTCCAAGCACATTTTAATATAGATTAAACATCTAACGGTTTGGATCGGCTATTTGGCCTTCGAAACTAAAGATATGAGCGCAAATTAAAAAAACATGTTTAATTCGCGAAGTAGCGTAGCCTTACTCATATATATATATATATAGGAATATGCTAGCATGCTATGCATAGCATAGAACCCCTCCATGCAACGGCTTGGATTTTGAGTTTTCAAAATTATAGTGGTCGATCCGAACTGTTCATCTTGTTCTCCATATTAATATGTGTTTGGAGACCAAATTTTATATTTTTTGGAATTTTTTTACTATTTCTTTAGATTTATTGAAAATCGCTGTTTTCAGCAAATCTGTACCATAAAAAAACAGCGATTTTCAATAAATCTAAAGAAATAGTAAAAAAATTTCAAAAAATGTAAAATTTGGTCTCCAAACACATATTAATATGGAGAACAAGATGAACGGTTCGGACCGACCACTATAATTTTGAAAACTCAAAATCCAAGCCGTTGCATAGAGGGGTTCTATGCTATGTATAGCATGCTAGCATATTCCTATATGTGTGTGTGTGGACTCCGAATGAGAACAAAAATCTGATTTTTTTTCCTAAATGTGGGACGTGAAATTAGACACAAAAGTTTTTGAATGAGGAAGAAACGACAAGACATAAAAAAAATAGGGGGTTGCTCTTATAGATATAGCGACCAGACTAAAAAAAAAAAAATTGCATGAGTGGGATGGAGATTTGATGTCCCACTTAATATATTTTTTTTCTAACTTTTAAAAAAAATTATTTTTTTGTCTAATTTGATGTCTCACTTTTAAATTTTTTTTTTTTCAGTAGCTGCGGTATGATCTTACCTTTCTATTTTTAAAATTCCACTGTACTATTTTCTATTTTTTTTAATACTTTCTATCAATAAAAATTTCGGGCAAGATTGATCCCACTTTCGATCCTCTACTGCTCGGCAGGTTCCAGCAGAACATCCAAACCATCCGATCGTTTTACATTTGTGCAGCTCCAAACTCAAGCGTGCTTTTTTTACCATACAATTTTTCATAAAAGTACACCTGTACACGTGATATACGGAGCTCCCACTTTATAATGTTATGATATGGAAAAGCATATTAGTACATCCATCCTTCTTAATTACATACAGATACAGTCAGACGCATTTCACATTTCGTGTGTAGCTTTGCGAAATTTCGAAGACTTTGTTAATCTGAATCCTATTTAATGAGTCAACAACAGAACAACTATTTAATTCATTCCATCACCTTCCACATTTAAACAAATAATTGGAGAAAGACAAGGGGAGAGACTAGAGAGAGAGGTACGAGAGAGAAGAGAAGAGGAGAAGAGAAGAGATGGAAACAGAAGGGGGAGAAGAGAGAGTTCAACATGTGGTGGTGATGCGCCATGGTGACCGGATCGACCATTTCGACCCGAACTGGGTTTCACAAGCCGCACGGCCATGGGATCCGGTTCTGACAGATGGGGGCAAGACCCGGGCTCGGGCCACTGGAGCCCGTCTGTCAGGCCTCGATTTCCCAATCCACCGTGTCCTTGTCTCTCCATTTGTCCGTTGCCGTGAGACAGCTGCAGAGGTTGTTACCTCTCTCTGCTCTGTTGGTGAAATCAACGGTCAAGATTCCCCCATCGATCCATCATCGGTAAAGGTACTACTAGTTCAAGAATTTTGATGAAAAATTGAAAACAAAAAATATCACTACACTTTCAAAATATTGATAAATGCAGGTGTCGATTGAGTACGGTTTATGTGAGATGCTGAATAATCAAGTTATAGAGCCATCTGTTATTCCAAAAGATGGAGATTGGTTTCCTGATACATCACAACTGGAAGCTATATTCCCAGAAGAGACTAGAGATCATTCTGTGACTCCCATTTACCAACAGGTGTGTAATTTGCATTTATTTTATTTCATCTATTTCAGTTTATTGCTCTTGATTCCTAATAGAATTGTGAACTGCTAATTTGAGATGATGCCTCTATTAGATTTTAATCTTTCTTTTCTAACTTTTTTTAGTAATGTTAGAAAATAAGTAAATAACCAAGAATACTAATAATAAAGGAAAGAGACATATTAAAATGAAAACAATGTAGATATGTTTTCTAAAGTTTAGATTGGCCGTGTATCGAATTTTATGCAATTTAGAAATTGATTGGACATCAATTAAGTGTTGGTAAATCTCAACCATAAAATTTTCAAATCACAATAGACTACCCATTTGTGTTCAAATTGCACAACTTTAATTACACAATCTATCGAAATTATAAAAAGATATATAATTTTTTACTTTTTTATTTCGATATCCATTTAATCAGCTATTGTCATTGTCAAATAAATTTGTTGTCACTGTGATCTCTCATAATCTCTCATGATGGAAAGTTTGAAAAAACTAAAATCTTATTCAGTATGCACTAACTTCAAGCTTATTTGCTATTGCAGTCATTAATTGATCATTTATTCATTTTGCGGTCAAAATCTATATATTGTAGATGTCTATATGCGTTTTTGGTCCGGAACTTGTGTTACATCATTTGAAAGCAAATATTTATTTTCTGCAATTTCATTGAAAATTTCTTTATTTTCATTTTTAGTAAGAAACAATTTCAGCTTTTAATTTCATACATTTCTAAACTTTTGCAGATACCAACATATGGAGAGTCAGTTGTTAATGCAAGAAGAAGATTTGCTGGTGTGATTCGATCTCTGGCAGATAAATATCCTCATGAGAACTTACTCCTAATCACCCATGGTAAAAGAGTTCATCCATATATAATTTTTCCTTTTTGCAAGAGATAATTTAAGATTTTCTTTTCTCAAAGTTCATCTCTAGCAGACTGGCTGAAATTTAGATCTTTGCTGGTTCATGCCAGCGATTGAAAGTACAAAACAAACACTGGCCAAAGGATACTATTATACTCTGATTGAGCCTTAATTCATTTGTGCATGTATGGAAAAATTCATGGGTCAAATCCTCAAAAGAGTAATTGAAAGTAATCATGTTAGTTAAGCAAACCATGTGAATAACTTGTCACATATTTTTGCAAGTATAGGGAAATATTAGTAGCAAATGAAAATTTAAGGATCAATTTGATGATTTTGGAATATTTTATCTAAGGAGTAGGGACCAATATTTTTGTTTTTTCTTAAAATGTGAAATTGTGTGAATGGTTAAGGGTCTAATTATTATGTCACCATCAACTTGTGAACTTAAAAGGTTGAAATTAAATAATATTATCTTTTACCGTTATTTTTATAAGATCCATATGGTTTGCTAATTTGGACTCGTCAACCATCAAATGGAATATATTTATGATTTATGCTAACAACTTGCACAGCAAAAATATTTCAAAATTTTCAAAGAAATTGATGTGTCACCCACTAAGTCATAAATATTAATTGACAAATATTAATCCGGATCCGTATTCGAATTTTCGTGGATTTGGATATTTATATTTAATTGAAAAATAATTTGTTGAATAATATGTTAATTTTGTTAGAATATTTAAATTAGAGATTCCAATTATATATGTATTTGTATCCATTTAATATCCAACTTATAAATATATGTTCAATATCTGATCCATGTGTAATTAATCTGATCCGTAACCGTATTTGAAAAAAAAAATATATATGAATATGATTTTACCACTATCCAATCTGTATTCAGATATGCTAAATTTACATGTCCTTCAATACAACTTCTTTAACTTTTTTTCAGATACAAATCTGCTGCGATCCCAGTGAGTCTACAGTAATTTTGAAATCTCTGCTGTTCTAAATCCAGTCGTTAAAATGTTTTGAGATGCCTGCACAGAAAAGTTATTGAAAAGAGTTATTTCGAGATTTGTTCTCGAAAAAAAATCGATGGTTGGATTTGAAAAGACATGGATTTTAGGAACGCTGTTCATGCACGGAGGATTGTAGTGTAGAGATTTCGGGTAGATTATAGTATAACAATTTGAATCAGTTTAAGATTTGTTCACTACCCGAAAATTAGAATCTATGCATAAAATTAATTTCAGGATAAATATAGAGTTTACCATTAGACGTGTAGTGGAAATTTCAAATCTAGTCTAGCAGTAGCCTTTGTCTTCTTTCCTTCTCGTGTCAGATTCATGCAACAGCCTAGCAGTTACACCTCTATCGGTATCCACACGAACAGGTTGACAAACTACTGTAATTTGATATGCTAGTACCGAATTGACAGCCCTCTCTTTCTCTCTATCTCTCTTTCTGTTTTCTAAAATGTATTGAATAAAATGGCTGGGGCCCAATAATGAACTGCTGTTATATTTTATAACAGAACGCACTACTTCATTTGAGCCTATTCAGTACACCATTTTGCTGAGCCTCTTCAGAAGAGTTATCCTGATCTGATCAGATCAGATTAGATTAGAATATTAGATAATGGCAGAAATTAGGGTCCAGACCAATCAAGAGTTGATCCAATATTAACTTATTAATATGGCCCATAATATTCTGGCCTATAGTATATTTCTAACATGTAACAGATTTATTTCCCTCTTTTTCTCCCTCTAAATTACAATATATATATATAGAGGAGGGATCAAGTTACAACATTTTTTGAGTTACAACAAGTTAGAACAAGCTTTTTAAAAATTTTGAAAGTCCAAATCGTCGATCCAAACCGTTAGATGTGATCTCTACAATAAAATGTGCTCGGAGACCAAATTTTATATTTTTTGGAATTTTTTTACTATTTATTAAGATGGGTACAAAATTCAATGGTCTGAATTTGACTAGTTTTTATACCCATCTTAATAAATAGTAAAAAATTTCCAAAAAATGTAAAATTTTGTCTCCGAGCACATTTTATTGTAGAGATCATATCTAACGGTTTGGATCGATGATTTTGACTTTCAAAATTTTAAAAAAGCTTGTTGTAACTTGATCCCTCCTCATATATATATATATATATATATTCCTATATATATATTTATTTATTTATTTCAATTTTCAGGTGAGGCAGTGTGGGTGTCTGTGCAATATTTCTATAGGCATGTGGAGATGTATGTAGACTATTGTGGATTCTCTCATTTGGAAAGGAAGGTGTCCTTCAACTCACCAGAAGCATTCACTTCTGAGAACTTCAATCTTCTCACCAAAAATAATGACACCGGCTTGGTATACCGTAATCTACCACTGCCATGATAATTGTTCTATTTAGCCCTTTTATTTTGCAATAAAAGCCTTTTTCTTTATTTATGGTTTCATTTTTGCAACTTTGTGTAAATAAGCAGTTCAAGTTCTGGTTCTTCGTAGCAATAATGATGTATATTTGACTAGAAAAATAAGTCAAGAATTTGTCGTTATGTTTTAAAAATATGTTCTAGAAGAACAAGGTACCAGTTTTATTCTTCTTTCTTCTCATTAATTTATTGTAATCATCATCAAATCAATTATCGTAATGAAAAAGGTGAAGATTACGGCTCAAATTGCAGAATTATATGATTTTTTTTGTCTTCTGTTTACATATAACTGCACAGACAGCTAAATCATCGTGTACTTTTAATAAACCTTTTGAAGTATCATATAATATATATTCTTATTTTGCAAAAAGTATGTAACTATTACATAATGCACTCTCGTTTTATTGATATTTTAAATTTAGGCACGCGCTGTCAAAATCACTCTAAAGTACATATTTAATTGTTACATAATCTATATTTGAATATTATATATTGCATGCTAGTCTATTACATAACACATACTTGATTATTATTCTTTTTTTTGTCGAGAAATTTACCACAAAGAGTTAGAGGTATTTTTGGGTATTTAAGATTGCAAGAAGAACACTAATATGTATAATGTTCTCTTTCTCTATTACATTTTTGGATATTTCAACATAAATAAATAGAAATCGTAGCAATAAAAAAATATGACCAAAGTTATACCAGTTCTAAACTCAAAATTATCTATAAATGAAGGAAAACATGAACGACCAGTTGTTATTCGTTGATGTCTTTCTGTACCGTAGTTGGAGCCCATTATCTTATCAGTTACTAGGTAGGTTGATCGCTGTGAATTCGTATCCTCTGCATTAACTCAAAAGGGAACCTTTTGAGTTAATGAATATTTATCATCTAATATATTTTAAAATTTGTGTTGACTAAATTTGCATTAATATTAAAAAAAATTTTATATCACAAGTAGAAATTAAATTGATTCTGTTTAAAATCAAATGATTGAAATTTATTAACATTAACTCAAAAAATTCTTTTTTGAGTTAATGCAGTGGACATGCATTCGACCGCTGTTGGATAAATCTCAGCTGTTTATTGTATCAATAAATACACACAGGCAGGATCTTAACGGTGACAAATGACCGATATTCGTCTACTTGAGCGGAAATAAATAATCGCGATAATTTTGTTATAACTGCATTTTGTCGTTTACTCGTTTGTAACAGACAGTTAGTTAATTAATTATTTGTAAGCTGTATTGTTCTTATATATTCTACAAATCAGCCTACGGGCAATTTGACAATAAAAAAAAAAATTACGGATCTACCCTGAGAAAGAGTCAAGATAAAAAATCTCGCCAATACCGCGCCCAATGTTTAATTCGGAACCTAGAATAACGCAAATTTTGAGTTTGTATCTGGACCTTCCGATCTTCTCTGGCGATAACATTAGAGGGGCCTGTGCATTTCACCTAGGATCGGATTGGCTAGGAAACTGATCGGACGGTCATAAAATAAACTCAAAACTTGTGTTACTTTATGGTTCCGGATCACCCATTGTTAATGTGGCGCTAAACCGCTGGCCATTGGTCAAATGAATTAGTAGAAAGTAGTAGAATTTGGCGCTAGAGGCAGTCATGACTTTTCAAATCCCATCCCCTCTCTCTGTCTACTAGTTGAATCATCAACAGAAGAAAATCAAATCCGTGCTCTCTCAAAAGTGAAAAAAGGGAAATAAGCACGAGAGAAGGTGGAATTCATTAAATACAGGTATTATTTATCTAAGGCTATTGATATTTGCTTCTCATTCTTATTCTCACTCGGAGGTTTAAGGCTTCAATTTATATTTCTTTTGAATAATCGAAACGCTCTTATTTGTTGATAAGCATCCGTTTTCTGAAACATGAATTTTGGATAAATATCCTGAATAGGAGCTGATTAAACAAATTTTAGTTACAAGCGGTAGTAAGCTGGAGCTTGATTAGACTCTGATGAGAAGTTCTAGTTGAAAACCAATGGATAAAAACGAGTTAGGTTTAACTAAATTTCCAGAAAAATTTATGCTTAATACTTCAACTAATATTGGATTTTTTTTCTTATATTTTATAGCATGGCTTTGGATGCATCACCAGCCTGGCGTCAGAAGGCCACAGATTTCTTCTCTTCTTCTGGTAAATCAATTTTTAAGTTCTGAATTCTAAGCATTAAAATGGAAGCAGGAATGTTTAATTGTAATTGTTAGCAAATCTGTTTAATACAGGTGTCAAGATAAAGCAAGCTGGTCAATCAGCTGGAGGTAATGTCGCTGATGTGGCAGGGAAGGTGAATTCCATGGTGAAGAACAGGTGGGCTCTCTTTCAAGAAAAAAGGCAAAGTAAACAGGAGTGGGCCCCACCTAAAGAGACTGTGCAAGAACGCCTCATATCAGCGGCTGCCTCAACGACCGTGCTTCTCAGAAAGGGTTTGAACGAGACGAAAGAGAAGGTTGTTGTTGGAAAAGTAAAAGTTGAAGAGGTAATAATGGATTGTATTAAGGATTATCATTGTTTACAACAACACAAACATGATTACATCTTTTCCTTTTTTTGTTTTCAGGCAGCAAAAAAAACCCTAAACAACATAGAAAGATGGCAGAAGGTTTGCATTTTGACATTTTTGTAACTCTGTGAAAATTAGCACTTATTATTCTCTTTCAGACTTTTAACTAATATTGAACTTTTACAGGGTGTGGCAAGCAATGATGGTGAGTTTGTGTTGATTCTTTATCTGATTTAGGATTTAGTTTTAATATTGGTATCAATTTTATTGAAGTTTTACTGCTGATTAAAATACTCAGTTCTTTTACCATAAAAATTACAGTGTTTGGTGTGCCAATTGAAGTAGTCGTCCAAAGAGAGCAGTCTAATACAGCTGTTCCGCAAGTTCTGATTACATGTGTGGATTACTTAATTGTGTCAGGTAAAATTGCAGACATATTTTTTAACCTTTAGTTTTAAATGTTATTTGGGATGGATTTTTTGTTATAACTTAAATCTTATGTTATGTACTTTTTAAGGACTGAGTTCAGAGTACTTGTTCAAATCTGAAGAGGACAAAAAATCCGTCAAGCAATTAATTTCCCTTTTCAATGAAGGTGATTTGCTGTTCCTCTTATGATACTTTTGCTCTTGAAATTAATGTTCTTTTGCCTTTTTTTCTTAAAGCACCTCCATTTTTCTTTTATCACACTATGAAAATGGTGAGAATTAAATTAAAATTATTATTTCTTTGCTTAAACTCATGTACTTTTGGTAAATATATTCTTGACAGACTGGAAGGCTACCATACCTGATGGTACCAACCCAATAGATGTGGCTTCGCTTATCAAATGTTACCTTGCAAGCTTACCTGAGCCACTGATTACATTTGTATTATTTAATGAAATAAGAGAGGCAAGGTCTCGCATACGTGAATTGAGAAATATTTTGAAAAAACTTCCAAGTGTTAATTACATGACACTTGAGTTTGTTACTGCCTTCTTGCTTCGGGTCAGCCAGAAATCTTCTTTGAATAAGGTACACATTTGGTACATGCTGGTATTGGTCATGTGGTCCATAGTTCCCCTTCATTTCTTATATGTTTGTTTTCAATTACTGGTAAAAAACTGTTGAAAAGTCCATTCTCTGTAAAAGCTCTTGTTTCTACTAGCTTTTAGAATGCCATCTAAAAATTGTTGTTGGCAAAAGTTACGCATAAGCCCCTTCTTTTTAACCAAATTCACACTTGTGCATTGTATGTCTGTGTGATAAATGCAGATGGATTCCCGTAGTCTAGCAATAGAAATGGGACCTTTGATAATGTGGCAAAAGGGAGATTCTGGTGAAGAATTGCGCCTTTATTTCAGATATGGCCTAAAAGGTCCCAGTAGGTCTGCTGAGGTGGTCTCAGAAGCTAATGGTTTGGATTACTTGGGTATGTATAAAATCCTTTCCCCTCTTAACATGCATAATTTAATTGTTGTTTTCTTGTTTATATGGGTTTAATGCTGAATTTCCTTAGTTGGTATTAATTACTAAAATTATTTGAAAAGGATCGCTCGTGTGGACCCCTGAAAAAATTACAAATTGTCATGTGAACTCCAGAAAAAAAGAGAGATTTCTTGGATATGCCGACAAAACGTGCATGTCACATATGTGCCTACAAAGTAATAAAATATAACGTACTCATGTTCACTTTTTTGCATTTTACGGTTCATCCAAATGAGACACAAGTGACAATACCTGTCTGTCATTAACTCTTTCTAACATAAATAGAGTAGGATTGCTTGGGTAATGGATACCTCTGAACAGTATTAGCAGAGGGCATAGTGCATTTTGCACCAATTTAGAGGTTATGGGTGAAAATTTATTGGTTGAAAAACCTGTGAATGTGATGGTTTTATTTTCTATATTCTACAACCACAGACTTATATTTGACAAATCTCTCTCTCTCTCTCTCCACTCACACTTCCCCCTCTATAGAAGAAGAGGATGTACAGATCCCATTAGATGATGCAGCCCCACCAGATTATGGTGTGATAGAGGTAATACAGTGTTTAATTGAGCACCACAATGCTGTTTTCACTGATGCAAATGAGACCATCTGGAGATAAATAGTATCTGTTTTTAGTGTATACTCTGGCCTTGTGTTGTGGGTGTGTCTCTGCATGGCAATTTTGAATTTTTTTTCTTTTCTGGTTAAATGCTCATAGGCTAACTTTGTCTACTCTATGCATGAATATATTGTAATTGAAGAGTGGTACAGTGGATGATTGCTTGGTGAAATTGCATAGACATTTTTCTTGCAAACTTTAGCATAATTCTGAGAACCTTTTGTCTCGCTACCATTTGCCATTGAAATACTATTTTCTTGGTTCTTTCTATCTTGAGAGTAGAAGTCATTCAAACTTTGAAAACTAGAAGTCCTCTTAAATCTACAATATGCTGCAAAGTCAAAATAAATTCGAGTATAGTTTCCATAAATTGCATATGTAATAAGGGGAGTGCTATTCTACACGCAACAATTCTAACAACGAGCGCTCAAACAAATTTTCTCTGTTTTACACTCCCTACGCTCTCTTTCTTCAGTTAATGCTGATTCTCTCTCTCTCCCCGATTGACTCATTTCAAAAATGAAAACGCTCAATTTGCACATTGCAGATTCTTTCTTTTTGATTGATCAATTTGATATTCAATTCTTCATGCACAAATGGAAATAAATCAAATTGTGCTTGCACTGGTACGCATCCTTGACATAGCTGCTGATCTCGTAGTGGTTGTAACTGGCTTATGTTAGTGTTTTAGAAGCCATCTTATAAAAGTCAGTTGATAGGACATCAATTCGCAGAGAGAATACTCCTCGTGTATATGTAAAAGGCCAGAACATAGCATTTTGATTTAGTACCAAAAATATTACCAATAAAACATCCATTTGAAGGATTTCATTATTTGTAAGATCAGAGACAATCTATGCCAAGAACTCAGTGATGGCAAAATGTCATTATATTTACTGGGCGCTAAATATAGTAGTACAATAGTACATGATTATATTAGCGGAAACTTAGCCCTTATCTATCAAATTTTCAATATCATTAGTAATTAATATTTTTTATGGATTGAATATAGTATGTTAAGTTTGTCCAGCCTTGAATATTCAATAAATAAATTGTCTATTGTTAGTTCATTTTGTGCTTGTACTTGATTTGACTCTCTGAATTTGATTGCGCTGGTAAAATGAAGAAGACATCATTCTTTATTCAATATATCCTTTTGAGTTGACATTGGAAAGTACCAAGACCAGAGCACAAAACTCTAGTTTAGACTAGCATATATCTGAAGGAAAAAACTTCCTAGGATATAAATGACATATCTTACATGTTAGTTTTGTGTTCTAAAACTTATCTTACGTTGATTACTTTTATATATTGTGTTTATGAATTTGATGTTATATGCATTTTGTTCCATGAAATTTATGTTTATCTTTAGAAGTGTTCAAGAAGATGCTCTTGATCTTGAACCATAGAACTCTATATGATGACAAACATAAATCTCTAAAATGTTCACAAACTTGGTTATTAGCATGGAACACTAATACACCATGATAAGTTTGTCATGTTGATTAAAGTACATTGTAGTTCTATAAATGTTGATAAAGGCTTATCATTTAATAACATAAGTATATGAAAGGTTTCATATATTGAACAGACCTAACGAATAAAAATATTATATGGGTTATGTTAGTGTCATTAATATTTTCATTGTGTCTTGGAATTCTAAGATATGAGATGTATTTCTTTTTCACATGAGAAGTATATAATGTAATTGATATTAAAAGCTACTTATCATAAGTGGTGATAAAAATATTAATTCCTTGTATATAACTTGTGCGGGAGAAAGTTATATGTCAATAGTATCATTGCCCCTCAATTATAATGAGTGATGATATTTTGTGGGCCCCTTGGTAAAGTAGAATTATAATGCATGCAATATAACTGAAGTGCAGTTATATATTTATAATTTACTTCAGAGACCAAGAAACAAATATAATACAAAGATGACACAGTTCGACTTTGTATATTATTCATAATATCATGTGGCAAGGAATAGACACAAGTAATGTTATTTGTAATATTACTTTAAATGATCGTGTATTGTAAAAATGATACTTTACATCTATGTTATTTGGGTAACTATAATGTATAGCTAGAATACCGCTTATAGTTTATGGTAATAAACTATTTTATGCCATTGCCAACATAACACAGATTCTCCATATAGGTCACACCAACTGAATGAGAAACAAGAAGGATATTTTATTTATATGATATATATTGTTTCATATGACATGAAATAATATATATGTGATAAATAAATATCATGACTGCTTAGAACGAAGATAAATTTATAAGAAGTATGCATGTATATTATTTGGTATAATATGGTGCATATTATATAGTATAATATACATGACATATAATTAATAATGTGCAAAACATTGTTATAACATAAGTTTATTAAAACCCAAAATGAATATGAGTTGAGGAAGTTACTGTAGCGCGCACTGTAGCAGTTACTGTAGCAGCGTTAGGGTTATCTCTTTTAGTAAAGAGAATTATACTAGGAAGGTTACACAATGGAAACCCTAGTATATTTGTATATAAGAAGAGGTAGAGAAGGTATTCAATATGTGAGAAGAAAGAAATTTTCTAAAAATTTATTTCCTTCTCTTCCTCTCCCTCTTAGCCGCCATCCCTCTTCCTCTCATATTATTGTTTTCTCTAGTGAGAAATTATTAGAAGAACAAGAAGGGTTATTAATTAGGTTTTAAGCTTAGATTAGATTAAGATCTCTAGCAAGGTCTTTCTAATTCTTGTTTAGTTCAAGGTGAACACTAGGAGGCCGTTTCGACAAACGAAGGTATCCAAGAGATCTAGAAGAGAATTCGACTTCTCTCTATTTACCAAATCATCTTTAGTAAATAGATTTGTGATTAATGAATGAGTAGATATCCATTTGCATGCATTTGAATTGCTTTAATAGAATTAACATAATAAAGTAGATTCGTAGATGCTTGTAAGAAGGTTAAATTTTTTTGAATTTATTGCCTTGCCGCATCATGAAATCCTTCATTACAATGATCTCCTTTTGCCCCATCCAGTTCTAATCAGATGAAAACTTCACCTTGTCAATGCTTTCTCCAACGTAGCGCTCTTTTGAGTGGATTTTTTAGCTGTCGCCTCAACTATTTGAGCTAAATTATCCATCTTTTCTCAAAAAAGGTTCTATATATCCAATAAATAAGCTATTAATTTTTCTTGTTTTGAGTGGATTTCAATGTGATTATTTTAATTACAATTGATAGGCAAAGTCTGGAACCACATAGTCAATCACATTCTTTTACTTGTGAATAATTTATTTTTCCTACATAGTCTGGAACCCAAAAATGATGAATGAATATCAAAGTTTCCAGTATCGGCTCAGTACCAGGTGTTAGATGACCTGGCAGGAACCAGAGGAGATTCAGGCAAATAAAAAAACTTTGCAATTGGGTTCAACTGTGCAGTATAGTCTCAACAACGATGAGAGAGGAGATGGACGGGAGAGAGTGGAGAGGAGGTGATCTGTTGAACGGTCTCAATTGTTAATTGTATTTTGGAAGATATGAATTTGAGCAGGAGGTCAGGAAGAGAAGGGAAACTTTTTATTTTCTGTCTTAATTGAAGTGTTAATTGAAGAAAGAGTGTTGGAGGGTAAAATTGGAATTAAGTAAAATAAAATTCTTTGAGCACTCATTATTAGAATTGTTGCGTGTAGAATAGCACTCCCCATGTAATAAAACCTAAATTTAGAAGTTTCTGAATGTCAACGCCGACAAAATTTCCAATTTGAGTATTCTGAAATTCGAAATAATATATAAGAGCACGTGGATCTTTTTTAATTAGGAGAAATGGACTCTTTTGTCAGGGAATTTAGTAATTATAACTCAAATAATATCAAATAATTTTATGTTAAAAAAATTTGAATCTATTTTTCAAAATGCTGCAGATAAAAATTCGGTTGTTTCACTCTAATACAAAACATTATTTAAAAATTAAAGTAAAATATTATTTTTGTGCAGATGTAAAATGTTGTCATTGACAGTATTTCACTCCTAGAGATACACTGTCAATGATATATAACAATGTTTCACTCTAAAATAAAAAAAAATACTTAGAAAATTAAAATAAAACATCATTTTTGTGTTGAGATTTCAATAATTTATAATAATGTTTCATTCTAAAAACAAATCTTGTTTAAAAAATTGAAGTAAAAATCGTTTATGCCGAGGTAAAACAATATCATTGACATTGTTTCATTCTTAGAGAAAACACTGTTAATTGTGCATAACAACGTTTCATCCTAAAACAAAAATATTATTAGAAAAATTAAAGTAAAATATTATTTCTATGTTGAGACAAAATGCGTCATTGATAATATTTCTTACTATGTTTTGAAAATTTGATTATTTGATGTCATAATTTATTTTATAAATGTTACAGATAAAAAAATAGAATGGGAGGAATTCCATAGACGAATTCGAATCAGGTAAGATACCTAACAAAATTAAGTTTGATCTGAACCGTTCAATGTTAATTTACGCAAATTTTAAAACAAGTCTCCCTATACTCTTTAGGGTTCAAATGCCTCCATTTTTTGTGTCTTCACCATGCCTCTATTTTTTAAAACTTTAATAACTCAAAATTTAAAACTTAAAAGTCAAAATAAAACCGTTGGATATGATCTAGATCATTTTCTCTATGTACTCATAAAAAATTATAACATTTCAATTTTATTTTAGTTGTCATCAAGAATTTGTAAAAAATGTACTAATGTGAATAATTTCTAAACGTTGATTTTTCACCTTATTGTTTTACATAAAAACAAAATTGAAATGTGATAATTTTTTATGAGCATATAAAAAAAATAACATATATTATATCTAACGATTTTATTTTGACTTTTAAACTTTAAATTTTGAGTTATTAAAATTCTAAAAAAATAAAAATATAATAAAAACACAAAAAATAGAGGCATTTGAATCCTCCTATGCTATAAATGGACCCGAAATTTATGACTTTCACTCGGACTCATTATACCCCTCCCCTGCTCACTCATGGAATTCATATCACTCTAGTTAACAAATATTTTTGTTCAGATCCGAACCTTCCGATCAGAATCTGCATGTCACTCAAATATTCAAAAGGTAGTCCGATCTAAGTTCTAAACAAAAAAAATATCATGTTAGCTCCGAGGACATCCACCCGAAATTTTTATTTATATCATAATCTGAAAAAAAAAAACCCAAACATTTTTCTTTTTTTGGAGAATTTCAAACATATCAGGCTACTAATTTAATTAAATTGTAACTGTCCGATCAGAATTCAAACTAATAATTCAAAGAAACAAAATACACGAAGTCCTTTAATATACGTGTTGATTCAGTCATTTGACATTAAAGACCTATGTTACTCTCAACACTTCACATGTATATATGATCATGTATCTATATCTGATACGTATTGTATTATCATATCAATATTTATATCGTATTGAAAAGTATTGTATAAGATACTCGTACCTGTACTGTATTTATACAACATACGAAGAGGCAAGCTTTCCAAGTTTCGATGCAGACAGTTTGTAAAAGAATTCAGAGCACCTCAGGTACCGTACCTATATTTATTAAATCCAGATCGATTTTTAACTCTAGCACTGGCACTGCACCAATCTCAAAACGAATTTCTTGTATCTACAAACTACAATAGGCTTCAACTTTTTTTTTTTGTGCTCGGCTGGAATCAATTCAGAGTTTTCATAGTTTCAGTCTTTCAGACCTTTCTCTTTCCTCTTTCCTAATTGCAGGTACGGTAACTGACTCGTTTGTACAGTGTCCAGCGGAGGTTAACAGATCAGTGTTGTTCTACGGAAATAAATCTGCTGCGATCCTACAGGATTGCGATTCTAATCTCAGCCGTTTATATTTTTTCGAGATTCGTGCACAAAAATTATCTCTTTTTAAGATTCCTACAAATAATGAAGGGTTAAAATTGGAATCGCAGGACCTTGCGATCCTTGTAAGATCGCAGCAGATTCTCAACCGTTGTTCTACCAAGGCTCTCTTCCATACCACGAAATCGCTTATACTGTGCAGTGTGCACTGATCAGAGTTCCACCATGGCTCTCTTCTCCATTTTTTACAAGAGATATCGCTATGTTCCATTTTCTGCTCTCAGCCCCTCCTCCTACTCCACCTCCACTTCTATCGCACCAAAACCGCCAAAAATAAAAGCTCTTACTTACTACCATCGAAAATTAGCCATGGAGGCCGCCATGACTGCTCTGAAAGACTATCTCTACTCCACCTGCTCTCTCCCATTCTCTCTCGCTGAGCAAATCTCTCTCAATTCTCCCATCTCTCTCTCTTCCTATATCTGTCGCCTCCAGTTTCCCACCAGTAGCTTCAATTCTAGCGACTTCCAACAGTTTTTCCGCCGTTCTTTTTATTTCAAGGAACCCATCAACGAGTTCGACCTCCTTTTCGAATCAATTGGGGTTTCTGACAAGCCAAAACACTCGAAATCGCTTTTTCTTTCTGACGATTTGCCATTGGTCGAAGGGGTTAACCAATTGATTCATTTAGGATTTCCTTGCAAGAAAATAGGTCTTCTGTACCCATCAAAAGCACTTTGGGTTGTCCCGAATGAGCTTTTAAGGAGATTTGAGAAGGTATGGAATTATGGCTTTTCAGAGAGAAATTGTGTTGTTGCTATTTGTCTTGCATTTCCTAAGGTTTTGACTGGAGATGATGCGGATAGTTTGCTAGGGGATCTCGGTGCTTTCTTTGTGGCTAATGATGTTGTGAATTCGATGGAAAATAAGGTGGATATTTATTTGGAGATTTGTGAGAAAATTCAGATTTTTTATGAATTGGGATCGACTGAGGGGTCCATTGGTAATCTTATGAGAGAGAATGATTGGGTGATTTTTGATACAGATAAGACAGAACTAAGAAAAAGATTGGGCTTTTTTGCAAAATTGGGCATGAAAGACGATTTGGGGTCGTTTGTTTTAAGAAATTCCAGAGAGATTTTTAAATTTGATTTGGAGCTCACCATTTCAATACCAGAATACTTGCACTATGTTGGACTAGAAGAAAATGAGGCTAACAATGTAATATCAGCATACCCACATGTTGTTGGAAAGAATAAATTGGGAAACTTGCCCAGTATAATGTGTGCAGTTGGCTTATCAGGCTTGTTTCTCAGTACAGTACGAGACGGCAATAGCAAACTTTTTTCTGCCAATTTTGTTTCAGATGCTTTAAATTATGACTCAGCAATAGAAGAAGAGTTTGTGAAAGGGATTGAACAAGCAAATTTGCACAAAAAGGGGAAACTTGTGATTTACAAGGTTGAATTTCTACAATCAATTGGGTTCGGCATGAACAAATTTACTGCTCAAATTGCAGCTGAACTGAGTGGTACAAAGGAAGATTTACATGAACGTTTTGAGCTGCTTTTAAACTGGGGAATTGAACCCAAGAGAATCTGTAAGATGCTTAGGACAACCCCAAAATTACTCAATCAAAGCAAGGATAGTATGAAGGAGAAGATAAGTTTTCTTTGCAACCATTTGGGTCATAATTTGGATAATTTGGATACATTTCCTGCATTTTTGTGTTTTGATTTGGAGAACAGAATCAAACCAAGGTATAGAATTCTAGACTGGTTGAAAGAGGTGGGAGTGCTTAGGAGGTCTTTTGCACCAGCCACAGTATTGGGAAGTTCTGAAAAAAGATTCATGGTGATTTTATATGCTATTCATCCTGCTGCTCTGAAGCAATGGCTCGAGAAATTTTCAAGCTGGAATCACAGGGAGTATTATAGAAAGAACTAGTTTGCTCCCAAGGTTAATTTTAAAGGGGTCCGTGCATTCAATGTTGGACCGGGTTGGCCCGAATCTTGATCAGACGGTTAGGATCTAAACTCAAAACTTGGGTTACTTTAGGGGATGGTGCTGAACAGCTGGTCATTGGTCAAGTGAGAATTAGTAAGATAGTAGTCGAATTTGGCGCTAGAGCCAGTCATAACCTTTCAAATCCTATTCCCCTCCCCCCCTCTCTCTACTAGTTATGGACTAATCAATCATCAACTGAAGAAATCAATTCCGTGGTCTCTCAAAAGTGAATAAAAGGGAAATTAGCACGAGTGAAGGTGGAATGCATTAAATACTGGATCGAAATCTGCTACTATTCTAAGAAGAATAGCAGGGTGCTGCTGTCCACTTTTCTCTCTATCTCTCTCTTGAAAAAAGGAGGAGAGAGAAAGAGAAGAGAGAGGAGAGCAGGGATAGTAGGGATTTTGAATAGCAGCAGATCTCGTTCCTTAAATACAGGTATTATTTATCTAAGGCCATTGATATTTGATTCTCATTCTCATTTGGATGTTCAAGGCTTAATTTTTTTTTCTTTTTAATAATTGAAAGCTCTTATTTATTGATAAGCATCTGCTCTCTGATACATGAATTTTGGATTAATATCCTGAATTGGAGCTGATTTAACCAAATTTTAGTTACAAGCACTAGTAAGCTGGAGTTTGATTAGTCTCTGATGAGAAGTTCTGGGTGAAAACCAATGGATAAAATAAAGTTAGGTTTAACATTATTTCATGTAATTTTTTATGCTTATGATTTCAACTAATTGGATTTTTTTCTTTTATTTTATAGCATGGCTTTGGATGCATCACCACCTGGCATCAGAAGGCCACAGCTTTCTTCGCTTCTTCTGGTAAATCATCAATTTTTTAACTTAAAAAAATGGGTTCTGACTTCTGAGCATTATAATAGAAGCAGGAATGTTTATAATTGTAATTGTTAGAAAATCTGTTAAATACAGGTGTCAGGATAAAGCAAGCTGGTCAATCAGCCAGAGGTGATGTCGCTGACGTGGCAGGGAAGGTGAATTCCATGGTGAAGGACATGTGGGCCGTCTTTAAAGATAAAAGACAGAGTAAACAGGAGCGGGCCCCATCTAAAGAAACAGTACAAGAATGCCACATATCAGTGGCTTCCTTGACGACCGTGCTTCTCAGAAAGGGTTTGAATGAGACAAAAAAGAAGGTTGTTGTTGGAAGAGTAATGTGCTATGCTGTACCAATGGCAGCTCATTAAACTTCATTTTTTTGAGAGTTGAAGAGGTAATAGGGATTGTATCAAGGATTAATTATCATTGTTTACAACAATACAACTTTGATGACATCTTTTTTTTGTTTTCAGCAAAAAGGACCCTAAACAACATAGAAAGATGGCAAAAGGTTTGCATTTTGACATTGTTTGTAACTTTGTGAAAATTAGAAGAGTTTTATTATTCTGTTTCAGACTTTCAACTAATATTGAATTTCTACAGGGTGTGGCAAGCAATGGTGGTGAGTTTGTGTTGGTTCTTTATCTTTTCATATTGGTAACAATTATATTGAAGTTATACTGCTGATCAAAATAACTCGGTTCTATTACTATAAAATTACAGTTTTTGGTGTGCCAATTGAAGTAATCATACAAAGAGAGCAGTCTAATACAGCTGTACCACAAGTGCTGATTGCATGCCTGAATTACTTAATGGTGTCAGGTGAAGTTGCAGACATTAATGTTATTTGAGATGATTTTTCTGTTATAACCTAAATCTTATATTGTGATACTTGTTAGGACTGAGTTCTGAGTACTTCAAATCTGAAGAGGACAAAAAAAGAAACCATCAAGCACTTAATTTCCCTTTTCAATGAAGGTGATTTGGTGTTCCTCTTATGATACTTATTCTCTTGAAATTAATGTTCTTTTGGCTTTTTTTTAAAGCACCTCCACTTTTCTTTTATCACATTATGAAAATGGGGAGAATTAAGATAAAACTTTTTTTTTTTTTGCTTAAACTCATGTAATGTTGGTAAATATTTTCCTGACAGACTGGAAGGCTTCCATACCTGACGGTATCAGCCCAATATATGTTGCTTCGCTTGTCAAATGTTACCTCGCAAGCTTGCTTGGGCCACTGATTACATTTGTATTATTTAACGAAATAAGAGGGGCAAGGTCTCGCATATGTGAATTGAAAAATATTTTGAGAAAACTTCCAAGTGTTAATTACATGACACTTGAATTTGTTACTGCCTTCTTGCTTCAGGTCAGCCAGAAATCTTCTTTCAATGGTTGTAAATCACAAATTGTCATGTGAACTCCAGAATTTTTTATTTTTTTATGGATACGCCCACAAAATGCACGTCACATATGTGCCTATAATTATAATTTTTCAAATATATGACGTACTCACTTTCACTCGTTTTAGTTTTTATGGTTCATCAAAATGAGGCACAAGACCTGTTTGTCATTCACTCTTTCTAAGATAAATAGAGTAGGATAGCTTGGGTAATGGGTACTTCCAAACAATATTAGCAAGCAGTGGGCATCTTGCACCAATTTAGAGGTTATGGGTGAATATTTCTCGGTTGAAAAGCCTGTGATGGTTTTATTTTCTATTTTCTACAACCTCAGACTTATATTTGACAAATCTCTCTCCACACCCTCTCTCCTCTATAGAAGAAGAGGATGTACAGATACCATTAGATGATGCAGCCCCACCAGATTATGGTGTGATAGAGGTAATACAGTGTTTAATTGAACACCACAATGCTATTTTCACAGATGCAAATGAGACCATCTGGAGATAAAATAGTATCTGTTTTTACTTTTTAGTGTATACGTGTCCTTGTGTTCTTGGTGTTTAATTGAACACCACATTGCATGGCAATTTTGATTTTCACTCTTCTGGTGAAATGCTCATAGGCTAAATTTGTCTGCACTATGCAAGAATATATTGTAATTGAAGAGTGGTACAGTGGATGATTGCTTGGTGAAATTGCACAGACATTTTTCTTGCGGACTTCAGCATTACGAGAACCTTTTGTTTCGCTCCCATATGTAGGGGTGAAAACGGAGCGGATACGGAGCGGATAATGCTGACACCATATCCGCATCCGTCGGATAATGAGCAGATACGGATACGGATAATAAACGGATATTAAAATTCAAAACCAAATTCGTCTTAAACGGATACGGATACGGAACGGATAGTCTACGGATGCGGATTCGAATACGGATATAAAACGAATAATGGTCGGATAATTAAGATATATGAACTTCTAAGATATAAATATTAATTAAAATATTAAATATAAATATTAATGAACTTATAAGAGATGGGAGATAATCTATTCATATAATATATATATATATATATATATATATATATCAAATAAGTGTATGGTAATAAAAGATGTTGTAGTGTAGTGGTTTGAAGCTTAGTCCCGGATATCCGCCGGATAATCCGGCTCCGTTTTCACCCCTACCTATATGCCATTGAAATACTATTTTCTTGGTTTTTCTCTTTCTTTATTAAGATCTATTTAAGGAGTCTTAGCTAGACATCATGTTATTTCAGTCTTTATAATATCAACTCCAAAATCTATCAAAATAATTTTAAATGTCAAATTCAAACTGTTCAAACTAATATACTTTGTTAGTTGTGAGTTTACATGTGGTTAAATGTGAGAGTTTTAAAATTAGTTTTAATATATTTATTTTTCAATATTTTAACTACTTGATTTGATACTAAATATATATATATAGAGAGAGAGAGAGAGGAGGGATCAAGTTACAACATTTTTTGAGTTACAACAAGTTACAACAAGCATTATTTATATTTTCAAAGTCTAAATCGTTGATCCAAACCGTTAGATGTGATCTCTACAATAAAATATACTTGGAGGCCAATTTTTTTTAAAATTAGTTTTAATATATTTATTTTTCAATATTTTAACTACTTGATTTGATACTAAATATATATATATATATATATATATAGAGAGAGAGAGAGAGAGGGATCAAGTTACAACATTTTTTGAGTTACAACAAGTTACAACAAGCATTATTTATATTTTCAAAGTCTAAATCGTTGATCCAAACCGTTAGATGTGATCTCTACAATAAAATGTACTTGGAGGCCAAATTTTACATTTTTGAGAATTTTTTTACTATTTATTAAGGCGGGTACAAAAACTAGTCAAATTCATATCATTGAATTTTGTACCCATCTTAATAAATAGTAAAAAAATTTCAAAAAATATAAAATTTGGTCTCCAAGCATATTTTATTATAGAAATCACATCTAACAGTTTGAATCAACGATTTAGACTTTGAAAAGATAAATAATACTTGTTGTAACTCAAAAAATGTTGTAACTTGATGCCTTTTCATATATTTATTAATGTTACGCTACTTCGCGAACTAAACGGCTTGTTTTACTTCACGTTTATGACCCTTCGATCTCCTTCAAAAATTGTGCTGATCTGATTAAAAAATGCGGAACTGGACGTGTCCTGTTTGATCCCCCTTTACATATCCTTATGTAATTATTGGAAATGGAGATCTCCAATTAAAATCCCAGACCTCCTCCCCGACCCCTCTCCTTCTCTCTGACGTGAAAAAGAAAAGAGAGGGGATCAGCGCAGCCCCAACTCCCACGCGAAAACCTAGAGAAGAGAGGTGATCCTCTCCAGCCCCGACCCGATCTCTTCCTCCCTTCCTCACGCCAAAACCCAAAGCGAGAGAGAGAGAGGCGATCCTCTCCAGCCCCGACCCTCTCTTCCTCTCTTCCTCTCTTTCTCTCGCCAAAACAGAAAGCGAGTGTGAGAGAGAGGCGATCCTCTCCAGCGGCAGCGGTGGCGACTGACCAGCGACAGGGTCGACTGACCCAATCTCCTCTCCAACGACAGGTGTGAGTACTGATATGATTTTAAATAGTAGGTTTTATCATAGAAGTGTAATTGGAACTTGGATAGAACTAAATTAGATTCTAATTAGTCAGAATTTGATACAGGCCTGGGATTTCTGAGGAAGCCAGTATTTGTTCTTGAGAATTAATTTGAGTGTGTTATATTCAACCTAGAACCAGTATTTCTGTCTTATCTTAATTTGGTGCTGTTTTCGGGCATTTTCAGTACCAGTATATGATGCCTTGTGTTTTGCTTGTGTCAACACTGGTATATACATTGCTTGTTACTTACTGGTATGATGGCAAATGAGTTGTGCATGGGCTACATATGATCTGGTTAGGTCTAAACCATGGATCAGATCTATGATCAGCAAAGAAGACTATCACTGGTAAATTTATGTTCTCTTCTGAGCAGCTGAGGAGAAAGAGCCCTTTGAAACAATGGCCAAGGCAGACTCAAAGCGGTACAGAGAGCAAATGGCTGGGTACATAAGTGGTGCTGCTGCCAACGTTAATTCTGGCAATGATTCTAACTAGATTATCCTGTGAAATGTTACTGTCAGAGGGAGGGAGACGTGGTTGGATAGATTTTGCACATTTTTAGTGAGCTTTGATGTGTCTCTCTGTTCTCTTTAATTTAATTGTATCGGGCACCTTTTAGCTATCCAGTGCTATATTTTTGTTTCCTAATTTTACAAGTTGTGATGTTTTAATGTAATTTTCTTCTTTATATTTATGTTTTTGTTGCTGTTTATTTGAATTGAAAGTATGAAAAATCATATATATATGTGTTTATCCTAATGCTTAATTCTTTGATAATGATCTTTTCATAAAATGGGTCATTTCTTGATAATGATTTTGTAGCAATTTTTATCAACAGATCAATTAGAATTGTATTGTCTTTGTAGCACTTTCAAGTAGCAATATTTCAACAGAGTATATGTAAAAATGTATTATCAACAGATATTATATTTTTGTAGCTTTCAAGTATACTACAATTACGGTATCTAAACAACAATTCCACTACCATAGTACACATCAAACCATTACAAAACAAGATATTATATTCAAGTAAAATACTCTCCAAATTTACAAGGTATGCATTCCAGAATTGATGTCAAATAGAACAAGTCATTATACTAGCACTTGTTAACATAACAAATCAAATTTTACAAAATTTCAGCAGATGAAGAACAATGGAATAACAAATCAAATCTAAATAATGGAATAAAAAAATGAAGAAATTTTAGCAGCTTCTCGTTCTCTTTTAGAACTACACCAACTCGGGACTAATCTCCACATAACCTGCACAATGAAAAATGAACCATAAATATTTTGATTTCATCACAATTAGAGGCTAATCCTTGAGTCGTCAAGTGACCTGCATGAGTAATTTACATAGAATTTGCAACTTCGCAAGTGCTAATGTAAGTTACTCATGCATGTCACTTGACAACTCAAGGCAAAGAATCAAGTAAGAATCAAAATCAAAGATTAATTTACTCAATAATTATGAAATCAAACTTGTCAGAGGCATTGATCATAGTTATTTACAGAAAAGTCCTTGAACTTATTTTTATTACATTTTAAGGGATTTTACTAAAAACAGTGAGCTCCATCGTTATATCAGGGATATAGACCATTCTTGTAGAAAAGGATACTATCATTCTTGTATGAAACAGATATAAACAGTGAGCTCCATCGTAACGGATATAAACAGAAGCCAAAGGACCTCATTAGAAATAGTCTTTTGGGAGAATATTTTGTTTCTGTTGCTTTCATAATTGTTTTGGTTGATGCATGAGTTTCTAATTCTAATTGTATAAACTTGTTTCTACGAATGAATGGGAACATGTATCCTTGCTTAATTAACCTCTCTTTTTTTAAATGCTAGTTGGCAAGGTGCCTACTAACCAATATATAGAAATCAGGAAAAGTTCAGTACATCACCACCACCTATTTATTAAGAATAGTTACAGTAACCCTAACTATTGAACAGTGTTGAAATCCATACACAAAAAGCTGATGCAAAATTCAACAAGCCCCCCAGTACCCACCCCCTCTACAACATGGACTTAATTAACCTCTTTACAAAGAAAACCATGTTGCATATGCTTTGTTATGATAATTAAAAATGTCAGAAGAATTAATTTCTTTTCAAATTTACCCTTGAAAATAATAATGTCCATGGACAAAGATTCTTTCAAATTTACCAGGAATTTGGGCCATCTGGAGAGAATCAAAATTCATTTAATTTCTGATATGATAATAAATATTAAGATACATTCATGCTCTCTGAAATTAGAAACTTCTGAAACCTAAACAATTAGCAACTTCTGAAATACATTTTACACAAAGGGCCATTGAGACGCTAAGGTTCTAAGAATTTAGCAGGAAATATTAGGAAAATCCAATTAAAACTAGATAGATAGATAGATAGATAAAATTGGACTTGAATTAGGAGGGAAAATGCATCTGATTAGGCGCCTCTGAGAGAAGGAGAAACAAAGGGAAAACGCATCTGATCGCCTCTGAGAGAGAGAGGTGCTGATCGCCCCTGAGAGAAGGAGGCGGAGGCGCTAGGTGAGTCTGGTTCGCTATCTGAGTCGGAGGCGAAGGCGCCGCTGATCGCCTCTGAGAGAGAGTCTGGGGTTTAAATGGGGTTTCTTTGAGTTTTGGCGCTGATCGCTTCTGCCACTCTCTCAGCGTCTAGGGTTTTCTTTTTCGCGTGAGAGAGGGGGAGAACAGTGGGAGGAGCTCGTCCGTGAATTAATTGGAGATCTCCAATTCATATAATTAGATAGGATATATAAAGGGGGCTCAAATGGAGGTGTCCAGTTCCGCCTGTTTTAAATCAGATCAGCACAATTTTTGAAGGAGATCGAAGGATTAGAAACGTGAAGTAAAAGAGGCCGTTTACTTCGCGAAGTAGCATAGCATTATTCTATATATATATATATTTTGCATGTAAATATAACACTTATAAAATAAATTAATTTGAACGATTTATATTAGTTATTTGAAATTTATCTAATAAAATTTTAAATTGATATTATATGACACTGATGTCATATTAGTCAGATTCTTTTTTATTATAAGTATAGTCATTCAAACTTTGAAAATTAGAAGTCCTTTCAAAGCCACAATATGCTGCAAAGTCAAAATAAATTCGAGTAGCTTATAGTTTCCAGAAATTCGAGATTTTAAAAGATTTGATGCCATAAATTAAAAAAATTATTAAATGTTGTTACTAGAGCTGAAAACAGAGCTGGATAATCCGTTTTGAATCCGAGCAAGATCCGTATCCGGATTAAATGGATTCTGATTTTACCGGATATGGATCTGGATAATTCTTAGTTCTTAGAGAATATGAAAAGATTTGGATACGGATTTGGTCGCAGTTAGAAAAATAGAGTGAATATCTGCACTATTCAGATCCGAAAATTCAATAATTTCTGCTCTGCTCTGCTCTCCAACCCGGTGTCATTTGGAACACTATCCTCTGCGGAGTTGTGCAGAGCTTTTAATCTAGTCTGTTCATTTTGATCGGATGAACCATATCAAATCTCAAAATTTGAGCCCCTCTGATATGGTCCGTCCGATCAAAACGAACAGGATCAAATTAAAAGCTCTACACAGGTTTGCAGAGAATACTCCGCAGAGGATACTCTCCCATGGCATCTTGGTTCTATTGGAACAAAGTTTTATACAACCATTCCAATCTAATTTTCACCTCTAGTTGTGGAACTAAATGTTGAGGTGGGTGCGGGGAAATGTACAATTTACCTTTCTTTTTTAAACCAACAAACAAAATATCCCTCCTCATAAATTATTAACAAAATGCCATTGTAGGTCCCATTACCCTCTCCCTTTTCCCTCCCTCTCACTTCTTATTTACTCCTATAACTTTTTATTTGAAATGGAAGATTAATACTATATAGAAATTTTGTAAACTTAGGAGTGTATATATTTTATTGTATAATTTTTTTAATGTAGATCTTATAAGTTAAATTGACAATATAATATTTACTAATATACAAAATATCTTTAACAAATAATTTTCTTTAACCGTCATTATAGAATATATATATAAGTCTAAATATTTGTGTTAGCCAAACACATTTTTAAACTAATTTAATTGAAGTCAAATTTTCAAATATGCTAGTTGACATAATAATCTATAAATAGGCCTTGTAAACTATAAATAGGTATGCATATGCAAAATATTTTTTCTTGTAATGCATAAATTTAAGAATTTTTATTTTTGAATTATTTATAATTATTTAAATTGATAGTACTAAGAGATCGATATCAGGTCAAATGCAAAATTTCTGTTCTCCACGAGCAAAATTTTGATAAAACTACATAATACTAAAATCTAAAAACCTGGAAAGGAGAACAATAGCAAAATTTTGATAAAACCACATAAAAGTAAAACCAGAAAACCTGGAAAGGAGAACCATAATCGACCAGGTGACGCATTTTATAAGGTAAATTATAAAATCTTAATACCTCGAATCGATCTCTTAATTAGTACTATCAATTTAAATAATTATAAATGATTCAAAAATAAAAATTATTAAATTTATGCGTCCCAAGAAAAAATATTTTATATATGATACATATTTATAGTTTACAAGGCCTATTTATAGATTATTATGTCAACTAGTATATTTGAAAATTTGACTTCAATTAAATTAGTTTAAAAATGTGTTTGACTGACACAAATATTTAGACTTATATATATTTATTCTATGAGTAGGGTTCCACTGCACCCTCATTTTGTGCTCCTAACTTGCTCCTAAATCCGAACCGCACATCTTATTTAGATTAATGGATCATATTACTTTTTCTTCCTATGTTTCATTTCCAATAAAGCGTTCCTCAACTTCTTTTTTCCCTCTCCAGTTACCAATTTTGTTTGTTTCTCTCCGGTCATTGAAATTGCCATAGCTAATCAAAGCGTTGAGACTTCTTCTGGGCGATGCACCTCCTCCTCGCGTTGCACTTTTTCCTTCCAGTGACCTTTTCCCCTTCACGCAATGAAGAAAGAAAAGACGACATGGTTGGTCCCTCTGCTTGGCCTTCCGGTGAACCCACCCAAACTTCATCATCGGCCATGGCTCCAAGCTCCGTCGAACCCTCGTCGCCGCCATCTTCATTCTCTGATGTAATCTACTTTCTAAATTTATATTAAAAGAAATTGAGAAGGGGGAATACAATTTACTCACCTGAGGTTCAGTAAGTGGCTTCGATAATATGAGTGAACATATGAAGTCTCTCTGCAATACTGCCTTTTGTGCTGACTGTGATAAATTAAGTTTTCTAGGTGTAGTGCTTACTTGAAAAAAGTACAACACTTGTAATTTTGGATGTAGTGATTGCTTAATTTAACAATTGTTCCATATTTACCCCTGGTACATCATAGTATGGTACTCTTGTTAGCTTTGTGATAAATTAAAATTACTGTTATCTTGAATCAAAACTTTTGATAACTTGTTATAGTAATCTTGAAATATGCTATGCATGAATTGTAGCATCAAGATTCCGTATAATGCAAATACCAAAATGAAGACATCTCAATTGACAAGTACCAACAAAAGGAAAATAACAACATCCCAAAACAAAATTGAATAGATATATGGACAAACAAAATTGAATAGCTATAAGGAGGCAAGAACGAGAAGGAGATGGTGCAGAAAGGGAAGCAGTTTGTCCAATCGTGTGAAAAAAATGAGCAAGAGGGGAGCTGGGAGGACCCTCCTCATTCCCGGCACAGATGAGGGTCTGTGAGATTGAGAGTATGTGGGGTGAAGTTGGTGCGAGAGAGGAGAGAGCAACTGTGTGAGAGAGAAGAGAGCGGCGACGGGGACATCAAAGGGCTGATAGGATCCGATTGGAGAGGAAAGGGTTAAGGTCTGAGTTTGTTTCTTTTTTGAATCGTTGGAGAGGGTAAACGGGAGGCATCCAGTACTGGAGGGAGAATATTTGCACTAATCAGCGTCCTGATATGCACGATTTATTATGTAGATCGGAGGGGTCAGATTTAAGAGCAAGTTGGGAGCACAAAATGAGGGTGCAGTGGAACCCTGCTCGTATAATGACAGTTAAAGAAAATTATTTGTTAAAAATATTTTGTATATTAGTTAATATTATGTTATCAATTTTAACTTATAAGATCTATATTAAAAAAAGTATACAATAAAATATATGCATTCCTAAGTTTACAAAAATTTTATATAGTATTAATCTTTTATTTCAAATAAAAAGTTGTAGGAGTAAATAAGAAGAAGTGAGAGAGAAGGAAAACAGAGGAGATAATGAGACCCACAAGAATATTTTGTTAATAATTTATGAAGAGAAATATTTTGTTTATTATTTTGAAAAAGAAAAATAAATTGTACATTTTCCTGGTAAGTGCGGTCTTCTATTTATTTTTCCTCAAACATTGCTCTGCCACCTCTCACGTGACTGCGTCAGTAAATAGCTTTATGCTAACTGCACCAAATTCTTACGGAGAAATAATTTCATCTGAATCATCTTTTAAATTCTTTCCATGTGGTCTAGAATGATTGGATAGTACTAGAGAATTTCATTTATCGTGTAATAAGACCAGTTGTGTTCATTTTTTCTAAGAAAATCACATATAACGAGAAACTAAGGATTGCTTTATAGTGGATTGCTACTGTTCACGTGTGGGTAGTTGTGGCAACGAACTGAATTGAACTTATCATAAATTTGAGTTTGGTTTGAATTAATTTTGAATCGAATTTGGTTTTATTCATTTCGAACTAAATTCATTTCGAATTGAATTAATTATGAACTGCACATTTTTCGAATCAAATCCGAATCGAATCACGAACTAAATTATTTTTTAGCAGTCGTAGTTATACTAGTAGTTTATACATTAATTTTTTCTCGCGGGAGAAAATTCGCATGGCTTCCTTTTACGAGTATGAACTATGAAATGAGTGTTTTTAAGTTGAAAAATTGTTCATGAAAATATATATCAGAGACGGCTTTCCTAGTATGAATTATGAGAGACGACCGAAGAGAGAGGAGAAACAGTCATCTAGGCCAGAGAGAGGAGTGACAGCCAGAGAGACAGCCAGTCACCGAGAGCGTCGACTAGATTTTAGAGCTAGAGGGAGAGTGAGTTAGGGAAAGGTGGAGAGAGAACTAGGTTATTGAGATTTGAGAGAGAGAGTATCGGCTAAATTAAATTATGACTCTCTATCTTGGATTTTAATTTCATCAAGTAAATGGACGGCTGATGTTATTGTGAGATTCAAACCATAAAAGTAACCAAACCCATTTTGATCGAACCAGGCTAGATTTGAGTTTGATTTGAATTAATTTCAAACTGGACCTAGTTTGGTTCGTTTCAATTCGAACCCATTTCGAATCAAATTAAACTCGAATCAAACCTAAATCGAATCACGAACTACGAATTTTTTTGCCAGCCCTACGTGTGGATCATCCATTTTTTTTACTTAGTAAAAATGTTTTTTTTAGTGAAAATTGCTTCGAGTACTCGTTAATGTACATAAAAGAGGGTTGAACAATTATCTTCTTTTTTTTTATTTTTTTTGTTTTTTTTATTTTCTTAATTTTGTTAATTGGTATCTATATCTTGAAACTTGTAAAATTCAATTATCCGACAATTATTCATTTTGTATCTGTATCTGTGAATTATTCGCTCCGTATCTGTATCCATTTAAGACGGATTTGGTTTTGAATTTTAATATCAGTTTACTATCCGTATCCATATTCATATCCGCTAATTAATAGACGGATGCGGATATGATATCAGCATTAATTATCTGCTCTATTTTCACCCCTAGGTGTTACAGATAGAAAATTAGAATGGAGATAAATAATCCATATCAAATATTAATCACGTAAGGTACCTACCAAAATCAAGTTAGATCTCAAGTTCTTAAGATTGTGCTCTACAAATGTAGCGTAAAGTGGAAAGGAAGAGAAAAGAAGAGTCCAAGTGTAATTTTTCTTGCTACTGTGAAACCTATACTTCAATTTGGGAGTATGATTTTGAAACTTTATACAACACTTTCTCCTCACTATAGTAGCGCGTGTGTTCCTATCTTTTACTCTTTGATTACCTTCTTCTAAAGCAGATGAACAACGTGGGTAGACCATGTTATCTTCCTCTTCTCTTTTATTTCCGTTCCTTTCCTCTATCATGTGTTTCAATGCAAATTTACAAAAATCTTAAAATGAGGCTCCCGACATTCATTGCTCTAACTAAGACTACATCTACCCCCACTCACTCATCCAATTCATATCACCCAAGATAACATATATTTCTATTTAGATCCGAACCGTCCGATTAGAATACACATAAATAAGTTAGGCAGTTAAGATCGAAACAGAAAGATGATGTTACCTTAGAGGGCATCCATAGATAGTCCCATTACACCCTGTTTGGATGGAGAGCAGATGAAGGAATGAGAGGTAAATAATATAAGGGAATGGAATGGAATAGAAATGAAAATTAACATATTTAACCTCTTCATGTTTGGATGATTAATGAAAGAAAATAAATTTAACTTTCATTTCCGTTTTATTTTTTGTTTGGTTGATTAAAATTTAGGAGATTAATGAGAAATTCAGTGACTGTTGTAGGTTTGAGAAAAAAATCTTGTATGAGAATTATATGCGTAAGATATAGGATTGGACATCTATATTATTTTTTCTAAATATATTTGTAACAAAATTTATTTCCATCCGTTACACTTCAATTTGGAAAGAAAACCGATTCTATTAATTATAATGATACAAGGTTAAACCTTTTATCTCCTGTACCATTTACCTCTGACATAATTTTATCAACCAAACACAATTCAACAAAATTTTTTTATTTCTTTCCATTCCCTCCCTCCCTCTACTCTCCATCCAAACAAGGTGTTAGGGTTGGACGTTAAATATGAATGAAGAGGCCAGCTTTTCAAGTTTTGATCCAGACCGTTTGTGCAATGTCCAACGTAGGTCAACAGAGAAGAAACTAAAACCACGGTCCTCTCCAGAATTTATTACCCAAGATAACAGAGAATTTTTGTTTAGATGTAGACCGTCCAATTAGAAACCACACGAATATTAAAGCGACCTGTGCATTCCATCTCGGTTCGGATTGGTCTGGGTTTCTGATCAAACAGCCCCAATCTAAACAGAAACATTATGTTACCTCAGAGGATATGGATTCGGACGGGTTTCTCAAAGAGTCAAGGTCAAAACCCTACCTCTAAATCCCTGATACTGTGCACTGATCAAAGTTCCACCATGGCTCTCTTCTCCATTTTTTGCAAGAGATCTCGCAATGTTCCATTTTTCGCTCTCAGCCCCTCCTACTCAACCTCCCCTTCTATCGCATCAAAACCACCGAAAATAAAAGGTCTTACTTCCTACCATCGAAAATCAGCCATGGAGGCCGCCAGGACTGCTCTGAAAGACTATCTCTACTCCACCCGTTCTCTCCCATTCTCTCTCGCTGAGCAAATCTCTCTCAATTCTCCCGTCTCTCTCTCTTCCTATATCTGCCGCCTCCAGTTTCCCACCAGTAGCTGCAATTCTAGCGACTTCCGACAGTTTTTCCGCCGTTGTTTTTCTTTCAAGGAACCCATCAACGAGTTCGACTTCTTTCTCGAATCAATTGGGGTTTTTGACAAGCCAAAACCCTCGGAATCGTTTTTTCTTTCTGACGATTTGCCATTGGTCGAAGGGGTTAACCAATTGATTGGTTTAGGATTTCCTTACAAGAAAATCGGTCTTCTGTACCCCTCAAAAGCACTTTGGGTTGCCCCTAATGAGCTTTCAAAGAGATTTGAGAAGTTAGCGCATTCTAGCTTTTTAGGGAGAAATTGTACCATTGCTATTTGTCTTGTATTTCCTAAGGTTTTGACTAGAGATGATGCGGATAGTTTGTTAGGGGATCTCCATACTTTCTTTGTGGCTAATGATGTTGTGAATTCGATGGGGAATGAGGTTGATAATTATTTGGATATCTGTGAGAAAATTCAGATTTTTTATGAACTTGGATCAGCTGAGGGGTCCATTGGTAGTCTTATGAGAGAGAATGATTGGGTGATTTTTGATGCAGATAAGACAGAACTAAGAAAAAGATTGGGCTTTTTTGCAAAATTGGGCATGAAAAACGATTTGGGGCAGTTTGTTTTCAGAAATTCTAGAGAGATTTTTAAATTTGATTTGGAGCTCACCATTTCAATACCAGAATACTTGCACTATGTTGGACTAGAAGAAAATGATGCTAACAATGTAATATCAGCATACCCACATGTTGTTGGAAAGAATAAATTGGGAAACTTGCCCAGTATAATGTGTGCAGTTGGCTTATCAGGCTGGTTTCTCAGTACAGTACGAGACGGCAATAGCAAACTTTTTTCTGCCAATTTTGTTTCAGATGCTTTAAATTATGACTCAGCAATTGAAGAAGAGTTTGTGAAAGGGCTTGAACAAGCAAATTTGCACAAAAAGGGGAAACTTGTGATTTACAAGGTTGAATTTCTACAATCAATTGGGTTCGGCATGAACAAATTTACTGCTCGAATTGCAGCTGAACTGAGTGGTACAAAGGAAGATTTACATGAACGTTTTGAGCTGCTTTTAAACTGGGGAATTGAACCCAAGAGAATCTGTAAGATGCTTAGGACAACCCCAAAATTACTCAATCAAAGCAAGGATAGTTTGAAGGAGAAGATAAATTTTCTTTGCAACCATTTGGGTCATAATTTGGATTATTTGGATTCATTTGCTGCATTTTTGTGTTTTGATTTGGAGAACAGAACCAAACCAAGGTATAGAATTCTAGACTGGTTGAAAGAGATGGGAGTGCTTAGGAGGTCTTTTGCACCAGCCACAGTATTGGGAAGTTCTGAAAAAAGATTCATGGTGATTTTATATGCTATTCATCCTGCTGCTCCAAAGCAATGGCTTGAGAAATTTTCAAGCCGGAATCACAGGGAGTATTATAGCAAGAACTTGTTTGCTCCCAAGGTTAATTTTGGTGCTCCTTTCGTAGTAAAGAGCAACTGATTAGGAAATCTTTTTAGTGTTTTGGATCTTCTCTGTGTTTAAAAGGCTGTATATTATTTTAGATCTTAGTATGGGACCAGTTTTATGCATTTTTGGGTTTGGGGTTGGGTTTGATTTTCCAATCAGACATATATATCAAATCAAACAATGGTCTGACCTTGAATTAATCATTTGTTTTTTAAAGTTCAGAATGGCCTTTTTTCTGTGAATATGAATTATTCCAGGAAGTTACCAATTTCAAATACAATGAGACGAATTTTGCTCTTTGCCTAATGATGTAATATTATGCATGTACAAGCAATACAGCTTTATGTCAACTGAATTCGTGATATATTAGATATGTTATTGGTCGGTTATTAACAATTTGATATTATAATCTGACTAAGAAGTCTTTTCAAATGACTGTCCAAAATCTGAACTAAGAACTGTTTTAGTTAGCAACGGTATGTTTAACTTTTCTGATTTCCTCTGTTCGAATTAGAACTAACAATCTGGTGTACCAGTCGGTTGGTCTGAGTTCTTGTCTAATGTCTATATTTTTAATTCAATTGATAATTATTAGGTTATGCAATTCTTAATTCATAATCAATTATCATAATTTAAAATTTGTTAAATTATATACATATATTTTTTTAGACAGTTGGATTTTTACAAGTTCTATTAACAAGAAAATAATGTCAAAGATCTGATGGCTATGCCAGGGGTGTGCTTTTTTTCCTTGTTTGATAAAATAAAATGTCAAAAATACAAACAAAACATAACCCAAGTAAAATTAATATAAATGAATATCTTAACAAAAATCTAAATATAACAATATATTTATGCAATAGTGTTAATACTCGAATATAATATGATAGCTAACAATAAAAACATCATTCATAATATAATATCACTGTTATAATAAATAAATATATATTTTTTTCAACGATGAATATGTATAGTTTATTTTCAAAATGATGTCGCTTTAAAATTTACTTTAGAATTTTCTAAAAAAAATATAAAAAAACAAAAATCAACTATATTACACGATCGAATAGGAGTCCGAATCTTATGCCTTATATACTTGTAAATGCATAAGGTCTTTAAGATTTGTAGTAACATAGTTTAAGGGTGTTCGGATTGAACTAACTCAAATTTCAAGTTTAGATTCAGACTGTTCAATTAGAATTCAAACCAATCAAGCTCAAGACAGAATGCATATTTATTATTTGTGTCAAAACTCAAAACAGACTTCAATAGCAGCTCTGAGAAGTTGGGCTTAGGGTTCGCCTCCTTCGGTCCTTTTTGACGGTCCGGATCTAAACTCAACATTTGAGTTGCCTTTGGTGATATGAATTCCCGTTTGTTATACATGATAGAATCATGTCATCCAAGGTAACATAATATTTATGTTTAGATCTGAACCGTTCAATCAGAATTCACACGAATACTAAAAGAGATCCCATGCAGTCATATCGGACTGGATTGATTGGGATTCTGATTGAACGGTCCAGATCTAAATATAAATTTTTTGTTACCTCAGAGCATATGGGAACCTGAAGCGGTCCGGATATGAATTCTGAGCGGTACGGGGTTTATGCGGATTGCTTCCACCCTTTCTAACAATTCTTTTGCTCTCTATCAACACAGCCTCTCTTTTCCCTTCGCCAAATTCCCCAGTTTCTCCTTGATTACTCTCCTCTCTTTTCTTCACCCGCAGGTTTTCGCTTTTCTCTTCTCTCTTTCGCCGTTAGCCCATACCGGTATTATTACTGGGCTTCAAGAGGTTTGCTTTACAATTTTTCTAGTTTGTTAATTTCGTTTTTTTTTTTAGTATCGTGCTCTTCCCACTTGTATTAATCGTTCAATATTAACTTTTTAAGTCCATATAGGTGGTCTAAAGTTAAAATATACCACAGGGTAAGCCATTGCCTGGACAGCTTTCGAACTACCCTCTACACTGTGTGTTGCCAAGAAAATGATATAATTTACTTTAACAGATATATGAAATCATATGTGTTTATGTTGTTATATTGCATTTAATCTGTGGCCGTATAGAGCTGCTTCTTTAAAATAAAAAAAAATAATAAAAAAACTGTTTTGTGGTTCATATCCCTCCAGAAGATGACAAGGCTAGACAGCTTTCCAAAATGCATTATTGTTTGCACTCTGTGTTAATTATGTGTTATTTCTGAATGCAGTAGTAGAAAGCATAATAGATAAGGATAAGATGGTGTTTATGCTGGCTCTCACCCCCTTCTCTTCACTTTCACCTTCAACTTGCCAATCCCAATCCCAATCCCAATCCCAATCCCCATTGGTTTCTTGCCGAGGCCTCTACTTTGTCAGCTATGCATTCCCCAAGTCCAAATCTCAACCCAAGAGAATGACCAACAAACCAATTCCTTTGCTCACTACCACTAATTTCCCCAGCAATGTCAATTTTGACGACCGTTCTGGGAAGATTGGGAGGCCACGTCAGCAGCAGGACAAGGAGAGAAAGCAGCATCGGAAGGTAGACGGCATTTCAGCCCAAGAGGCGCTTCACCAGTTTGATCAGTTGTTAGCTGCCCCAAACCCAACCTCCATCTATAAATTCAATCGGCTCCTTGCCACCTTTGTTCGTGCCAGTACCTCAAGCACCCTTTACCCCACTGTCTTTTCCCTCTTCACCCGCTTAACCCAAGCTAAAGAAATTGGTCCTAATGAATATACCTATGCAATCATGATGAACTTCTGTGTGAGAGTGAATCGGGTCAGCCTATTGTTTGGTTTTCTGGGACGATTGCTCAAAGAGGGTGGAAAAGCTAATTCTGTGATCTTCAGTCCTATACTCAAAGGCCTCTGTCAGGAGAATAGAATTGATGAGGCCGTAATTATGGTGCTCGATAAAATGCCTAAGTTGGGATGTGTACCCGGTTTGTTCTCATATACCATGCTTATACATAAGCTATGTAAGAAAGGTGAAATTGACAAGGCAATGGACTTTCTACATGACATGATTTCTAAAGGGCACAAGCCTGATGTCGTGACCTATAATTCTCTACTAGATGGATTATGCAAGAATGGTGAAATTGAGAAAGCAGTGGATGTTCTACATGACATGATGTCTCAAGGGCACAGACCTGATGTGGTGTCCTATAACACTCTTATAGATGGATTATGCAAGAATGGTGATTTTGAGAAGGCTGTGGAGTTTCTACAAGACATGATGTCTAAAGGACACGAGCCTGATATTGTGACCTATAACACTCTTATAGATGGTCTGGGCAAGAATGGTGAAACTGAGAAAGCCATGGATATTCTACATGAAATGATGTCTAAAAGGCACGGGCCTAATGTTGTGACCTATAACACTCTTATAAATGGACTGTGCAAGAATGGTGAAATTGAGAAAGCCGTGGATTTTTTACATGACATGATGTCTAAAGGGTACGAGCCTAATGTGGTGACCTATAACACTCTTATAAATAGACTATGCAAGAATGGTGAATTTGAGAAAGCTGTGCATTTTCTACACGACATGATTTCTAAAGGGCACGTGCCTAATGTGGTGACCTATAACACTCTTATAAATGGATTGTGCAAGAATGGTGAAATCGAGAAAGCCATGGATTTTCTACACAACATGATGTCTAAAGGGCATGAGCCTAATGTCATGACATATAGCACTCTTATAAATGGGCTTTGCAAGAAAGGTGAAATTGAGAAGGCTGTGGGTTTTCTACACAGCATGATTTCTAAAAGGCACAAGCCTAGTGTCAAAACCTATAACACTATTTTAAATGGATTGTGCAAGAATGGTGAAATTGAGAAAGCCATGGATATTCTACATGACATGATGTCTAAAGGGCAAGAGCCTAATGTCGTGACCTACAACATTCTTATTGATTGGCTATGCAAAAAAGGTGAAATTGAGGAAGCCATGGATGTTCTACATGACATGATGTCTCAAGGGCAAGAGCCTAATGTCGTGACCTACAACATTCTTATTGATTGGTTATGCAAAAAAGGTGAAATTGAGAAGGCAATGGATTTTCTAGATAACATTATTTCCAAAGGGCAAAATCCTGATTGCGTGACCTATAGCACTCTTATTAATGGACTGTGCAAGAAAGGTGAAATTGAGAAGGCAATGGATTTTCTTGATGACATGGTTTCCAAAGGGCACAAGCCTGATGTTGTGACCTATAGCACTCTTATAGATGGGTTTTGCAAGAAAGGTGAAACTGAGAAGGCAATGGATGTTCTAGATTATATGATTGCCAAAGGGTGTGAACCTAATGCCGTGACCTATATTGCTCTTATATTTGGTCTATGCAAGAAAGGAGAAATTGATAAGGCAACAGAATTCCTAAATGATATGATTGCCAAAGGGCATGAACCTAGTGCCATGACCTACAACACTGTTATAGACGGGCTTTTGCAAGAGAGGTGAAAGGATTTCTAGTTGACATGATTTCCCGAGGGCATGAACCTGATGTCCTTACCTATAGCACTCTTATAGATGGGTCACACAAGAAATGTGAAATTGAGAAGGCAAGAATTTGCAAAGGGTGTTAATGCGTGAAGCTAACGTCTGACCTACAACACTCTTATAGATGGGCTTGTGCAAGAAAGGTGAAATTGAGAAGGCAATGGATTTTGTAGGTAACATGATTTTCAAAGAAAATATGCCTGATGTTGTGGCCTATAGTGCTCTTATAGATGTGCTGTTATTTTTCATTAATGATATAATGATTTACAGGAATGCCCATCATAGACTATTTTTGTTACTGAAGGTGCCAAAGAGAATAAAGGCAGAAATTTCATTCTATAAGGTTTCCTGCATCACTACCTGTCCTCCCAGTCATATATATATTTTTTTAATAAATAATGTTCTTTCAACTCTAAATTGATGTACATAAGACAGGATCAACTTTCCCAGGAAAATAATGACATGGACTTTCCATTGTGTTCAATTGTTTGCTCTTAGTCAGTTCAAAAAACCTGCTGTGAAATATTAAGGTTAGATTGGGAACTCAAAGGTAAAATACGCAAGAGTACCCTATAAAGTTGGGGTTCTGGTACCATTTAATGTAAGAAGCTTGAAATGAAGAATGAGGCAATGATGTGCCAAAAAAAAAAAGGAATGATGCTATGACACGGTGCATAGCGCAAATTGGTCCATACTATGGGTTAGTATTTTTGTTTTTTAAATTCAAACAGTCAATCTTAACCGTTCAACATAATACTCGTCTGTACTTGCATACTAAATTTAGCCTACTCTAAACAATAAACCTAAACCTAATTCTAAATTATTAATAAATTAAAATAAAATTACCTTTCACCAAAAAATTTCGCTGCTTACATCCAGGATTTTGGGATTTCACCATATACGTGGAAAGGTATTTATAGAAATGTCATCTGCGCACATGCGCTTGGTTCTGCACAGATCAGAGATGTGTGAATGATAGTTTCTGAAGATAGAATTCATATACCCAAGGTAACAAAATATTTATGTTTAGATCCAGACCTTCCGATCAGAATCTGTACGAATATAAAGGGAATCTCATGCATCTCACCTCGGATTAGATTAATCCGAATTTTGATTAGACAGTCAAAATCTAAATAGAAATTTCTGTTACCTTAGAGGATATGAGCTCTCTGAAGACTGAAAATTTTATTGATTGAAATTAAAAAACAAAATGATAAAAAATAGAAATAGTGTTGTAGAAATTTCAAAAATAGAAAGACAACCATTTTATATGACATTCATAGGATCTAGACATCATAGGCAATGACGTCCAGAGAAAGAAAAAAATTGCGCAGACGCAAATTCGTTTTAAGGAGACTTTCGTATTTGATGATCTCGCATAGGTCTCCTATATTCGAGTAACTTTGTTTCTCCTCTGTCCTCTTCAAGTTTTTTCTTTTTTAATTCTTTTTTAAAACAATGCTGTTTTGCTTTCATCTTGGTCGTTGAAAATTTTCTGGGCATTTTGTTTTCAGGAACTGTAACATACTGCGTTATAATACAAGAATACTTGCCTATATTTTTGCACATGACTTAGATACCAAACACTTATTAAATCTACTCATATAGTTTTCTAGAATCTAAACATTGGTATGAAAATTATGGTCAGCATCATATGTCGATATGTAATCTGTCCTGGCCAGCTGACTTGTATGTATGATGCAACCACAAAAGCAATTTAAAACGATTGTTCATGGTTTAACATTAAAAGATAATAAAATGAAGTGACCTAGAGCATAATATATTACGAAATGGCTATAACAATGCAGTCTTATAGCGACCATCTATTATTGGTGATAATTATACTTATCATAGCGTTCTAAATAGCGCACTATTATAACGCTGCAATATGATAATAGTGTACTTTTTTTAGTTGTTATGCTATGACACAATAAACGCTAGTTAAATCTTTACTTATCATTCATTCACATCCATTCACTTTATAACTGAGCACCTAATGAAATTATAAGAGAATGTTAGTGGGTACACTTAAAATATGCATTCGAGTAACAATTTTTGTTTTTATTTTTTGAAGTTAAAATATCAAATTATAGTAAATAAGATGGTTTATTTTTTTCTCGGTAAATAATTGGAACTGAATTAATAGTTTGGTTTTACTAATTTTTCATAATTTATCACACTAACAGTTATACAGTATGAAAATTAATAGAATCAAACTAAAAGTTCTGTCACATTGACCTCTCCTTAATAGAGAACCAAGTGGAAGAAAGAAAAAAAAAAGATTTTTGTATTTTACGACAAACCGTTGATTAGGTCCTAAAACATTCTTGATTTTACCGAATTGTTGATTCGGTGAAAAATAATCGGCAATTCAATTTTATAATTTCGGAAAAACAAAAAAAGTGTTCACTATCCCTGTTCAATAGCCTATTAGCCAAATTTGTATCCTGTAGTCAGGAGCGGAACTACAACTTGAATATAATTGATCGATATTCATCACATGCAAAATTGGTTCATAAATCTAATTATCAAGACTTGAAATTTCTGTCAGAATTTGAGAATTTGAGTTGCTTTCCTTCACCTTGAAATAAGAGTCTAATATCTTTCTCTTAAACAAATAAATATAGTTTTATCTGTATACAAATTGTACATAAAAAAATAAATTATCACTATTTATTTCAAAATTACAATAGATAATAATTAAAAAAAAATACAAACTTCAATTAAAATTGAATTTCGCACCTATTTTCTGAATTTGATGTGTAGATGCGCTGTGAGATTTCGCCACTCTTCAAAAGTTTGATTAATTTGCTCCTTTTTTTATGAACCGGAAGTGGGATTTTTTTTCTTTCAATCATTCAGTGACATTTCTTTTTTTTTCTTTTTTCTTTATACGGCTAACTTTTCAAATTCCAACAAGAAACCAAGGAGTTTCCTATTTTTTTAATTTTGATGATACAGAAATCTACAAGTCAAAAATGCAAATGAAAATTTAAAAAAAAAAAAAAAAACGGTAAGAGGTTGCTCAAACTTTATTCTTAGACCCTATAAATTTGTAATATTACATAGAGGGGGCTACTATATACAAAAGATAAAATTTACTTAAACTTCTATGTACTTAATTAAAAAAAAAATGAATGGGTAGCTTAGCACCCTTTAGAGTACATTATGTTCCGCCACTGCTTGTAGTAACCTGACTTGGTACAATTACCTCTAACTAACTTTCACCCGAGCAATTGGAATTCAGTGTTTATAGAGGATCCGTTTTGAGATCCGTGCCAAATTAAAACTGATGATTCAGATCTAACTGTGCTTCAGTCAGGTATTGTACTGGATCTGAATTTCTGAATTCGAAACCTCTAAGATATCTCATATTTTGAGTGACTTTTTGGAAAATCTCAACCGTTGTAATACGTTCTGCGCGAATCTCAAAGCTCAAATATACTGGCCTCCTACGTAACCCTCGAATAGGCACCGGACACGTCGGTCACGCAAAATATGAGATATCTGAGAGGAAACGAGTATAGTTACCGGACACGTCAGTCTCTACCTCAAATAACCCAAAGTCGGCGACCGAGTATAGTAACCGACTCGACCAAAAAATAACAAAACAAAAACAAACAAGCAACAGAGTCAGAGACCGAAGTCACCGAACAAGTTCTCCTTCCTCATTTCTTCTCGGCCGATTGGTGCTCTTGACAATTCTCAAACCCTAACCATGGCGAAATCCAGCACGACCCAACTCTTCCTCCAATCGCCTCAGCTTGGTTTTGCGACGCGCTCCATTACCCTTTCCAGCAACCGCACGCTTTCCCACCTCAAGCTCTCTCAAACCCCAACCCTAGACAAGTCCCTCCTCGATTCTCTCTATTTCTCCTTTAACGGGCGGCCTCTCCCGGACTCGACTTTGCTCTCCTCTCTGCCATCCCGATCAACTCTTCTGCTGCTACTCCGACTCCGCGGTGGCGGTGGCGATGGTGGCGCCACCGGTGCTGAATCGCGCGACTGTTATCTCAGCATGTATCTAAGCAAGAAGCCGGACAAGGTGGATCCGAACGAGAAACGTCTGTCAAAATGGACCACATGCGCTCTGTCTGGTGAGCCCTTAGTACATCCTGTTGTTATAGATTGGCTTGGAAATATCTTCAACAAAGAACCTCTTGTTGAATCTCTGTTAAAGAAAACCCTACCAAAGGCATTTCGCCATATAAGGGGACTCAAGGATATGTTTCCGGTTAATCTAGAGCAGATACCAGGTGCCGAGGAGGATAAATCTGAGACCCGATTTCAGTGCCCTATTTCTGGGTTGGAGTTCAATGGGAAGTACCCATTTTTTGCACTTAGGGGATGTGGGCATGTGATCAGCTCTAAGGCCTTGAGAGAAGTCAAGTCATCTGCTTGTTTAGTTTGTCATAAGGAATACAGTGAATTGGATAAGATAGTAATTAATGGTAGTGAAGACGAGGTTAAGGTTTTGAGAGAGAGAATGGAAGAGGAGAGAGGGAAAGTTAAGGAGAAGAGAGAGAAGAAGCGGGTTGGTGATGAGAAAGGAGATGTGCTAGAGAATGGTAAGAAGGAATCTAAGAGGTTTAAAGCTTTGGATATAGCACCGGCAAATGCCAACAAGGCGGTTTATGCATCTATATTTACTTCTTCTAATAAGGGAGACTTTAAGGAGACCTACTCTTGTCGGTCACTGCCTCTTGGCAGGAATTGAAGCTTTTGTTTTTGTTTATCTGCATATCCTTTCTACTGCAAAATGGAATCTTTCATGAAACATGTATTGTTTAATTGTACTGGTAGACAGTAGTTGTTCAGGATTTCTGTGGTAACTATTGACTGTTTCAACTACTTAATGTTGATCCTTTTTGAGTTTTCTATTATAGTGGTTGGTTGTTTATGCTGTAAATTTTGCACTAAATTGACTGTTCACACTTTTGCTTGTTTCTGCAAAACCTTAGTTTATTTCTAATGCTTAATTTAATAATGGTAATATTTGAAATTTAGGAGTTATGGTGCTCAGTTGATCTGATGTTTTTATTGTACTTCAAATAACTGTTTTTATTTGACCAAGCCCCAGTTTTTGAATTGTCAGAAGCTTTAGCTCTTTCACAGGGAACTGACCTGAAAAGTCTTTCTGCAAAATATTTTTCACTTTTACTTGCATGGAAGGGTGTTGTAAAAAGACTTGTATAAACCTGTAATTTCTTCTATTCTACTTGGCAATTGAGGAGCATAGGTAGCTGCTTTTGTTTCCTATAGAATGCTACCGTAAACATATTTGAGAGTATAGGTAGCCCCTTGAGCATGAAAGAGGACTTCTAATCGTTCGTTTTGAAACTTCCCAAATAAACTTTTAAACTTGATGTCAAACTCACCATTTTGATGCCAGAATACTTTCATTCTTCGGATTATAGAAAAAATTAGGCTACAAATGTAATGTAATATTAGCGTTCCCGGATGTTGTTGGAAAAAAACAAGGAAAATTGGGAAACCTGCCGAGTACAATGTGTGCAGTATGGAATTTCTCTAGAAGATTTGTTTCGGATGCTTTAAATTAGAACTTGGCAATTGAAGAGTTTGTACAAGTGAACAGAACAGGCAAAAGGGATAAGAGAGATTTATAATCAATCGAATTCAGTTTTGAACCAGTTTATCGCATGGTTTGTGGCTGCAGTGAGGCATTCAAAGGAACAAATACAAGGACGTTTTGAATTTGCTTTTTTGTTATTTTAGAATGACAGAAGTGTGAATTATGCCAGCTTCTTCCCAATTCCAAGTACATTGATGAACTGGGCTCTTGTCTCTTGATGATGTAATAACTACCTTCTAACAGTGTCCGAAATCAAAGACAGATCTACCGTCTAAGTCAGCGAGTGCTTAGTCGCTCTCATGATTTTAAAAACTTTAATTATCTATATTGAAACTTCCTCGATTTTTTTTAATGTTGTATAAAGTTCAACTCTCATAAAATACTAAATATGTGTTTGTAACTTAGTGGTTAGAATCTTATTTGCAAGACTTTGATTCAAATCTCAGTGGCAGCACATCATTGCATTTTACATTTTGACTGCCGATCTAAATTTTCTAGTTTTACCCATCTGAAATTGTGAATATTTTTATCTAGGATCACCCATTACTACAAGCCGTCTCGCTTTTTATGTAGGGTTCGTATTTAACCTTGTTTTTGGTAGGATAAAATTGACGTACTTCCCTCCATAAAAATTAACTATCCAAAAAAAAAAAATCACACTTCACTTGTTAAATATGAAACAAATTAATACGTGGCGCGCTTTGGATGATGCGCTATGAAGAGACAAAAATGTTACTGATGACAAAAGGTATTTCCCCATTATTAATTTACAAGGAAGAAATCTTGATACTAATGGAATTATGGATATATTATATTATATTCTGGTTATTAACATTCGATATCATTATGTAAGAAAGTAATTTCTCTCTTGCAAGTGAATATCCAAATCTTCTCTTTCCCAGGGCTGTGAATTACTGATGTTGTAAGTTGATTTCCAGCATTTTCATTCCCACTCATGTGATTTCCACTCTGGCAATTGCTGAATTATAAGCTGCCATTGATAGGAGATACAAAAAATTTAATAAATTGAAATGTTAGGTAGGCTCACTTTTTGGTATGATGATTTTATTTTCTCGGAAAAAGGGGGTAAAGATTTTAACAGAGCAGTTTTGGCTTCATACAGTGTTGCATATGATGTGTGCGTTGCACGAAGCCAAAACTGCTCTGTTTAAATCTTTACTAATAAGGGTGAATGGAATAATGGTGGTAGTATAATAGTTTGTAATCATAATGAAATAACTGGAAATAATAAATTGAGAGAACGAACTTCTCCTCTAGAATCTTCCTTGCCAACTACAGTTTGGCATGCTAATCTCCATTTTTTTGGTTTCTGAAAACATTCAAAATACAAACATAAAACGGAAAAATTAAAATTAAATCAGTCCATGACTTCATGTAATATAATTTTGATTAGGCATGCATATATGTTACAAACTAATACCTTCTTGAGTTTTTCTTTCTCTTTCGGTGTTTTTGGAGAAAGCAACTGATTTCCATCTATCACCTAAAAATTTGAATTAAGCTGGTCTATAATTCAGATAGATATTATCTTTTATTTAAAGAGCTATTCTCTTATTCAAGCTGATATATGCATTTACCTCTACAATACATGTACCACAGGTACCACCTCCACCACAGTTCAGCAACGGCCTAGCCTAAAATTGAATAATTAAAGGGCTTAAAGAATGTTAAATTAGCATGATTGGATATAAAGGATGTTAAATAAGCATGAATGATGAATGCTTACATAAGGTCCATATAGCTCAACATGATTTTCAAGCATTATATCTCTTAGTTTCTGGCCTCCACAAGCCGACCGATACTGTACATCCGGCGAACCGTCTGGTAGTAACCTCGACTGTTTAATCATTGTAAAAGAACATAACTGAGATTAGAAACTAAAAAAGAATGAAAATACATGATCCCCATTTGGAAATTGTACTGTCAAAAAGTTCTGAACTTATTCTACAAGTTTAATTAATTGCAGGATGCAAAATGTAATTTACAGTTAGAAGAACATTAAATTGAAAAACTCACATTGACAAATGCAAAATCAATCACTGGGGGTCCCTCGTCAGTGTCGGGTGTGGTGGTGGTAGCGGTAGTTTCACTAATGCTGCTTGTTTGAGAATCTATGTTAATCGCATATGACTTTCTTCCCTCTCTGAGCTTTAAATTTTGAGAGAGGCGAATATGGCATTTTTTGGTTGTTTGAGGCAACAACAAAAGGCCCAGAGAATTGAATTGAAGAACCATCATCTTGGTTTATGGAGATTATTGAAAAGAAGAGAGAATGGTAGATAGTTTTGCAGCGCCTGTTCCTATATTTTTTTCTTTTTTCTTTTTGGTGGGCCATAGTGTTTTTGCATCTTATTACTACAATTTTATGTTATCACTTTATCTGGATTGCTACGTGTGGCCATCATTTGCCTCAAGCCCTCAACTCCCGTTCTTATATTGGATCGGATTACATCTAACAAATATCCACAACCCGCATGCGTCTCGAGGATACCTTTATAGAAATCCCAATTATTTATTTGTGGTCAACTGCTAGGTAAATAATATGAAAATAAGATTTATCTTAACAACAAATGTACATAAAATCGTGTCCTTCAAGACAAATAAGAATACCATTCCAGAATAGGAGCATCTCGACCTTATCAACATAAAATGAAAAATATTCTACAAAAAGTTAACAGCATGGAATTCATCTTGACAAAGTCATCAGCTATTCAAGAAAGCAAGCTATATACCAGAGGTGTCAATAGCTAAGTACAAGCATTCGATTTTCATTTTAACTAACATATCACAAAAGAAAAATACTGAAAAGAACACCCTACTTATCTCTGTACATTGAGATAGAAAACTGAAAAATCAGAACCTTCTTTCTTGAACTGCAAATTAACAGGAAAAATGAAAACTAAAGAAAACAATACTATCTCTTGCACCATGCATAGTCATCAGTCCCAATCACCCTGCCTTCCATCATTAAATTCCTTCTATAGAACAAAGAAAAAGAGAAAAGTTAGGAACCAAGAAATATAATACATCAAGTGCACAAGCAGAAGATGAAGGGACCAATTTTACAAACAATCAAAGAATCTTATGTGATAAATGGAAAAAAGTAATTCATCCTGATACCTAAATCTAACTAATTAGGCTCTGATCGGAATAACATCCAGAAAAGAATTCAACAGAATTCAGTAGAAGAGAGTTCGATAGAATATATTTTTGATATTAATGTTGATGATCAGAATAAAAATTGGATGAGAAAGAATTCAATTGAAACAATAAATAAATAGTCATAAACTTGACTCTATTTACAATGAGTGCCACTTCTTAGGGTTTCTTTCATATTGACAAATTTACCAGGTAATATTGAAAAAAAGAATATAAACTAACAACAATAGAGAGGAGAAAGACATTGTTTGCTTATCGGTGGTTTAGAGAAGTTTTTTTGTGTCACTATCGCCTTCTTTCGCTACTAAAACGAGAAGAGGGACAGGGCAAAAAATGAACAGCACAGTCGCAAATTGTTTCTCCCCAAATCCATCTTTTTTCAGAGGGATTTACAGCGCGATTTGGAGGGAAAAAAGTCGCGCCAAATCGTTTCTTCTCTACTTTCTTCTGATCAGCGAATTTGTGAGATCGCGAATACTATAGAGAGATTTGGTTCCGATCATACCGTTAGTCGGACAATTGGTCGTATTTAACTAGAAGAGGAACTAGTGATATATTCGATGAAAGACATTTATGTGATAAATGGAAAAGTAATTCCTAAGTTTCGATAATGCCCGTTGAAAATCCCCCCACTTTCAATCCAGTGCCATATTAATGATCCCAAAAGGAAGGATACGTAGATTTAGATATATCAATTATCTGTTCGGTTAATTTCCCTAATGAAGAGCCTTTGCAACTTAGGAAAGGAATGGCCGAATGTGCCTATTATGGGCCTCTTTATGTAAGAAGGCTAGTAGAGCAGACTTATGAAACCATGAATTGCTAAGCTTTTGGGCCATGATAAATCAAATGTGGACTACAGGTTTCATCAAATTATCATTATATGAGGACGAAACCCATTTATCTTGAAAGCTTGGATTAATTGATATATCAATTGAACTGTGTCTGGATTGAACTTCACTCAGCCCAAGCCATTGTCACTAAATATCAGGAGAGAGGAGAGAGAGAGGGATGGAGACCTGAGCTTGTTCATGGGTCATCTTCATTCTCCTGTATTCTTGTTGGGCCTTGTATGACCTGAAAAGAGCCTGTACCCTTGTCACTGATCTGGATAACCTCTCTTCAGCCTGTCTCCTGCTTATCGCAAAGAAATCCTCCTCTCCAGTCATCTCCTCTACAGTAGAACTGCTGGTGCCAGGGTCGATGCTCATGGACTCTGTCACCTCGGCTGACTGCATTCCACGTAGACCCCGTCTCTTGTGGCGCCACCTTAGAATAGCCTTTTCTACCACACCCACTGACCATATTATCTTTTTGTACTGCCTTCTCACTTGGTGACCTCTAAATACAGCCTGAAAAATATAAATATAGGATTTATGTTATATTATCCAAAAACAGTACCGCAGGCTGGAAACAATATAAAAGTGAATGTAGAGAGTGCCCCATATGAGTATAGTATTAGTTCTAACTACTAGGGCCTTTATACCATATGTACACCACCAACAATTTCATTCTGTTTTTCTTGCTGTCTGCTTAACTTTTATTGTTTTGGGAAGACAACTGGGGTATAAACAGCAGTGATGAAAAATGCTACTTCTCACATACTGATTAGTAGGTTGCCTAAGGAACTTACAAACATTTTTTCACTCTTCTGTATTTTTTTATTTTTTTGTTGGGGGTGGGGTGGGGTGTGTGTGTGTTGGGTGGGTGGGTTGGGGGGGGGGGGGGGGGGGCACCTGAATGTGAATAGCATTGTTGCGCATGACCAAGAAATCTTTGCGTATTTTCCAGGTACGATAATGGCTCTGGATGCGAGCAGCAGCTCTCATGACCTTCTTCCGGTTATAATTCTTATATGCATTTTGAATCTTTAGAGCCGCAACTATGCACTTTGCATCACTCTCTGAGTTCTCCATTTGCACCTACAAATGTTTAAATTGGTTGGCTTATTATCTTATATTTCAATTTTCGGTTCGGAGTTGCTAGTTGAAAATCAAGGAAAGAAAACTGAGCAAATAAACCAACAAACTAATTAATAGAATATATCACACTATTTGCTATCAGCACACTAAATACTTTAGTTACTCAAGATTAGTTAGAACAAAACATTTTTAGATAATATTATATGATTCTTTCATTAAGAAACTTTAAAATCAACTTTTGTTGGTATATTATATTTGGTAGAAAAAGGTTTTGGTTTGGCTATTTCAGTACCGCATCGGTTTGCAACTTCAAGGTCCTCTCTCTAAAAGCAGCTTGTATCTTAGATGCTGCATCTGCTGCATTTCTATAAGCTGCCAGAGAGTCTTTTAGACAAAGCTCCTCTTCACCAAGGTTGGTTAAAAGGTGATTGTCAGGTCTGCTGGTGGAGGTTGATTTGGAGTTTGTGTCTGAGTCGATGTTTCCATGGAGAGACATGGCCTCAAAATGGGCAGTTATACCCTTTTCAGCCAGATAAGCAGCTAGACCTTCAAATCCTTGCTTGTCTGCCAGGTCAGCAGCCGTTGATCCACCAGGGTAATCAGGTGTGGGGTCTGTTACCAAACTAGGATTTGCTCCCGCTGATAATAGACTAGCAACCATCCTTTCCCTAATACAACAAATATATTTTATGTTATTTTCCACCTTGCATCACAAAAATATTTATATAACCAAAAACAGAAAGGGAATGATATGCACCTGCCATAAAATGCCGCCCAGTGCAGAGCAGTCCAGCCAGCTGAATCCCTAAAATCAAGAGAAAGGCCTGAAAGTGCAAATAGCCATACTGCCCAACTATAATTCAACATGGCACAAAGGTGTATCACACCTTGGCCCTCTTTGTCTAAAGGCGTGATCTTGCAACCCTCTGATACCTTCTCTAGAAGCCATTCTTGAACCTTATTTCTCAACACCATTTCTAACAAACCCTTGTTAGTTGCACTCCCTTCATTGATTTGTTTAATCAGACTTGTCCAGTATTTCTCAATCACTGGTGATGTTTGACTCACAAAGTTGGTTGCCTCCTTCAACTGTTTCTGAGTTAATTTGTTGGACATGCTTGAGATTTTGTCTGAGGAGAAGAGCAGGTGCAACAGCCGGGTTTGTAAACGAATATATTTCAATTCCGGTTCAGGCTTAGGTTCTTGAGGGTCAGAGAGGTATGTAAACGTTATGACTTGGCTTATCGGATTTTGGCCGTCTAGCGTCATATAGAGCTCGGCAGATCCAGGGGTATTTGGAGGGACCAAGACACGGAATACACCAGCTTTGATGAGTTCAACATTTACACATCTTCCACCAATGCTACAATAGAGGTAAATGTCCCTGAATTGGTCATCAAAGTCACCCACAACTAAGACCTGCTTATGTCACACAACAAAGAAATTGTTGTAATTAAGAACTAAGATGCGAAATATGAAAACTGTATTATTTCAAAAGTAGATTGGATTTATCATGTTCTTCTTTTCCAGACAAAACTGTACATTTCCTCTCATTCATAGCCATTTTAAAGAAGTTAACTAAAGAGAAGCCATCTAGTCTTAACCACTACATGGGCTATATCAGTATTGGTCTTCGAAAAAAAACAGTTTTTCGCTAGCAGTCGCCATGAAATAGAGATGACAGTGTATAAATATCTATGTGAATGAAAACTTTAAAAAAGAAAATAAGATAACATAACCAACCAAACCTTTGTTTCTTTGGTGCAATACGCCCAGGCTGGAGACACATCAGTTATAGTAAACATTAGGTTTTGGGTCAAAATGGGCTCCGTCAAAGGTTCATCTATTTGACCAAGGGCCTCTTGGCCATATAGACCTGGTAACTGTGTCCCATATAGTTGATTAGATGTCGGAGGCAGGGAGTAACTAGCGTAATTAGTTAATGCACCAGATAGTTGATTAGATGTTGGAGGCTGGGAGTAATTAGCGTAATTAGTTAATGCGCCAGATAGTCGATTAGATGGGCCTTGCATTGGAGTAAAGTTGCCCTGTTCATCAAATTAAATAAAATTATAATAGTAGTAATTATCAGTTTATAACAGCATTTACAAGGACATTAAAAGAACATTGCAGGTACCATGCAATATTAATAAGTTGGTATAGTGCTTACATTATTTACATTCATGATACTACCAGGGTCCATCCAAGACACCAAAGAACTCGAAGCACCTGCCACCATTCATGTAAAAATAAAATAATAAAAACCTCTCAAGGCAAAGGTAAAATTGGTTTCAGATTGTGCACCTTACAAGTCAGAATGGCCATCAATCCGACCAAAACTGACTGGATCAATTCACCATTGGAAGAATGGATAACAGTTGAAATGACAAGTGACTTGTTGATATGAGTTACCTTCCTGAGAATTGTCCTGACTAGGAGACTGTAACAGGTCATCCCATTCTAAGGTGTTAAGTTGATCCCATTCATTGTTCTCTGTTGCTCCAATACAATAAACCAACAAATGCAAAGCCACAAAAAGTTAAAACACTTCTCAACAAATCAGATGTCAAACTTTTCCAAGTACTGTCTTTTACTAAACTCACTGTTACTGTTTCCTGAGTTAAATTCCTCAGAAACTATCCCACCTCCCAAGACCTCAGAATTTTGAGAAATTGAATTTGAATCAGGAGTTTGCGAGCTCAAATTTAAATTCTTTCTGGGTAATGGTGTCGAATAGTCACTTCCTATCACCAATGCACTTGGTGAAAGTGCATTTTCCTGATAATGCCAACCAAACAAAAATAATTAGCAAAAGTTATTGTTATCAAGACTTGGGCTTTTCCCAATTCAAGATTGTCGACAAGAAGAAGCAAGAATTAAAACCTTAGTAGTACGAGGCACATATAGGTAATGCACAAGAACTATACGCTCCAATTCACTAAGAACAAAGAAAAATAGTTGTTAATGTGTTAGTAATAAATGACAAAAGACACATGTAGAACTTTGGTGCAATCAGCTGATATGAGAGATTGTCATGATCCACATGATAATGTTCGCCTTTTATACTTTAGTTACTTTTTTATGTTAAGTGGAAACTTATGCAGCTGGAAATTTGTTAAGGAGAAGAAAGAATACAAGATGGGTTGTAACAAACAGTACAACAACATAAATCCACCAGCACGTAGATCTCTGCCCTCTACATTTTCGTATAAAATTTCCCTACAAATACCCAAAAAAATCCCTTCCGAAAAACTTTAAAATGAATGACAAAAGACACATGTAGAACTTTGGTGCAATCAGCTGATATGAGAGATTGTCATGATCCACATGATAATGTTTGCCTTTTATACTTTAGTTATTTCTTTATGTTAAGTGGAAACTTATGCAGCTGGAAATTTGTTAGGGAGAAGAAAAGAATACAAGATGGGTTGTAACAAACAGTACAACAACATAAATCCACCAGCACGTAGATCTCTTTGTCCTCTACATTTTCGTATAAAATTTCCCTACAAATACCCAAAAAAATCCCTTCCGAAAAACTTTAAAATGAACAGATGGTCTAATGCCAGAACAAAGCACAACTCAGGTTTATCACAATTGGTACCAGAGCACAAGCTGGATCATAACAAGTACAATTAAAGCACAATTTAGGTCTTAACAGAGAGGAGGGGGGGGGGGGGGGGGGGGGGGGGGGGAACGTACCTATCAAGAAGCCAGAAGCACCGGCGGTAAAAATCAGGGTCATCTTCACCTCTTGCATAATAGACATGCACTCTTTCTTCATCACCAACCTGCTCTTATTTAATTTTAAAAAATATAAAAATAAGCATCACTAAGATACTACAGCCCATCAAAGAGAGTGCAGACATAACAGAATCATTTATTCATTTATACCGAGAGAAGCTAGCTTTTGTCACTTCTTGATTTCATCTAATGTTTTCTTTTTTTTCTTTTTCTTTTTCGTTTGTCTCTATCTGTGCATTGTTCACTGAGGTTATGATAACATTTTACACTTTCACTTTAGGTATCAGCGTACTTATGCAATTGAATCTGCAAGACTTGACCTTTAGCTTCTCATGAGCTTCTTGCACTGATTTTCCATCCTTTTTCTTTCTCCAGTTATGCCCGTCCTTTCTAAAGTTTCTTACCACCTTCCGATCATACAAGAACACTGAACCACCTACCTCAAAGAAGCCAAAAGTTAAGAAACAAAAATAACAACTTTCTAGACCAACATACCAGTCAAGTGCATGCAAATTGAATTGCACTCGATTAAAAACAAAAATAATAGTTTGGTTTCGACTACTTCATTGGGTCCAATTCAATGAATTGGAACTAAAGTGGGTGCTCCTGCAAGTGAACCGCCTTTGACTCAGCTGTACCAGCTGTTGCAGTCATTGTCCCTATGTTACACTATGCACCATACTGATCATGGGTATAAACACCTATACAGATTTGCTAACACACCATGCACAAATGCATAAAAAGAGAGAGAGAAAGTACTAGATGGATTTTGAACAGGCTCAGGATGAACTGGGAGTTTGAGAAGGTTGTGATTAGATAGAATGGCATGAATTTCATTCGGCCTAAACCACCCTGCTGCTGCCTTTTTTAGTTTCTCTTCTATATTCAAGGCTGTTCATTATAAATAAGTCAGTCAATCACAATACTGAAATTTACAATAATTGACCATTGATTTCAAATAATAATATAAAAAGTGACTGAAAAATAAAATTTAATAATTAAGGAACCAAACTTGCAGTTTCCAGATTCTGCAGATATCGGGGGAGGGGGTTTCATATTTTTCTTCGTTTCTTTTTTTTTCTTTTTTTTTGAGGTGAAAAACCTAGTGAATTACAGAGTTTGATGCATACTTTAAATTTAGAGGGATATACTTCTGATTTAGAGATTGCTAGTAAAGAGTTGGAAGGCATTTAAAATGTTAATAATTGGCTCAAGATCTTATACTAGCAACCTATCATACAGCTACAGCTACAGCTACCTATACTCTCAGTAACTAAAATACAATAAAAAAAATTACAGGTTCATGCCAGTCCATATATGAAAATCTAAATTAGGTCAAATCTTATAAAAAAGGACAAAAAAAAAACACTAAACCACAATAATTAGTCACTGTTATGCCTGAAATTTTGAACAAAAGTAAAGGGTCTGATTCACAATACTGAAATTTACAATAATTAACCATTAATTTCAAAGAATAATAGTAAAGGTCATCGATTAATAATGTTTTTGAGGTAGTAGGTGAAAAGCCTAGTGAATTACAGAGTTTACGAACTTCAAAATTTAAAGGGGTATACTTCTGATTTAGAGATTGCTAGTATAGAGTTGCAAGGCATTTAAGATGCTAATAATCAGCATAAGATTTTGCACTAGAAACCTATACACACAGTTGCTATAATCGAATAAAAAATGACAATAAGAAATCAGTAAACCACGAAAGGAGGCCACATGCTACACACCTTTGACGGTGGCAAAGCCATGGATCTCAGCTCCAGCGAGGGGCGGCGACTCGTCAGTATCTCCCATCGCTGCTTTAGAAAGAGAACAAAAGTGATTTGGAGAGGGGATGCGGAGAAGAGAGGGGTAAGAAGATTAAAATATAAAAAAAAAAGGGTACCCGATATTCAATAACAAATTAACACCGCGATCAACTAAATTCAACTGTATTAGTTTCTTGAAGATTTCGTTCGGGGAATATGCAGCGTCGGAGCAGTAGCTTTTCCAAATTAGCAGCCGAGTTTACCCCGAATAATTTGTTTACTGTTAACTGGTCATCAGATCAATTCCTCCAGTGTATCCGTAACGACCGTCTCCAGTTCCCGAAACGAGGGGAATTAATGTAAATATATTAGGGGTATGGCTATGGTCTATGGGCCGAATATTTTATTAATAAAAAATAAATAAATAAAATATTGAAATATGGAATTGTTTTTAAATTTTTTTGAGATATAAGTAGAACAGGTTCAAATATCATGTTTCATGGGACGCGACTAATTAATCCGTCCAAATTCCTTAATTTAATTAACATTAACAGTAATTTAGTGGTGGAAAAAAAAAAATAAACTGGACGAAAAAGAAAGACCCGTCCACAATTTCACTGATTAAAAAAAAAAGGCCGGATGGAGATGTAAGACCCGTCCGAGTTACTGCCTTCCGAAAAAGATTCTTTTATATATATTATATTATATTTTGTTTTTATATTATATTATATTAATATACTTATATATATTATATTATTATATTAATATACTTATTTATATTATATTATGATAGAACTAGTTGTGCTTAACTCCAAAATTCATTAAATCGGTTTCAAATGATGAATCCTAACCGTTAGAATCTGCCTATCTTACGAGTGATGCATCTACATGTGAAAATTTTAAACATTTGAATTAATTTAGTATAAAGTAAATCGGTCAAAATTAAAAGGTTAATAAATTAATTTTAGTGCATTCATTTTTTGAACTTTTTTTACTGCTTGATTTTATACTAAATTAATTCGAACGTTTAAAATTTTCACATGTAGATGCATCACTCGTAAGGTAGGCGGGTTTCAATGGTTCGAATTCATCATTTGAAACCGATTTGATTAATTTTGGAGTTATGCTCACCAAACACTTTAGTGAGCTTAAGAACACTATAATTCTACTTATAATATAACCTAATAATATATATATAAAATTATCATATAATATAATATAATATAAAAAACAAAAAATAATATTATATTATATAATATAATGATATTATAAGTATATTTATATAATAATTTAATATAAAAAATATAATATAATATATATAAAATTATATTATATAAAATTATATATAATAATATTATAATATTATAATATTCGTAGTTATATTAAGGTTCTAGGACGGGTCTTACTTTTCCGTCCGGGTTGGCTTTTTTTTATTTTTACTAGAGAAGGTTTAGATTTTTTAAAAATTCTGGACGGGTCTTCCTTCCCTGTCCGGTTTTTCCTCTTCTTTTTTTCTCTTCCACGACTAAGCTGCTGTTAGCGTTAATTAGGTTAAGGAACCTGGACAGGTTAATTAGTCCCGTCCCATGGGACGGGATATTTGAGCCCGTTCTACTCTTATCTCAAAAAAATCCAAAAACAATCCCGTATTTCAATATTTTTTTTTCTATTAATAAAAAATTCGGGTGTTGTGGGTTGTATAGAGGGCTATGATGCTACAGCTCAATATTTGAGTTTTCAAAATTATAACGGTCGATCCAAACCGTTTATCTTGTTCTTCATATTAATATGTGTTTGAAGCAATGTTCTAAATAGCGCCGCTATAGCGTTTTTTTTCCATAAAAGCTATGGTGCTATGCCCAAATAGCTCCGCTATTTGGGTATAGCGCAATTTTTTTAACTCGGCCGCTATAACACGATAAACGCTATTTAAATTATTGGTTTGAAGACCAAATTTTACATTTTTTGGAATTTTTTTAGATAGGTAGAAAATCAATTGATCTAAAAAATTATGCACCATTCAGATATTTGATTTTCTACTTATCTAAAAAAATAGTAAAATTTCCAAAAAAAAAATGTAAATTTTGGTCTCCAAACACATATTAATATTGAGAACAAGATAAACGGTTCGGATTGAGCATTAAGATTTTGAAAACTCAAATATTGAGCCGTAGCACCATAGCTTTATCCAATATATTAGATAGAAGATCATGTGTATGAGTAGGAAAGGAGGAGATACTTAAATGATATTTAGAAAAATATTATGATTAAATTTACATATAATTTTCATATAATTATGACAAAACGCACTAGATTATACAATTATTTTTTTACTTATCCTCTCCCTCTAACATTGATTCAAACGTGAAATTCTTATTTTACCTATTTAGGAGGTAATTTATATTTCCGTAATTCCGCACCAACATGGTTCTATAAAGAATTTCTGGATGAATCTTTTCACACTATCTATGAATGGAAAAACGCATTTCTCTATTTTAAATGTACTTACAAAATATGTTAGTCTCGCTATCTTGGAAATGATATCCTTGACGAAGTTTTTTTGTGCGGAGCTTTTTATCTGGTTCGTTCGGATTAGATGGATCAGATTAAAAGTTCTACAAATTTTGAGAAATTTGTTTTTTTTAAGAGAAAAGGTTTTTGTCCACAGCCTTCTGTCCACTATTTGTCCACAGCGCTATCCATCCCGTGTTTAACTAAATTTAACGGACACCGGTCCCCACTTCTAACCACTTACTCCGCCTATTTAACCTTCCTTCTGTGCCTCTATTCTCATTTTCAAAATATTTCTTCTTCGATCAACTTGTTTTCTTTCTGAGGCGATTTCTTTCCGATATTTTTTTTTGCTTTACAGAGATAAAAATTTCTGAATCTAAAAATCGATCGATATCTGAAAAAGAATTTCTTCTCTGATATCTTAAATTTTTGAAGCGATTTATCCTCCGTAAAGCGGCTAAAAATTTCTGAGGCTATTTCCTTATTTGCGTTGAAATTTTTTGAGGTGATTTCATTTGAAAAGGATTTCTGAGGCGATTTCTTCCGTGACTCTATTCACCACATCGGAAGTTGTTTCTGAAATCTCTTATTCTTATTCTTCCGATATCTTAAATCAATCGATATTTTAAATCTTTCTGAAAGTCAGTAAGATATCGAAAGTTGTTTCTTCGATCTCTTATTCTTATTCTTCCGATATCTTAAATCTTTCTGAAAGTCAGTAAGTTATATTTGAAAAAGGATTGGACCAATTGATCGTGGAGCGCGATCAAATAAAAGTTGTTTTTGTTGAAGAGCACGGCAAAATTCAAATCTAGTAAGTTATTTTTGTTAAATTTGTTATTTTCGTTGTATGCAGTAACAGATCTAACATTTCAAATGAAAACTGGAGGAAAGAGATGATAGAGATGAGATATGGAATATTGATTTGTTAATTTTACTGTATTGTCTCGTTAATTTTACAGTATTCATTTGTCATTTTACAGTATTCATCTTGTGAAAATCTGGAGGAAATAGATGATAAAGAGGCGATATGGAGTATTAATCTGTTAATCTTACAGTATTTTCTTGTTAATTTTACAATATTCATCTTGTGGAAATCTGGAAGAAAGAGATGATAGAGAGGTGATATGGAGTATTGATATGTTAATTTTATAGTATTGCCCCGTTAATTTTACAGTATTCATCTTATCATTTTATAGTATTCATTTTGTGAAAATCTGAAGGAAAGAGATGATAGAAAGGCGATATGGAGTATTGATTTGTTAATTTTACAGTATTTATCTTGTAATTTTACAATATTCATCTTGTAATTTTATAGTATTCATCTTGTGAAAATCTAGAAGAAAAAGATTCAATTTTACAGTTTTGCTGATTCAATTTTACAGTATGCAAGATTCAATTATAAATTTTACTGTGTAGAAGATTCAATTTTACAGTATACAAGATTCAATTGAAAATTTTACAGTATACAATATTCGATTGAAAATCTGGAAGAAAAAGATGATAGAAATGCTTCTTACTCATCCGAACAATATTCAATTGAAAATTCTACTGTATACAAGATTCAATTTTACAATTCTGCTAATTCAATTTTACAGTATACAAGATTTAATTGTAAATTTTATTATGTAGAAGATTCAATTTTACAGTTTACAAGATTCAATTGAAAATTTTACAGTATGCAAGATTCAATTTTACAGTATACAATATTCAATTTTATAGTATACAAGATTCAACCCAGTGTTAATAACCGCTAATAACTAACTCTAACTACCAATAATTTCCTACAACTGTAATTTCCGAAAGTACAGTTTGAAAGTACATTTATTTTGTCATGTTGTGCAAGTTGTAATCTTTTTCTAACTATCATGGGACCACTTCAAATAGTTGCTGGATGTTTTGTGATTAAGTAATATTTTTTATGTGATATATTGTATAATTATACAGCATGTATAAGTAATTTTACAGTATTCGTGCAAGTCAAAGCTGTGGACAAATGGTAGACAAAATATTGTAGACAATTAAAAGCCTCCAAAAACTCCGCAGAGGATACGCTTCCTGCTATCTGGTGCGTCCGTTATCTTATTCTTGTATTTTTAGTTACTTTCCATAATACACCCCCTCTATTATCTTCTACCTAATATCTCCATCACATCATAATTATCCCTAAATCACTTTTCAAAAGAAAAAATAAACAAGAGGAACTCATGATTTCGAATTTGTATTAATTTAAGTTAATTCTAATTAAAATAAATAAAGGGCATAAAACGATCCCCAAAGAAAGTAATAAAGGGGATAAGGTCGTTTTGACTTAGAAAGCATAGATGGCTGCGTAATTTCGACAACAACAACTGTTGATTTCAAACAATAGTCGGATGAAAGCGAGACTATGAATGAGTACGACCAACGTTTAAAAGACGACAAATTGAGAATAAGAACATTTTATAATGAACTTTCTAGGTGAGGTCAGATATTTTTTTGCTAAATAACAAGATATTATTTATAAATTTATAAATTAAATTGTCAAAAAATAATGAAAAATAAACGTATTAAAACTAATGTCAAAAATTTGTTCTTTTAACCGTTTGATTTTAGATTGAAAATTAATAAAATTTGACACGTAAATGCAAATTTCATGAAATAAATTGATTTTAACAGTTTACTCCTAACTATTCTACTTTTTTATAGCTGCGGTTAAAAAGGAAAAGCATTAGAAAACCGTACAAATTCTTTATCTACAATAATTTGATCCTATTAACGAAATACTTACCACTCGCCTTGATAGTTTTGGGATTTTTATAAAACATTTGAGCAATCATAAATAATTACATATGCAATTAAAAGAAAGATAGATGCACGTAATAGATTAAGCATTTGTTGACATTATTTCGAGGCTATTAAAAACACTTATCCACAACCTGCTGTTCCAATTTAATAATTGTGGAAATGTTCGAAAAAAACAATTCTGATAATTGTTGGTATAAATTTGTTTACTTTACGTTCATATTACAATATATATGATAGATAATTAATGTGCACTTACATATTGGTTAATGTTTATTTAATTATATATTACATAATGCACAATTATTTATTTAATTTAGACGCAAACTGTCACACATTTTTGACTTGGTCAAAACTTCCTTTTGTTACTGTCAATAACTATTTTACTTCAAAGCAAAAAAATAATAATAAATAAATAAATAAATAACTATTTTACACACTTGACTAATGCAAAATACACACTTGTCAATTATATAATAAACAAACTACTTATAGAATACACAATTAATACTTAATTATTCAAATTACTTAGGGTATGTTTGGATGTAGAATAGCGAGAATAGCGAGAACAACGAGAATAGCGTTGTTCCGATCCATCCAAACATACTCAGGAACAATGAGAATAGCGTTGTTCTCGCTATTCCTACAAAAACATGAAATAGCAAATGAACTCTCTCAAAGTCTCAATCCCTACAGTAGCTATTCTAAATGTTCAATCCAAACAACTTCCGAATAACTTTGAGTTAGCTCTATTCTTAAATAGTAGCTGTTCTCGCTATTCTTAATCTACTATTCTCAATAGTAGCTATTCTCGTTATTCTCTAGTGCATCCAAACGCACCCTTACATAATACACATTTTTCACTTTTTCTAAAAGTTTCTCCAACAATAAATTAGGAAGTGCGTAAAGACGGAGACTCAAGTATAATAGTCCTCAAAATATATAAACGGTCCAAGTGTTTTAAAAAATGGCCATTTAAGTCGATTAATCGACCGATTAGTTGTTGGCGGCGATAAAACTGTTACGGATTTTTCCGACTAATTAATCGATTATTTTCAACTAATTACTTAGCAGTACCATATCCGTCCAATAAACGCATACCACTATTTACTGTACCGAACAACACACTGTCATGAGTAAAGATCTTCTAAGGTAATGCACTGATTGAGCCTCAATCCCAGATCATTCGATGATAATCCCCAGATCAATTTTATCCAAACTTGTAATACATTGGAGCCCTTTAAAATTTGTATTAGTATATAATGAATGAACATTAAATTCGGTGTCATTACCACAGTCCACAGTCAGTAGCGGTCCTTGTGGAAATCTACATTTAATGTTCAAAGCACATTGTGTACTTTGTATCGGTTGGTTAATTATATTTTTTTTAAAGTATAGTGATAGCGAACGAGAAACCAACTTTTGACATCCAAGTACCCAATTTTCTTATTGATTGCGATGCATGCCATTTGCTGAGATGATCGAATCTCTCTAGTGTGGATACATTGCATCGGTAGATTCGTCGGCAGTTCGTCAATTATAGATGGTTAGTTTTTAATTTTTATAGTCCGATAGCGAGAGAATCCAACTCCTTGCTTTCATTTCTGCGACCAACACATGTTATAGCGAGTCAAGCATATTACTTTTGTTTGCGAAAAAACAGTAAGTGGTCGATAAGTCTAAATTTATAATCAGGAACATAATCAGAATAATTAATAGAATGAGATGAAAAACAAAAGCAGATTACTTTTGTTTATGCAAAAATAGTAAGTGCTCGATAAGTCTAAATTTATAATCAGGAGCATAATCAGAATAATTAACAGAATGAGACAAAAACAAAAGCAGATTACTTTTGTTTAAGCAATAATAGTAAGTGGTCGATAAATCTAAATTTATAATCAGGAACGTAATCAAAATAATTAACAGAATGAGATAAAAAAACAAAAGCAGATTACTTTTGTTTACACAAAAATAGTAAGTAGCCGATAAGTCTAAATTTATAATCAGGAGCATAATAAGAATAATTAACATAATGAGACAAAAACAAAAACATATTACTTTTGTTTACGCAAAAACATTAAGTGGTTGATAAGTCTAAATTTATAATCAGGAGTGTAATCAGAATAATTAACAGAATGAGATAAAAACAATAGCAGATTACTTTTGTTTATGCAAAAAAAGTAAGTGGTCGATAAATCTAAATTTATAATCAGGAGCGTAATCAGAATAATTAACAGAATGAGACAAAAACAAAAGCATATTACTTTTGTTTACGCAAAAACAGTAAAAGGTCGATAAGTCTAAATTTATAATCAGAAGCGTAATCAGAATAATTAACAGAATGAGACAAAAAAAAATAATAAAAGATAATTTTGTCATTATTTAAATATTAAGTATATTTTTGTTATTTTATGAGAAAAATGTACAAATAACATTATATTTTGAAGAAGAAAAAATCAGGAGTAAATTTATAATTTTATGAAGTTTAAGTACATCTTTATATTTTTTTTAAAGAAGTACAAAATATAGAAGTATATTTTAAAATTTCTTTTGAGTCAGGGACAAGTGCCTACCTCTGACACCTGGCTCCACCATTGTTTATAATTCGGTTACAGTATGAATATTTAGAAATAGTTAATTTGTTTTATAAAAATAAAAATTTCCATGAAATTTATGAATAATCCGGTACAATAGTATATTATTCCTATAGTTCGTCAAATTAAAAAATAACTCGATAAGATGCTGATAAAGAATTAATTCGGATATTATTCAAAAACCTTATTATTATATTCTGTTGAATTGTTCCTTGGAAAAGATGATAGAATGCGGACTCTAAAGAAAATTCAGATCTAGTGAAGTAACTTAATTTTTGAATTTTAAATCAAGACCGCTCAATTTGAATTCATGATAATTTGTTCAAAATGGAGCACGTATCTTGAGAGATAAATTCGAATCACAAAGCAATCTCAAACAATGAATTTAAATTGGACGGTCCTAATCCAAAACCCAAAGACTGAGTTACTTTAGGGGATCCGGACCGCTCTAAAGAGATTTCTTCTTGTTAGCTAAATGAATTCAAACATCCTTTTTTTCACATTAATTCAAACATTTTTCCTTTTTAATTGGATATAGATGAACTTTATATACGATGTCACTGAGACGTCAGCTGACTCCAATCCCCATTTCCCTTCTCAATGGAGCAGTTGATAAAGGCATAGTCCCCCTACAGGAGAAACATGGGATCGATTCTGCTTGGAGACAGAATTGGAGCCTACGGACTTTACTCACAAGAAAAAAAAAAAATAATGATAAAAGTCTGAAAGAGTCAGAGAGCATTTGTCCCACAAGCCCTGCTGGCTATTGTTTTTTTGTTAAACTCAGTTAGTTGCATTATTCACCTTTTAATAAAGTTCCTCAATTGCTCTACTTTTTTTTAATAAAGTTTTTTTTTTCTTCCTGCTTTCTCCATTTCGGTCATTTTTATTAATACCCTCCAAAAAGAACTTAATTTTAAAAATGTCCCTGCCATTTATTTTTTTTCAAAACTGTCTCAACCGCCAAGCCCACAAGCATCCCAATAAATCACCAAGCCGCCTCTTGCAGAGGCGGACCAGTCCACTAGTGGACAGCCCCTGCAGAGGCAGTCCTCTATTTTTTTTTTAGAGATATTAATATTTTGATTTAAATAATTTTGTGAAGAAAAAAAATGTATTGTTTAGAGTGTACGCCAAAAAATAAGACACTCCATATATTTTTGAAGTTATGTCGTAACTCTTTAACTTTTGTCAAATCAACGTTTTACTTTCGTCAAATCACCACTCAAAAAAATAAAAGAGCAAATTGGAACACCACACTCAAAGAATCCATATCTTATGGGACCCGAGGTGCAATTTATATAGACGGTCCAGATTAATTCTCAGCCGAAATAAATTCAATGTCTTAAGAAAATATAAGAGTCTATTTCAAGATGCGTGCCAAGTTAAAAAAACATTTCATATTTTGTAATTGAACCTCAGGTATCTAGGATCTTAATTCCACACTCAATAGCGGTGCAATAGTGCGCTATAGCGGCGCAATAGCGTTTTCAAACCTCTGTCCATGCACAATCACCCTAGACTAACCTCTGGTATGGTACCAAGTCCAAACTCAGCAGCCAAGTACTAAGCAAAAACCGTTGGTATAGTGTAATGCACTAAAAAAATCAAATTTGACATTTGCTGGTAAATCAGTAAGTATGGATTGATATAGGGACCAAACTGTAAAAGCGATTACACCAGCATGTAGAGTATTAAAAAATATACCGAATTCACACAAATTTTAATTTATTTGGATTTTTCTACAGTTAGTTATGAATTTTCAAAGTTTAGTTTTCGAAAAAACTTTAAACAACCATAACTTTGGCTAGGAAAGTCGGATTTGCGCGTATGACCACTTTTTGGAAAGGAGGAGACGAGATGGATTTGAATATCACCCGGGGGTCTCTAAAGCATCATAATTTAAAAAAAATGCCTCAAAAACTCTGTTTAAGTTTTCGTTCAACAGTAAACCTACAACGATCGATATTTTGTTTAGTCAAAAGCCTAAGATTATTCAAGAATTATTTATATAATTATTTTAAAATTTATTTACTATTTATTGTGTTCATTTTCCTATCTTCGAGCAAATGGTATATGTTGACAATAGTAAAATAATCCAATTATTTTCTCTGGCTCTCCAATTATTCTCTAAAAAAAAAAAGTTGACATCATTGATGCTATCTAACCATATTTCCTTGTATATATTTGAATAAAATAAATTATTAAGAATCAAGGCCAAGTTCTTAATTAGTGTTATGTTTAGACTTGTGATATTCAACTAACAAATCAAATCAAAGTTATAAAGAGTCACGACATCTCACTCATAAATATATCAAATGTCTTGTTTTTTGGCATATAAGAAAACTTTTTCTTCACAAAATTATTTAAATCAAAATATAGATCTGTCTAAAAAAAATAGAGGACCGCCTCTGGAAGGGGTGGTCTGCTAGTGGACTGGCCGGCTTTTACATGGGGCGGTCTAGTGGTTTATTGGGCTACCCTGTTGGGTTTCGGGGTAACCAAAATCCGTTTAGGCTTAAGCTACGGAAAGACCGTAGAACAAAAATTTATAAGGCCAACTTAAGCTCAGGATTAAACGGGGTATGTCAGGAAATTTTCCAAGGCGGCCCACCTTCAGTATTCCTTTGACATCAAAACTCAATTTAATCCTTTTACAGATCTACTCCATGATTGGTTTCTAAAACTTTAATCTACTTACCAATTAAATAGATTAATATAACATATTTATACCTTGTTTCCAAATCATAGTTGGAATGCAGACCGAGCGAGAAGAGCGACATCGGGAATGACTCATCTCGGAGCATCAGACGTCTGATGCCTCTATCGGTTATCCACCAGGACTAACCAGAGAGCGATTTATTTATTTTTTCAGAAAATATCATAAACCGCAAAATTCTGCAAAAACACTATTCATGGGAAAAAAGACGAAAATCCGTAAACACGAATTTTTGGTTACTCAGTTTCATCAATGAGCAAAACTGACATATCACGAAATTCGATAAAACAATATTCATCGATCCCGTAAATATACTCCACAACAACCCGCAAGATTATACATCAACTACGTATAACTTTCTTTTCTCAATCGAAACACTATTTGGGAGAGAAACCGAGAAAGAGAGAAAATACCGATTCGATTCTGCAAGAAACGATATGAGTGAATTAGTGAATTTTCTCTCTACCCCTCCACCCCTATTTATAGGGTTTAGGGTCAGTTGCCAAAAGACCAAAATGCCCTCCAAGTTCGACCTATTTACAAGATATGTCATTGAATGGATAAGGATGATGACATGTGGATAAGATTGATGACGTGTCATCTGGATAGGATCGATGACACGTCATGCGGATAAGGACGAATCTGAAAAGACCCGAATGCCCTCAGCCAGAATACAAATAATATTCGTATAATTATTCTGAACAATTATATTTCTTACGGTTGTTGTTTTGATAATTTATACAGCGTACCGTGTACATTTATAAATTAACCGGTTAACTTTTATACAACGTGTCACACACGCTTATAAATTAACCAATATTTTTGCTTGTTATTTTTACATAATATTTATAATTTAATTATAACACGTATACTTAATTATAACTATCTTACTATTGATCATAACCAATTTATAATCAATCACAATAAGATTCTCCGATTAACTCCTATATGTGTGATCCAATAAGATCTGTGTTATGTTGGTAAATAGAGTTAAAACTGTTTTAACTTCTATAATCATGAGCGGCATCTGGCAACACATCATGACCATCCAATTACACAGATGATGCTGTACTGTACAATATCACAATCCAGTAAACTATTTACTTGTGTCTGTTCTTCTGTCTCATAGCTATTAGATTAGTTTCAAGGTAGATATGTGTCATCCTTGTTAACTGAATCTTTTCTTGATCTTGAGCAGATTATCAAATATAATTACTCTTGTAATTATACCGCTAGCAGATAATCTTACTCTATCAAGGGGCCCAGTGATGCTATAGCTCGTATAAAATACGAGGGACAAATAGTATTCTTGGTAAACTATCACTTCCTCAGCTAAGCTATACATATGGAAAAGCTATCCTTATGACTACTTTTTACGGACAGCGTTAGATAACAATTACATATACATATTTCTCAGTGGGAACGATAAATACCTCATACTGTAGAACCTGACACTGAATGAAACCATAAATGACACGAACACAATTCTATTTAATGTTTCATTCGGGGTCTGTCAAATATCATGTTCCTAGAACATGTATCTATGTGATTAAAATGACATCTCGTGTCAGGTGGTTTGTAAAACTTAACCATCTTTTAATTCACATACTAACTCTATCGCGGTAATTAGTGTTCCTGCTAATTACCTTGGTCAGTGACTTTTTAAGAGTATATGTCATCTATATTATGGAGTTCTACAATTTCAGTCATGAACTCGAAATGATCCATAAATTCAATAATAGTCAAGGCAACAAAATGATATATAAATAAACATTCAATTCTTGAACAAAGCTTTATGATAAATTATCGTATTATTAACTTCTAGATTATTACAAACTAACAGTCTAACACGCCCATGGGCCTAGCGGTCGGAACAGTTTTGAAAAAAAAAAACAGATGGCAGAAATATTTTGAAAATTAAGTTTTTTTTTTGAAGTATTAATAAAAATGGCCGCCACCTTTTCCTCTTCAACTACGTTTCTATTTTCTGCAATTAATGACTGTTTGCTTTGCTCTCCGTTTATTCTTCTTTTTTGTTGAATTTCCGCACAAATACATTTATGAAAACAAGAATTCCAATTACAGCACTAAAAAAATCTGAAGAATTTTACAAGCAATGAGAAATAAAATTTCAATTATGAATATTAAAATGTACAAAATAACCTATATCAAGTTTATTCTTAACCAAAGAAAAATTCAGATCTTAACATTCAAAATGTATTTTGCACTTGTGTTTTGACGCGACAGGTGATGTGTTAAACCGTATCGAGTTAGCTCAAAATCTACAAATGACGCCCAACAGAATAGGAAGTTTAGATCCCCTAATTCCCTAAAGTAACATAAATTTTGAATCTATCCAAATCATGTTCGAGAGGCCTCCTGCATTTTCAATTTGGATTGAAAATCTAGACCCACATTAAATCAAGGGTTCAACATGTCTAATACGGAGACAAATCTGCTGTTATACTTTTGGAATAACATGAACATAATTTTTTTTCATACAACTGTTCAAATTTATTCATACACAAATTTCGACGAAAATCAACAATTGAATGTGGAAAAACAGATTCATGTTATCCCAAAAGAATAACAGCTGATTTCTTCTCCCTAATACGTGCCTATCAAGGGTGGATGGAGGTAGAGCCTAACAGGTGTTAAGCAACTCTTATAAATTTTTATTTTTATTTTTATCCTTTGAAATTTCTAAATTTTATAAAATTGTTAGTACCAACTCCTCTCGTAATTATGTAATAGTTATTAATCCAGTCTTCAATCTCAATATTTTAGTACCACTCCTGGTGCCTATCCACGTGTCCTATCATGTTATGGATGAGCAGATTTAGGAGTAATGTTGTGCTTACACATGACACGACAATGACATACTTCTTTTTAAAAACATGATTTACACCTGACAAATAGACAAAAGTCAACCAAAATAACAAATACTTCAGAGTTCAAACAACAGCACTGGTAAAGATCTCGACCATTGCTTCTCAAACTTCTCTGCAGCTGTCTGTAATCGTCTTAAAATTCCGGAAAATGTGAATTGAGAACAACTACAGTAAAGATCCAAGTGGAGTTGGAGCTGAACTGAGGAGATTTGAGAGGAGCTTGGAATGGCTGGCAGTGGCAGGGCCCGGCAACCAGTTGTAGGATGAAGGGGGAAAGAACAACGGCAGCAGCCGGCTGGGAAGGAGTCTGATCAAATTTAGAGACTCTTTCTCAGTCACACTCTCTCTCTTCCTCTCTCTGTTTTCAAAGCATTGAACAATGCCTTTGAAAGAACAAGGTATGATGTAATGATGGATACCGTATTACCGTGTAATAAAGTAATTACAAACATTACTTTCCGATACTTACTTCATCAGAGATTGCCTGTTCATTAATATCATCACCAATAAAAAAAAAACTAGACAAATAACATAGAAAAATAACCAGAGAAAATTTGTGATTTTGGTTAAATTTTCCTACAAGCTAGGAGAGAATAATAGAGTGAAAAAAACAAAAATACAAGGACTGAAGCCCCCAACTATATTATAAAAAAACATAATAATCACCCAGAAGGGATTCAAAATACCTCATAGACTAATTTGGTACCCGGAAAAATCCTTAATTCTTATTCTGTTCATTAGAAATGTAAAAAAGAAACAAAATGCACTTAATCTAACCAAAAAGATGGTTATAAACTTATAATCTTCATTTCACCATCTTTGTTAAGGGAGAAGAAGCTAAGGGAGTAAACGAGAAGTTTCCAGAGTATATGGCTTCTTTTTCTGTTAACCAAAGAAAATTTTGTTATCTGGCTACTAAACTACATCATGAAAAGATAAACATTCTAAATTGTTTTATAAACTAACCAGTCAAAGAAAGGGAAGTTGATTCTCTCCGCACGTATCTTGCCATTGCCTATAATAAAATACAGAATTTAAATATAAAATCTCATAATTTCACAACTAAAGTTCCTCAATAAATTATCAGAAATAATAATGAAATATGCCTGGACAGAAATGGAAGCAGCCTCTTTCATAGAATCTGAACCATCCTCTGAGAAAATATTTCTGTTAAAATAAAATAAAATTCGTAACAAAAAAATCTCAGTAAGGCTTTTCAACTAATTGACCCAAGAATATTCTAAAATAACAAAATTTCCAGGATTGCAATGAAAAAGAAATAGCTTTTCAACTGATAATTAAAATTAGCATTTGCACAATAGACATGTAAACCAGCAAGGGATGTTGAAAATAAGTTCTTTTTCTTTATAACATGACAAAATAAATTAAGAAAATAATACCTCCATAAAACATTGGCGAGATCTTGATGCTTGGCTTCTTGTGTCAAAGCCGCATCATATGCCACTATGTTCCCATAAAATATTTTCTCCAGATCTTTCATCCATTTTATCAATAGTAAGTTGACCTATCACAACAGAACCTAAGTTAGACAAAACAAATTCCAAGCTGTTACAATATGAGCAAGGGTTCTGCCTCCGTTACATATTTGAGTTATTTTCCGTGTTTTCTGAGATTTCAGAATGAAGTGAGACTTGGGAGCATTATACAACAACACAAAACAATCTCTGTTTTCTCTTCTCTCTTCTCTGGCATGCTTCATGTAGAATTACATCAGTAAATGTGGCTAACCAGGTTAAGGATTTGAGATTGATTAAAAGTTATGGAGGAAAATTAGGGTAAATTTTACAAACATCAAGCTCAATTCAGCATTATTAGAGACTGCTTGCAATTTCAGAGGAACCAGTTCTGTACAAGACCATACCAGTGACATCAGTAACTTGCACAATAGGCAGGATCCCGGCTCAGTGGTTAAATTTGCATTGCTAGGTTCTAGTAAGATTATCAGCATGTATTCCAGAAACTAGATGGTAACTGAAAAGCAGAGAAAATATACCCCGGCCTTAGAAACCCTTAGTTCAAGGTCGTGATTGTAGATTTCATAGAGATATTGACCAAATTCAGTGCCTTCTTTCCCTTCTTCTTTCAACCGGCGCAACACAAGCCACATGTGAAGCATAAGTAGGGAATATGTTGTTTTAAATGTCTTCTCCAAGTTAAAAACTGAACCAAAAAATATTTATCATGAAACTAATTGAATCTTAGAGCTCAAGTATAATGAAACTTCTTTCAGCAAACCACGTGAAGCATGTCAAGTTGAAATTAAATGCAAAGAAAAAGATATATTGTGAAATAACAAAAGAAGTATCTAGCTTGGAAAACAATTTGCTAAGCTCAAATGGAATTAGCAATTTTCTGAGTCTAATTATATTTATCCAACTGCAGTAATATCAGCAAAAGCAACTTCATATAGATTCCAGTTTCTAAGGATAAGATTTAGTTGAATGACTGTCTAAATTTCAGCAACATCAAAATATTCAGCAAATTTGTGGAATACAATTCCATCAAACAAAGTATGGTAACAAAGAGCACGAACCATCATAGATAGGAGGTTTGTCAACCTGAGAAATAATTCTCTTATAAACTATATTTGCCCCTCGAATAGACTTGCTTTGTTTACTATAGAACAAAAGTAACTTAAGCATAAGCCGCTTCATTCCCAAAAATTCTGGTTCTTCAATTCTTAGAGGAGAATCTTTTGCCAGAGCCAGTGAACATGGCTTAGACCAAAACATGGCATTCAGGTTAACCTTCACCTGTAAAAAGAAAATCGATCAATAAAGTAAAATAAAGAAGAAATCCAATTTGGACATTTATTCTGTAGCAACAATTGGAAATTAGAAAAAAGTTGGTGAAAATAGCATACGTGCATCATGCATGCTATTGTTCAATGGTACTGTTATCTTTTATTTTTTTCTGTTTTTGCTTTTGTCTCTGCATTGTTTCTGGAGACTAACATTGTTTTTTGTTCTCATTTTAATTGCTCCTATTGCTAACATAAAAAACAGGCTTACAATGTTCTGTATAATATTTACAAACTGAATTAAAGGAAAGAAATACGCAAATCAATATCACCACGAATCATCTACTACTTCTTTCCAAATGAATTACCAGCACTCAGAACTGACGTAGTTGTACCAGTTTTTTTTTTTCCACTTCCCTATCGGATTCGATCCAATGATCCAATCCCAGTCATTGGTAAAAATGGAAAAGTGTTACCTCGGGTTTCTCTGATATGGTGGGAGGTGACGAATCAACACTAGCAGGGGCGACTTTAGAAGAGAAGGCATTAGCACTGAGAAAGCAGTAATAAGTGGTTTCTTTAGGGGTGCTTTTGGAAAATATATTCGTCTGAGATGCCAAGGCGGAAGAGAGGTGAGGCGCCGCACTTCTCAATCGCGATAACATCTTTACAAGTTGGGAACTAGAGAAGGAGCACGAGGGGAGGGGGGCAAGGGTTTAACACAGTGAAGACGAGGGGGGGGGGGGGGGGGGGGGGGGGGCGGGGCGGGCGACGCGGATGCACGACGGTCCACAAATTGTGGGATGGACCATTAGTGCACCGGGTTTAATCTGAAGTAAAAAACCAATAATAGACCGGGTTCAAATGCTTCGTTTTTTTATTATTTTGTGACTCTACTTTTTAATTTTTTTTAATAACAAAATATTATAATTTATATATTAAAATAAAGCTGTTAAATGTATTTATATTATTTTCACTATATTTATATAAAAAAATTATCACTTTTGGATTGTAGTTTATATGCATCAATAAGTTGAAAAATTAATCTCTATAATTTACCCACATTGATGTATTTTTTGTAAACTCTCAATACTAATTAAAATAAAATCAAAATGTCATGATCTTTTACGTGTGCAAACTCTCATGAAGAAATGTAGCTAAGAGTTTAGAAATAATATTTTTATTAAAATTAACTAATTTAATATTAAAAATACTTAGTTATATGATTATATTATTATTATTATGAGATACGCTATCGTGTTTTGCAAATTAAAGTGAGTGTTTTAATTTATGCTCATAACTCTAGTTCAAAGTTCAAATAGCCAATCCGAACTTCTCAACATGTTCTTCATATTAAAATGTGCTTGGAGACCAAATTTTACATTTTTTTTGAAAATTTTTACTATTTTTTTAGAATTTTTCAAAGTCAATGTTTTTCATTAAATTTTCAAAAAATAGTAAAATTTTTTCAAAAAATGTAAAGTTTGGTCTCCAAGCACATTTCAATATGAAGAACATGTTAAGAAGTTCAGGTTGATAATTTGAACTTTAAAACTGGAGATATAAGCATAAATTAAAACATCCACTTTAATTTGCAAAGCATGGTAGTCTATCTCTATTTTTATTGTTAGGAAAAAAAATTTATTTGCCACTCCAAAAATTAGAAATTAGTTATTTGCCACCTCAAAACTTAAAATTAGTTATTTGCCACTCCAAAATCATTAAATTAAGCAAATTGCCACCCTTGTACACTAAATTCAGATTTCTTATTTAAATTATTATGAAAATTCAACAAATTATAATATTGACCAAAATACCCATACTGAAGCACAGCACCAGACACCAGGCACTTCAGATTTCTGATTTGCTCCGTCAGTTCCCAAACCTAAGCACGGCACCAGGCGCCTCTCCCTCCGCACCGGCCTCTCTCCTCCGCCCGCCTCTCCCTCTCCAGTTCTCTCCTACGCTAGTTCTCTCCCCCGCCAGTTTAAATTTGATAACTTTTATCATCTAATGCATAGTAAACTTTGAGTAAACTCTTCATGGTATCTTCTCTTTTCTGAAAATACTGGAGCTAGCATATTGTATATGTCTTTAAAATTGTTGATATTTTTTTTCCTTACAGTCTTGAATTTTATGCAATTTGTGAAAACAAGAAGTTTAAAGAAGTGGCAAGAGAGAAGATGAACTGTCTGATAGTAAATACTACTAAAGAGGGAATGCCTAGAGTTATAGCAGTGGGATAGACCTTAGATCAATCCTTCTTTAATATTCAGGGAGGAATAAGGGAATGCCTAGAGTTATAGCAGATAACAAGTGCACTGAAGAAGCACTAGTATCAGGCATAAATCCAGAGTTGTTTCTGGTACAAGAAAGAATTGAGAGAGGTCAAACAGGTGCTTCTCCGCACTTACTGGTACAGAACAAGGGGTTATCAGAAGTAGAGAGTAGAAGTTACCGATAGATCCCAAAAAAAATCCGTATTTACAGAGGAGAAAGAAGTGGGCTTCACTTTTATTCAATAGTTAATTTAGTTTGCTTTATTTGCGTATTACCTGCTTTTGCTGCCTTTGAGGTCACAAATGCCCATGTAATATTTAAACTTTTATTGACATAAAATGGCTAAGGCTAAGGGTTTCTTCTCAAAAAAAAGAAAAAAGAAAAAAAAAGGCATAAATCAGGAATTAGGCTGGCAGGTGTCTACTGGCACATTCTGATACCTGCTGGCAAGCCTGTGAATGTAGTTGTGTTCTATTTTTTTACTTTATTCTCCTTTTCTATTACGCTAATTTAATTTTTCGAGTAGTTTGTAACCCTGGTAACAAAATTCCATTGTAAGCACTTTGTTTGAATTAATATAAGGTATGTCTAAGGGCTTTTTATGAAAAGAAAATCAGGAACTCGATAAATGAAAAGAAGAATGTTGATAGTAATATGTAGCAAGTTAAGAATGCAAGTATGACACAGTTTGTGTCACTGTAAATAAAATTGAAAGCGCCTCCGTATGCCGGGAAAGAAATTGAAAGCATGTGTTTTCTCTAGATGAAAGAGCAAAGGCCCCCTATCTCCTATATAAATTGCAATCAGAGCTTGGTACAAATCATAATGCCATTTCCAATACTGTGATGTCCATGTTATGAAGCAGCATTTGTATAGACTTACAACACAAACAATGCTTAATAATAAACAATCCAAATAAACCAAATAACAAGTAGCTTGAAACCTTCAAGTCATTTTTGAGAAGGAAGACTTGCGGTATGCTACTGACTGGTACCAGAGTCTAAATTATAAAACATTCTTCAAAATTCTTTTCACCAATTACAACTTCTCTTGAACTCAAGCACTGTTCTTCACTTACAAAAACAGATTAATAACAACATAACAAAAAATTAAACAATGCCAAAGGTCAATGTACACATTTGCATTATAGTCCCTCATTTTTGCAAAATGCAATAGTACACCAAAGTGGTGTTAAGCTGATGGTAAGAAACAACACAAAACAGAAAAAACAGAAAAAAAACACACACACACGCACATTACATTAACAACATAATTGATAAAATTTGTAACAGTATTCCAATAACAACATAGTTTGAACAAAATAAAAACATTACATTACTTCAATTAGCAAAACAATAAATTCACTAATTTGAACAAAACAAAAAGTAATAGCGTTGAACGCCAAGTTCTCTAATTTGAAATATTCTCTTTTTTGTTTATCTTTACTCTTTTCTTCATCTTCATCTTCATCTTCTTCATATGTTGTTTGCTTACCTTTGTAAGGGTGGAAGATGGCTCGACGAAGAAAAGGGTGGTGAGGAGAAGGTTTTGGCGAGTGCGTCCAGGCGATTGAAGAGAGATCCGCGCAGGGGTAGAGGCGCTGGAGAGAGCGGGGGTCGTGCTGGAGTGGGTGTGGCTGGTGATCAAGCTTTTCTTTCACTAGCGATATAAAAAACTAGAAGGGGATCGACTGGAAGGGAGAGTGCGTTTGGAAGGGGATCACTGGAAGACTGGAGACACCATTTGATTTAAGGGGGTAATTTTGGAAATACTAAAATATGTTTTATTATACACTACTTTTTATAATAATTTAAATTAGAAATCTGAATTTAGTGTATAAGTGTGGTAATTTGTTTAATTTAATGATTTTGGAGTGGCAAATAACTAATTTTAAGTTTTGGGGTGGCAAATAAAAAAAATTCCCTTATTGTTATTAGTATATATATGAAAAACAACTAGTTTATCATTAAAGAGTAAAGACTAATAGTTAATTTTTTATGTGTGTATTTTTTTTTCAATTTTGCACATGCATCATCATACCTTTTGAAAGAGTGTTATTACATGGATTTTTTATTACATTTCTTGCTGACAACCTTTTCCGTTTCAAAAATGGAAATTTTATTAGAATGAGTTGTCAAGTGAAAAATATAAGTTTTTAAAATTAATTTTTAGATCCATCAACTTTTTTCCTCCCAAAAGTGGAAATTTGTACACATTTGATTTTTGTTTATTTTAAATTACAACGTTTGTCACTAAATCATACTCAATTTCTTTGTGCCGTTTGAGATATGCACAAAAGGCATGCACAAGATTTGATCATACTCAATTTCTTTGTGCCGTTTGAGCTTAGAGGTAGTTAAATCATGCATTTATAATTATTTACCATATACAAGTACAACATTTATGATCTCATGCTCTATTAATTTTTACATCCATATTTAAAACCTTAAGTTGTGAAAGACGAGATAAATTAGTTGAATCTCAAATATGTACAAACAACTTGTTTCCTTTAATATTGAATAATGTATTGCATATACCATTAGGTTTTCTGTTGATAGTTTAAGGGGCACTATTTTTGTTGGTTTTTGTTTTTATCATGGGACATTGGAGGCACCAAGGAGCAATGAAATTCCGAGGTAATATTTCTCAAGAAAATGTGTTTTTCATTTTCAATAAAAAAAACAATTCCTAGAATCCGTGAATATTAATTTTGGAAAACACTTTTTTTTTTTACTTTAATATATATTGTAATCTACAACCATAAATGATGATAAAAATTGATTGTTTCTTATTAATTTACTGTCATTGTAGTTCAACACTTGATGATAATAATCGTGTTTATTTCTCAAAGTATTCACGAGATATTTAGCAAACTAGAAATCCAGTGCCAAGGCCGAAATCAGGCTTCGGTGAACCCTCTTTCTGATTCAAATTAGAATCCGGTAATATTTCTTTCTTCCATTTAATTTTGCATATTTAGAAATTAGACATATTTGCATATATTTTTGTTCTTTTTTTTTTTTTTAAGTGACACATTGAAATTAATGATTATAAATAGGAAGTATTAATAGTATACTGGTTGAACTTGTGTGTGACAGATTTATTTTCGAAGGCAAATAAAAATGTACAATAGAAGATTTGTCGAAAAAGGAAAAAAACAAGTTGAGAAAAGTTTGAACTCATTATTATTGATAATATTGTCTTGTTTTGTAGGTGGAGGAACATAACATATTAAGAACAAAAGTTGGAAGACTATCATTTGAAACTAGGTATATTATCACCTTTATTTGAAACTATTCGGCAAAATTGTCCATCTAACTCAAATATTTGAAGATTTGATTTTCTAAATCTTTCAAAAGAGGAGAAAAAAAAATTCTAAAATCTCAAGTATCGAGCGACAGGAAAATGAACCAATCCATTATCTTACTCTATATTATTTTTGATAAATTCAATAGATAATATGGTATATGTATTTTTCTTGATCCAGAATAACACAACTACATGCTTTAATTTTTTTTTTAATTATTCTTGTAGCTGTGTACTTTTAAATCTATATGTGTGTTTAAATAAGATTGAAAAAGACATTATAATCTTATTGCAAAAGTGCTCAGTGTTGATTGAAAATCAGAACAATTACAGCCATTGTCAGTTTTCTTCAGAAAAAAGAAAAGAAAAAGAAAATTAGGACAATTGCTTTTGTGGTGAAGAGAATTAAAGAGTCACGTACAAAACATGAAACAATTGTCTAATAATTTTATTGTTTAATTGTCTTATTTTTGCAATAAGACTTTACCATATATATGGTAATAAATTTGCGATTTTGATTTTCAATAAAGAAAAATAAACAGTGAAGGAAATAATGATGCACATTAATATGGATGCACATTAATATAATGAAAGACAAATTTATCTAAACAATTAAAATATTTAAAGGTTTCGTGTCAATAAAGAAGTTACTGTTATATATTAATATCAACATCCCAATACCTCCTCAATTTCACCTTACTAGCTCAGACTACTAACAACATATTAGACACATGCCAGAATCATGACATATGGAAAACCCAATGGCATCGTACCTTCACGATTCTTGCACAACTCTCTTATAAAAGTTCTATAATTCATAACATTACGCTCATTTCCTTTAAAAATCACCAGATGATCTATCAAGTCTTATCTCCACATAGTTTGAAAAAAAAACCCTCCACATATGATAACTGCTTACCAGTATTTAACATATATTACATTTTCCTCACAACAAATTCTTAAAATCTAAGATAGTACACCCAGTATCTTAATTATATACACCAACGCCAATAGATAGCATTATTCAAATGCATCCACAACCCTCAACTTTATTAACAATATCTACCAAAAAAAACCAAACCATAAAGAAGTACCATTCAAAGGTGGCTACATTCAGGGCCGGATCTACGATTTCGGTCAGAGATAGACACAAAATATTGATAGAGTACAATATCAACACAGTTCCATCACGATACGATACGTCACGTGCTGTAACTCGCATGTCTCGTGCCGTGACCATCTTTTGAAAATTTGGTACGACATGACACATAGTTACATGTAATTAGGACCATTAGATTTTGTTTGAATGACAAACCTTAAATAAACTAACCTAAATTATGAAAAAAAAAAGATAAACGTGATCGGTTAATGTGTGACTAATGTATTGTGATCATTCACGTGTCATGACCATCATTCCTAATTTGGTCACCACAAGGCACATCACATATAAATTTGAGTTGTCGTTGCACAACACGTGATTCAAGTCATGACGTGACTAGTCATGCCATGGTACATATTTAGATCCCTAGCAGTGGACCTATTTTTTCTCCTGGTGAATCAACAATTCTTCTGAGTGCAGCAAATTAGACTGTCTTTTTGTTTGTTTGTTTCTTTTACGCGAATCAGTCTAGCCTGACTTTCTTTTCGATCTGCATAACTTTTTTCTACTGGGCGATGAATTATATTTAAGAGTAAACTTTATTTCAATTTAGAAATAGACACAAATATAAAATACCACTGGATCTAAAATCCGCCATTGGCTACATTAATTGTTACAATATATTTTTTGTATACTATACATCATTTTTTCATCACCAAATAAGATGTTCAGTTATTACTACACAAATTACAAAACAAACTAACTCACATTGAGTATGGCTAATATAACATCAGTGTCATTTCAATTTATATAGCACCAACTCCAAAACCTATCAAATTGAGTTCAAATGGTGAATCAAAATCGTTCAAACTAATTTAATTTATGAGTGATGTGTTTACATGCAAACTTTTTATATTTTCAAGTTATTTTAGTACCAAATCAAGCGGCAAAAAAAATTGAAAAATGAATGTATTAAAACTAACTTAAAAGCTCAAACATTTAACCGCTTGACTTGATATCAAATAAACTCAAAAAGTTATAAATTTTACATGTAAACGTACAACTAATGAAGTACATTGGTTTGAACGGTTTGGATTCCCTATTTGAACTTGATTTGATAGGTTTTGGAGTTAGTGTTATATAGACTGAAATGACACTAGTGTTATATTAGCTATACTCCTTATTTCCACGTTATTATTTCCACAACAATGAGGGATAGCAAAGGAAAAGAAAAGAAAGAATAGTTGCTGAGTAGCCGTACAAACTTTAAAATATTCTGTTAATTGTAAATATCTTTTTGTTTGGTGTCTCCGTGAAAAAAACACTTGCAGTTTGTTTTATTAAAAACAAAAAACTGTGTAAGTTTGTAAGTTGTAACAAAGGGTTAATGTCATAATGCACTATCATATAGTGCTTATCCCTCTTTCAAAGCTCTAAGGCCAATTTTAATTTATGTCAGTAAATCCGAATTCCTTTAATTAGGAATTCATTATAGAGAAATATATTGGCTATTAGCAACTAAAAACACAATAAATAATCAAGAGCGAACAGCTTTTTAAATAAACATACCCTTACATTCAGGCCGAAATTTTTATTAATAGGAAAAATAATAATTAAATATCGAAATTGAACAAAGCTTTTGAATTTTTTTCAAAAATAGGGAAAACGGGATGGAGCATCACAGGCAATGGCCGTTTTGGGGCATCACGGGCATAGTTAGTGCCTAATTATCTCCACTAAACTCAATAAACTCAATAACTGATATAACCGATGAACCGGAAAAAACCAAAAAAAAAATGATCCGTCATGGGGCAAACCGGACACTGTCCGTGATGGCGCGTAACGACCATCAAATGCCCGTGATGCCTAGTAACGGAGAAGGAAAAAAAAAGGATGCCCGTGATGGGCCATCACGGACAAGGGCCACACACGCTAAATCAGCCCTCCCAGCGCCTTCTCTCTCGCTCTCTCGCTATTTTTCGCTGTCTCTGTCTCCGCTGACCCCGCCCATAATAAAGAAAAAAAAAATCGGTGGTCCTAACCAAGTCAAGCACGTCCACAAGACGTTATAGGGAGTAACGGCCAGGTCTCTTCTACATTTTTTCTCTGAAGTGAGTTTTTTTTTTCTTTTACTAAAATTAATAATTTCTCTATAATTGATTAATTTGATTTGTTGTGAAGACCATTATTAGGTTTAATTCGGTGAAATTACAACTAATTAGTAATTTTTTAAAATTATTATTAGATTTAATTAGGTTTAGGTTTAATTCGGTGAAATTGCAACCAATTAGTAATTTTCGTAAATTATTGTTAGATTTAATTAGGTTTAGGTTTAATTCGGTGAAATTACAACCAATTAGTAATTTTTGTAAATTATTGTTAGATTTAATTAGGTTTAGGTTTAATTCGGTGAAATTACAATCAATTAGTAATTTTTGAAAATTATTGTTAGATTGAATTAGGTTTAGGTTTAATTCGGTGAAATTGCAACAAATTAGTAATTTTTGAAAATTATCATTAGATTTAATTAGGTTTAGGTTTACTTCGGTGAAATTGCAACCAATTAGTAATTTTTAGAAATTATTGTTAGATTTAATTAGGTTTAGGTTTAATTCGGTAAAATTGCAGCCAATTAGTAATTTTTGAAAATTATTGTTAGATTGAATTAGGTTTAGGTTTAATTCGGTGAAATTGCAACAAATTAGTAATTTTTGAAAATTATCATTAGATTTAATTAGGTTTAGGTTTAATTCGGTGAAATTGCAACCAATTAGTAATTTTTGAAAATTATTGTTAGATTTAATTAGGTTTAGGTTTAATTCGGTAAAATTGCAACCAATTAGTAATTTTTGGAAATTATTGTTAGATTGAATTAGGTTTAGATTTAATTCGGTGAAATTGCAACCAATTAGAAATTTTTGAAAATTACTGTTAGATTTAATTAGGTTTAGGTTTAATTCGGTGAAATTACAACCAATTAGTAAAATTTGAAAATTATTGTTAGATTTAATTAGGTTTAGGTTTAATTAAAATTTAACAAATAGTATGTACAAAATTTATCATATTATGTATCTAAAAAATGTACAGTTGAATCCAGATTATTTGAAATATTATTCTTGCAGGATGGTAGAAAATTTTAGCAATCTGTTATGGATGCCGCATGCACAACATAAAATATCGTTATTCTCTGATCCTGTAAGTTACTCAATGAATCTTGTAAAATTCAAATTTCACATAATTTTTGCTATGATATATAAATGTTTGAATCACGATATTGATTTTAACCAAATTGTATACCAATGACAGACTTATCACGGATTCGATGTTCAACACCCTCGGGCTGTGATTCCATACCACGAGCGCTGCGAGCCGTACTTGCTAAGGCTAGGTTTGTTGCAAGTTTCTAGAATGAAAGAAATAAATATTGACAAATGGCTCCTCGCTGGCCTCATTGAACGGTGGAGACCAGAGACGCATACGTTCCATCTTCCAGTGGGAGAGATGACAGTCACACTGCAAGATGTTTCATGTTTATGGAGATTGCCAATAAAAGGGGCTCCTGTGACTGGTTTTGCAGACGTAAATGCGTTTGAATTAGTGGAGCGGCTTCTTGGAGTTGGGCTTGCAGCTCCGCTGCTTAAAAAGAAGAAGAGAATGGGGCCAAATGAACAAGTTGTTCGCACGACTTCTGGATATTTCATAGAACTGAAGGAACTGTGCAATTGATTTCTTGTCATGCCAAATGAACAATCGGGTGAGCCTACAGAGGAGCAGGTACAACAATACACTCGAGCTTACATACTTGACTTATTTGGGAGTATGCTTTATGCTGATTCTTCAAGAGATTCTATTCCGGCAATGTATCTACAATTTCTTGAAAATCTTAACTCACCAACTCAATACAACTGGGGTGGTGCTGTTCTAGCAGTACTATATAGAAACCTATGTAATGCCGTTGAGCGTAAGACAAGAATAGTGTGGGGACCAACTCTTCTTCTCCAACATTGGTGTTGGACTAGATTACCGAATGGACGTCCTCGTCTTCTAGGTGGATGGACTCCAAAATGGGGTGAGCCGGATTTAGAAAAGTAAGTATAAAAAACTTTACAATAGTTTAATTTGTCATTTATTATGTTTATTAAGATTATGTATTTTTTTATTGTAGGTGTCCTGCAATCGGGGAACAGTGGTGTTATAATCGTGACTATAGGGAAGCTCACGGTCGTGCTGGAGTTGGCTACTTCCGCTCGACACTGCAAGATCTTGAAGACTACATGGTAAAATGAGAGCCTTACAAAGATAAGTTACTAGAGAATCCGTCCAAGCTGCTGTTACGAATTTACGATGAGAGTGATGTATGGCTTGCCTGTGTGCCACTAATACACTTTTGGATAGTGGAATATCATTATCCTAATCGAGTGATGAGACAGTTTGGGTATGCACAGGCCATCCCACCTCGTGAACCGTTGTTGAACGAGATGGAGGTACGCAGGTTACATAACATTAGTCACAATGTTGGTGTGGTCAGAAAAAATTGGGCCGATGAGCATCAATTCTACATTGAATTGGCCATTAATCCTGCCGACAACTTGGCTGAAATAACGGGGATATGGACGAATGACCAGCTTTTTAATTATCGAACTTGGTTTCAGAGGAATTGTATGTTTAACATCTTCTTGAATAGAACGTTCATACAGGGTGTTGATAATCCCATGCCTGAATATAGAGATGAGCACGGCGAAGTAGGGTACATTCCCAGTGCCCCGAAATCCACACGTGTTATAAGTTAAAATTTAATTATAAACACAATTATTTTATGAAATTATTCTATCATATAAGTTACAATTTTTTAATGTTATAGGGACTACGAGGGATAAAGTTAAATGCCATTAGTATAGCTCTGAGCAAATCAACCTCGAACACTTACAAGGCTATCGGGAAGTTTTTGCTAAAAATAAGTTGTGGCCTTCTACGAGATAATGGTATGGAAACTAAATATCGTAATATGATGAGAGCGGCCAATCTTCCGGAGAATCCCAATGACATTGAAGTTGGTGATATTCCACCTGATCAAGAACCTATCCCACCCTTACCCCAAGATGATAATCCCAACTATCAACAAAATTGGATCAACTCTGAGAACGGGCTGATGGACTATCTCGCACAAGTCGCGAACATACCACCTCAGTACGATCTAGTAAGTATATAAAACTTTACAGTAGCTTTAACAAAGTCTTGATTATGATGCCGATTATGTTTATTGAAATATTAATGAAATTTTTATGATAGGGAGCACATGATCATGTTGCACAGGGAGACGCAGGTCCTAGCCAGGTCTATCAGGTAATTGCCAATTTTTTCATGTCAGTGTTGATTATGTTTATTAAATATTCAATTTTTATAGGGATTAGAACAATATGTTTGGAACCCGGATTACTCAGAGTTTTTTGAGGATACGAGTTACGAGCAAGGTACTGCTCATGAGGGGCAGCACACAAGTCATGCAGGACCCAGTGACGTCTATCAGGTATTAATTTTGTATTTGGCCTGAGATGAGGAAATTGTCTAATGTTGAATAGTAAAATAAGAAAATTATTGGAATAGGAACCGGAGAATCCCATGTATAGCTTCCCGCTATGCGTTACAGAAACGCAAGCTGGCGCAGAAACTAATCCGGTCTATCAGGTGATAATTTCGTAATTATAAGTTTTTCAAATAATTGTCTTTTATTGTTCACTAAAATATTTAAATAATTGGAATAGGGACCGGAGAATCCCATGACGTGGATCCCACCAGTTCTTACAGGTATGCAAGGCGGTGCAGGACCTAGTCAAGTCTATCAGGTAATTAATTCTGTCATTGGAAAGTTTTTCAGATAATTGTATGTTGTTCATTATTAACATATAGAAATAATCACTGTAGGGATCACATGACTATGAGACGGTTGTACGCCACGTACTCAGATAATGGAGCAATTTTTTAGCACCTCGACGTACCCTCAAGCATCCGTCCAAGAGGCACAAGAGATATCAGCACCTAGTCAGGCCCCCATCCAAGATGTTACTGATGTACAAGACAACGTAAGACCTAGTCAAGACGTTACGCCACATTACGTTCCATCGTACAATAATTTTTATGTCAGGCGCAAGCGAGTTGACAAACAAAAAGATGTTGTACCAGAACGAAGATATCCAGAACGAGACCGCCGAGCACCAGACTTGTTCACCTTTGATTAGGTATTTAAATGGACTATTAGTTAATATAAACTGCTAGTTTGTGTTACATCAAATGTATTTAAGTAGACTGTTAGTTAAATGGATGGTTCGTTAAATGGACTGTTACTTATTTTGGAGTTCTTTGTATGGATTTAAAGAGGAATGAATGGAGAGCTTTTTGAGAGTGGGATCATGTCATTTGGATGTTTGGTCTAGTTTTTATTCAATTTGCAAGGGGGTAGATTTTAGGGACTTGGTCATTTAGGGTCATGCTGGATTTAATCAGGGTGTCACTTTGTGACTTAAGTTTCTCCTTATCGGTTTATCATTTGGAGCTGAAACTTGTTCAAGCTGTTCCCTGTTGTCGGTTCTCTAAGCCATAAAAATTTGAGGATTTAGGACATAGTGTACAGGACTCCACAAATGTTTCAAAACAGTAAGGCAATGCATTTTTCTGGTAAATAGTGCAGCAGTATTTTTCTGACAGCTGATCTTTGGAGATTAATTCCCGCTAATTGGCTACACTAAATTTTGTGTTCTTTATACGAAAATTCTTCTCAAGTCATGGTTTATATGCATGTGAAACAGTTTTCTGAAACTCAATACAGAACTATATCAAACAAGCATTTTTGTACAAGGAATTCTGCTGGTAAATAGCTGTTGTTACCATGCTGGTAGGCAACTTCAGAGTTTAATTCCAAGAGTTCTGCTGGTCCAAATTTTATATTTTTTATATGAAAATTCTCAGGACATAATCTTCTATATTCTGGTAAAATTTCATGAACTTTGGAACTACCTAGGTGTATCAAACAGGGAGTTGAACATAGGGGCAGATTCAGAACTGGTTCTGGTATTTGCTGGTTTTCGGTATTTCAAAAGGCTGAACTTGGAAAATTCATAATAAATTGAATAAAAATCCAAATAATATGAAATTTGAGTCCATTTCGCATATTTTTTTATTCTCCACATGATGGTGTAATTATTTTTATTACTTGACCTCTACATCAGTCCAGAATCACTGTTTCAACAGCAGAGGGCAAAAATGACACTTTTGAGGCATGGCATGGTACCAATGGTATTTGTTATGCATTTAGTTGCTGAGTTTAAGTCACATATCACATATTTTACAGTTCTCAAGTGCTTTAAATGGTTGGTTAGATACAAATACAAATACATATTGAATATTAAACAAATACGAATATGAAATATAGATTGAATATTAAATAAATATGAATAGGATGAGATATCGAACATATACAAATGTAAGTAATTTTTTGAATAGAGAGTTTGACGACAGCAAATCGGATTATATCCGATCCATTTACACCCCTACTAATGGCTCTAAGAACATCTACATCCCTAAAACTCAATAGGATTTCTAAATAACTACTAACTGCTTTTTAGAAATTATGGCTTCATCTTCGACGGTAACTAGAAGATGGTCCTGATAACAAAAAAAATAACATTAACTAGAATACACAATTTTTAGATAAGGAATCAAATTTAATAAATATTACAATTTTAGAAAACCTGCTGCATATATGTCAGACATAGAACGCCTAGCTTGCTGTCCCATTGTCCTACTAGAAGAAGCCTCTAAACCAATAACACAACAACGTAGTCATTAACATATTGGGTACATATATTTCAAATGGGAATGAAACTGAAATTCACAAATGAAAATAAAATTAACTAACTTGCCGCATGTCTGTCGGACGTAGAACGTCTAGCTTAGTGTCCTTTTCTCCTTCCTTGTAATTCATCCATCGTCATGACTATACGGTCGTGCTTTCTCCTACTCTTCTTGATTATGTCTTTATCCGGAATAATGGTTGGACCAACATGACGTGGTCACTCGCATTGGTTGGCAAATCCGTGGAACTGGCCACTCCAAGTTTCAGCAAGTGTGCTAGCAGAATACAAAGGATGCACGAATATATTGTGGTTGTATCTCCGTTCCCGACACAAGGCAAGTACATGAGCGCATGGTATACCAGTAAGTTGTGGTTTGAGACATGCACATGTTACTCTGTTTCCATCATTTATGACCTTATACTTGAAGGTTTCTTTTTTGTAAAAAAAATTACCGTCTCGTTCTTTGTATACGACTCTCTCATCTTTGACCTTGACCTCGTGTTCACCGTGTTCACCGATAGGCATTGAATGCATATCTTTGCATTTTTTTATTCTTTTTGTCAGTATTTCTTGAACTCGCTCTGACCAAGGTTGCTGCTGGTTTAAACGAGCCACTGCTTTCTCCCGTCTTTCCCTAAACCAATTGAGACACTTGTAAAATGTGTCTTCCACGAGTGCAACGACTGGCAGTCTTCGACTATCTTTGAATACCGCATTCAACGATTCTGATCCATTGGTAGTCATGATTCCCCAACGGGCGCCACCGCCCATGCATTGATACACCTTCCATGGTTTAGGGATCTCGTTATGGTTGGAATCTCAGTATTTACCGACATTTTCTAAGTATGCAACTGCAGCCGGGCTTTTCATTCGTAAAAATTCAAAATATTCCTCACACCTTCGTGGCTTCTTTTTGTTTACTAGTATTTTAAATATGTCACATATTTTTTTATCGTGTATTTTTTTCATCAAATTCTCGATGACGTGTTGAGAACACAATCTATGAACGCACTCGCCACCATCCTCATACCAACCACCATATCTATCAGTGAATACTTTCTTGATCCCCATGTGCCGGTCGGAAATAACACACATGAACTTATGACCGATTACCTCAAAACGCAACCACCTCATGAACCATCCCCACGTCTCAAATCTCTCTTCCTCGACTAATGCAAAAGCTAGGGGAAGCAACTGGTTCTCCGCATCATAACCGCATGCCATCAATAATCTCCCTTGATACCGACCAGACAAGAAACATGAATCAATACTAATAACTGGCCTGAGATGAGGAACTGCAGCAATGCACGGACCGTAAGCCCACACAGCTGCCTTAAACAACCTTTCTGTTGGATCTGGCAGGGGTGCGTGCGCAACTCCAAATTTTGTGCCAGGAATGGCTCTTTTAATTGCTTCCAACATAGGGGTGAGAAGGTTATACGAGCCTGACCAACTACCGAACAATTGTGCGATTGCCAGCTCTCGACCACGCCACAACTTGTTATATTTGGGAATGATTCCCTTGTATTCTTTACGGACTAGCCCTTTAACACTTTTAATGGTCAAGGTAACATTTTCCCTAATATCTTCTCGTATAACATCGGCGATTATTTCTGCAGTTAATTGTGCATGATCAGTACGAGAAGCATCGGCATTACACGTATGTGGTCCTGAAATTGTTCTAATTTCCCACTTAGACGAAAAAAATCCAGACACGGCATACAAACGCCAGTCACACCTGGGGTCCCTGCATTCGACTATAATGCTGGTTCTATTACTACCAGTAGTTTTTATTTCAATATTGTTTTTTATGTGATACTGATATATTTTATGTTTTAGAGCCTCTTTCGAAGAGAATTCTTGACCTACGGCAAGTGCATCACAGAGGTGTTTGGTCCTGCCAAAGTAGCTGATGTCTGCTTCTCGGAATGCTGAGGTGTCATTGAAACTTGCCACAGGGCGACTCATACCACGATCAGATATAGGAAAATGTTGAGCTTGAACACGGGGTTGATGCGATTGTCTCAGGGTATTAGCAGGGACATCTCCTTCTGAATCCGCTTCATTTTCCCAATCGGTATCATCCTCACACGAGTCAGCGTCATCTTCATCATCACTCAGAGGCACGTCGTCATCAGGACAAGAATTACCAACCCTTGGTGGTTCAACCCATGGACTGTTGTCATTATTGTATTCTGCCTGACCCATATCTGCCTGAACAGGCAGTGACAACTCGTTTACATTGGGATAAGGGTCACGATAAAGGTCTTCCCTCTGTGTTGGTTGTGTTTGATAAGGTTGGAATAGACTAGGACCCGTTTGTGGAACACTGTATTGGGTATATACAGCTTGTGGTTGTGTCTCTGGTACCGTACTATCAATAAATAACTGCGGTTGCATTGAACCCACAATTGGAATCAACTCGACGTATAAATCAACATAAGTAAACTGGGTACTCGTGTTCACACTTTGGGTATAAATACCTCTCCAAGTCTAGTCGCAAACGATTTCTAGTATCTCATAATAACGTCGAGATGTTGTACCAACATTGACCCGTGCAAGTATTTTTAGATTGTACTCACTCACAGAATATTCAAGCTGACGATAAATTTCACTTTTCACATCATACCAGCCAAATTCATCAGTTGCCGTCAATGAGAATCGAGGACCAATGCTATATGTTGCTCCTTTACGACCGTGTCGTACTTCACCACCGAAATGAATCCTTAGCAGGAGCATGATTAGTTGTTTTGATAAATTAACCTACACAATAATAAATAAATTAGATATAATTTATTATTATGTTAATTAAAAATAAATTGCATATTATAAACTACTTCATTTATTTACATATTGCATCTCTGAAATCTAGAAAAACAAATTTCAAATATAAAATATTTGGAGTATCCATGTTCTTCCGAATCTCTCTTCTTCTTTTTTTTTCTTTTTTTTTTGCGCTGATTACTGATCAGCATGTAATTTTGTTTTTACTGTAGATTGTGAGGTGTAATTTTTTGGGGATTACTTTACTGGCTTCTTTATTTTATTTTATTTTTTCGAGGAGAATTAACTTTAGCACGTAGAGTAGATAAACATGAGATGCATGTTTGGTAACTCTGATTTTGCACCTAAGTTTTAAAGCATAAAATTCATATTTGGACGCATATAAAAATAAAAAGAATAATAGGTTAATTCGAATGCTATATCTAATTTTTGGGCGAAGAAGGCCGTTACAATGACTTCTTTTTTTTTTCCCCAGAATTATTTTGTTTGTGATTTCATTTATTAGTTGATGATGAACTCTATTAAAAGTTAAAACAAATATCATAAACCGTACAAAATAATAAAAAATTGTACGTTAGTCATATAAAGCCTAGTTCGCTAACACATACTTAATAAACTTTTCAACATTATATTAACGAAAAAAATTTTATGAACAATCAACAATTTAAATTTTTCTAATAAAACTGCATTATATTAACGAAAAAAATGTACGTTCCTCTAATAATAAAACTGCTATGAAATGAAAGATTTTTTTTGTACGGTCCTTTGCTGAGGATCAGAATTAATTGCAAATATAAAAAATGTACAGTCCTCGAAAAAAATGTACAGTCCTTTGTTGAGGATCAGAATTAATTGCAAATATAAAAAATTTAGTTCATTTTTATTGAGGATCAAAATTAAAACTTCATAACTAAGATAATAAAAAAAATAATATGTTCATATATAACTCACATTGATTGAAGCTATGATTTACAAACGGGAACCTGAGAAAGTGATGGGGAGCTTTGCAACGTGAAACAGATAAATGTTCCCCCCGTCCCACCGTCAAAAAATCTAGTTTTCATCTATGACAATAATGACATAGAAAAATTCGAAACTAAACTGTTGATGGTGGAACGGAGGGAACGAATATCTAATGTGTATTTCACGATGCAAAACTCCACAACACTTTCTACAATAAATTAATTACTATCTCATAATTGAAAAATTACCTAAGAGAGGATTTCTTTTTCTTTTTTTTCAGAGGAGATAGCGTAATCTTTGGAAATTAAGGATAGATTAGTTGGTGTGTATATCTGGACGTTTTGAATTAATTTATAGTATAGTTGGACGTAATGGGAAATAGCGGAACGGAGAGAAGAACAAAATAGAACATCACGGACACTTATCCGTAATGGGGCATCATGGGCATCTGTCCGTTATGGGCCATCACGGACAATGTCCGGTTTACCCTATCACGGACACGACACACACCACACAGGGTTTTTGTATTGTATTGCGCTGATTTTCCCATGGCCGTTATGCCTCATCACGGACATTGTCCGGTTTGCCCCATCACGGACCGGTTTTTTTTGGTTTTTTCCGGTTCATCAGTTATATCAGTTATTGAGTTTATTGAGTTTAGTGGATATAATTAGACACTAACTATGCCCATGATGCCCCAGAACGGCCATTGCCCGTTATGCTCCATCCCGTTTTCCCTATTTCTGAAAAAAATTCAAAAGCTTTGTTCAATCTCGATATTTAATTATTATTTTTTCTATTAATAAAAATTTCGGGATGGCAATTACCTGTCATGTACTTGACCAACAAGTTCTATCAGCAGTGTTGCTTGTTCAAAATATATTTTTTCTTATTCAAGTACTATTTTTCATAATCTCACTTTATAAAAGATTGACATACCTCAAAAACCTTTTAGTGACATTATTTTTTGTCATTGAGAGATCCATAGAATGTTCTATGGTTTTTTAAATTTGACGGATTCTTCTGCATTATAATTGGGTAAATTTTACTGTAGGTCACTAAACTTTGTTATTTGTCACGAATTAGTCACTCAAGTTTGATTTGTCCATTTTGAGTCACTCAACTTTGTTATTTGTCTCAATCAAGTCCCTCTGAGTGGGGTTAAAATGCACCCTCCTTTTTGTGCTCCAAACGTGCACCCTTCTCTCGTTTCTTCATTTTTAAAATTCAAATAGTTGATTTGAATCTACCAACATGTTCTACATATTAAAATGTGCTTGGAGACCAAATTTTACATTTTTTGGAAATTTTTTACTATTTTTTCAGAATTTTTTATTAAACTTAACAATAATAAAAAATTCAGCACAGTGATGATTTTCAAAATTTCTGAAAAAATAGTAAAAAATTTCCAAAAAATGTAAAATTTGGTCTCCAAGTACATTTTAATATGTAGAACACGTTAGTAGATTCAAATCAACTATTTGAACTTTAAAAATGAAGAAACGAGGAAAGGGTGCACGTTTGGAGCACAAAAAAGAGGGTGCATTTTAACCCCACTCAGTTCCTCTATACTTTTCCATCTAAAATTTTAACGGAATATTCATATATATTTCATCCAAAAAATTAACGGAATATACTAATTCAATCCAAAATATTAACGGAATGAGTATATTCCATCCAAAATATTAATGAAATTAGCATATTCCGTTAAAATTTTGGATGAAAAAATAGAGGGACTTGATTGGGACAAATAACAAAGTTGAGTGACTCAAAAAGGACAAATCAAATTTGAGTGACCAATTCGTGACAAATAACAAAGTTTAGTGACCTAAAGCGAAATTTACCCATTATAATTATTTGCGAAATCGTATTATGAAAAAGAACTTTTTTTTTTCTCTCTCCAGTCAGACAATAGTCGATTTTGGAAAAAATCTAGACTATACAATTTTTTTTTAATTTTTTTTTCTTAATTAGATGTTAGAGACCTTGTTTATTTTTTTAAAAATAACTGATTCTTCCGAAATGTATATGTTTAACAAAAGTAGATTTTGAAGAACAATCATTTTTTTTTTTTTATTCTCACTAAGGTTGTGCTCCATAGAGAGGAGAACTTCCTTCATTAAGGCTCTGTTCAGCAGGCCTTAAAGAAATAGAAATCAAAAGTTTTGAACTGATTTTTACTGTTTACGTAGGAAAAAAAAAAATTTTCACATGAACAGTAATCTTCACTCTTCTATCAAACAGAACCTAAAGGGAAGGAACGGGAATGAAGGGGAACTCTATGTGTGCCCGAGTTGCCCACATCATTCACCTGCTTCAAAAGAAGATAATCGGAGAGAGAAAGTAAGGGACGTGTTACTATAGCGAGGAGAACACGCTATACGAACTTCTCAAATTCGTACCTCCCAAATCAAGGTGTAAATTTCAATGTAATGAGAAGAACCGCGCGTTGCTCTTTCCTTTCTCTTCTTTTCTGTTCCTCTCCGCATGGATGTTGGGAGCACAGCCTAACATGATTCAATCGATTTACAAAACTCATTGTTTGACCAAAGAGTAGAAAAAAA